>CM067223.1:22492908-22942907 GCA_034190945.1 Octodonta nipae
TTTACCGACCATTTCACGGAAAATCAACAGAGTCAACACTCTCTTCACTTCCAACGGCATTTTCATGCACCCATACACAAGTTTGTAATTTAAATTCGTTGGGGAAAAGTGAAAAGCGGTCCCTTCTTTTCACTTACGATATATTGGCCAGGACTCGCTTTAATAAAAAGAAATTAAATTTTAAGCCCTTCGGAAAAAAGGGTCAGTGATACGGACAACAAGCCGGGCTTTCTATTTTCCATTTCGTAGCAGGTTATTTTATGCGTTATACCTAGAAGTATAGCAAATATATTTTAACTCAAATTTGGGTTTTTTACTGTTAACGAAATTATAGAATTGTTTTTTATAAAAATATTTGAAAGACCGATATACAAGAGGTAGTACAGTGACTGGGGAGAAAAAAAAGTTCGAATTGGAAATTTTTTCCCAGTGAACCGATTTTTATGAAAATTGGGAACTCAGTTCGTTTTACCCTCTAGATCAAAACTTATATAAACATAACATGTACTTTTTATTTTAAGGTGGGTGAAAACCACCCCATAAGCTAAAAAATAAGTAAAACATAAAAATAAATCATTCTTAGCGTAAAATTATATCCAATCGAGTATTATTTAACATTGTAAAACATGACTTACAAGTTATTTAATAGTATATTATATTATTTCAACCCTTAAAACCACCCTTAACGACAAAATTAAGAGAGAAATTCTTTTTTTATCATTCCCAAATATTTTTAGACGTATATATGAAAAATAAAAATCTTCTGTATAGTTATGGTAGAAAAAACAAGTTATTACGATATTTCAACCCTTAAGAGCCACCCTTAATGACAAAATTAGGAATATATATTTTTTTATTTACGAATATTTTTTAGACGTATATATGAAAAATAAAAATCTGTATATAGTTATGGAACAAGAAACATTTTCTTACGATATTACAACATTTATGAAATAATTTTTTTTTACCTTCAAATATTTTTATACTCCAGGGATTTTCTAAGTACACTGACTACAGCCAAGTAAACACAGCGTCATGAGCAGAAGTTCAACAGCTGCTTGGTTTGCTCCCTTTTTTCTCGGCTGCTACTAAATCCTGTAAATGACGTCAGTTTTATAACGATAACTTTTTTAATTTTAAAGCTCTCGTACAAATTCAAAATCTATTTTACAGGAAATTGTAACAGCTACAATTCCTATGAATTTCAATATTTTCTAATGCGTTGTTTTCGAGATGTTTTAGATTAAAACGCTTCAAAAACACGGTCTCCACTCTCGACTGCTACCTTCTAACCATGATATCTCGGTTAATTTGTGCTATGGAAATAAACAATAGGCAAAATATTGTACGGGAAAAAAGCGAAGTTCTTGCTCTGTAACATTTTTTTTGTATTTCTTTTATTTGTCATGTTGTTTTCAAATTACTGCAATTTTCTGAAAATAAAAATATTATTAGTTTTATTAATTTTAAAATTTTCAAAAATATGAATCTTAAATTGCGGAAACTAGGATATTTTATAATCATCTAAATAAAGTAAATTGTAAAAGGATAGCATTCAATTTAAAATCTAGTGGTAAATATATTAGTTTTATTGCAGTATTAAAAAAATAAATTAGCTGCATTTTGACCGTCAATCATTATGCTAATGCCTTAAAATAGATATTATTTTGAAGATTTTTTGAAGCACTTCAATAAATGTTTAATGTTTTTTTTTCTAAAACGTGAATTTTTTGTTAGAATAAACTTGGATAAAAAAGGCACAATTCTAAGATGTAAATTAAAATATTTGACAATATGTATTATTAACATCAGAAATCAAATAATACATATTGTCAAATATTTTAATTTACATCTTAGAATTGTGCCTTTTTTATAGAAGTTTCTTAACCATTGACAACTGGGTCTGACCTAGACCCCGAAACGTTCGGAATATACAGCAATTTTCTTAACTGTGGTGTAATTTCCAAAGGAGTACTTAGACATTAAAAAAAACTCATCCTTTTCTTATAAACTTCATTTTCTTTAAGAGAACTTTTTTGTAGGCCGTCAAATTTTGCTCTTATTCCATAAACCGCCGAAAAAACATTTTCAATCATAAATAACTCAAAAAGTACTGATTTTTCGAAAAATATTTATACAAAACTTTTTACTTAGAATTCATGCCTCTATCGATTTCTGCACATATTTCCACCATTTTTATTTCCACCCCCTAGGCTTTCACCCCCTGGGCAAGATCACACATTGGGATAATATAAGTTTTGTTTTTTATGCCACAGTGAATATTTTAGACAAATCGATTTACTGGCAAACATTTTCCAGGCAAATTGCCCAGTCACTGTACTATTGTTTTAAATATCATGTGCCACTATGGCTATCGCCTAAACTATAAGTATTACGAGGTCGGTTAAATTAGAGGTAGAGTTACAGTTTTGACACTTATTTATTAATTAATAAAATTTAATTGGTTGGCACAATCATATATTTATTACACAAATATATTTACTGTGGTTTCTAACCGAAAAATGCATTTTCCGGAAATTTTAAAAAACCATGTGAGCATATCTATCTCTTGTGTACGAGGGCTGCCATTTATATTTCGGGATTGGATAACCCTAGTGTTGCAATCTGACAACTGACAGCTCTATCGTAAAGTTTGAGGTTATACGTACTCAGAACGTTTTGACATACGAGGGCTATGTGTTGTTTACAGTAACTTAAAAGGATTCATCTCGGCCAAAAAATGGGATCAAGTCGTGAACATTTTCGTGCGATTAATTTTTACAACTTTCGACGTGGATTAAGTCATCAAGAGTGCATGGATGAACTTAATTTAATTTTTGGCGATGAAACTCCATCAAGGACCACTGTTTATCGATGGTATGGGGAATTCTATCGACGTAGTAGTTCACTCCAAGACGAATTTCGTGAAGGTCGTCCAAAAACAGTTGTTGTTCAGGAAACCATTGATGCTGTGCGCGAACTGATATTGCAAGATCGTCATGTGACCTATCGTGAGATTGAGTCAACCTTACCCATTAGTGGGACCAGTATACATTCAATATGGCATAAACATTTGAATGTCAAAAAAAATTGTTCGCGTTGGATCCCACACAATTTGTCAATCGTTCAAAAAAAGGCTTGTGTCGATTGGTCGAAAGAAAAGCTCAAAAAATACGATCGCGGTGCTTCAAAACACATTTATGACATAGTGACAGGTGATAAATCGTGGATTTACGCGTATGAGCCCGAAAGTAAACAGCAGTCGACTGTATGGGTGTTTCAAGATGAGCCGAATCCAACAAAAGTTGTTCGCGCACGAAGCACTTCCAAGCAAATGATCGCATGTTTTTTCGGAAAAACTGGACATGTCGCAACCGCACCACTAGAACAACGCAGAATAGTCAATTCTGAGTGGTACACAACCATTTGTTTGCCAGTTGTCTTCCAAGAAATGACGAAAACCAACCGCCGAAGACGGATCACTCTTCACCACGACAATGCGAGCTTCTCACACATCGGCTCAAACAACTGCATTTTTGACCACTCAAAACATCGATTTGATGAGTCATCCGCCGTATAGTCCTGACTTGTCACCATATGACTTCTTTTTATTACCTTACGTAAAAAACAAACTGAGAGGTCAACGTTTTTCGACACCTGAAGAAGCGGTTGTTGCGTTCAGAATGCATGTTTTGGAGATACCTCAATCAGAGTGGAAAACGTTCTTCGACAATTGGTTCAAACGCATGCATAGATCTTCATGGGGAATATTTTGAAAATCAATAAAGCGATTTTCGATGATTAATATTTGCAACACTTTTAACAGATTATTTTAAGATGAATTTTTAACAAAGGAAAAAAAAAACAATTGTAAGTGTTGAAAATGCTTATCATTGCTTCTTAAAATAACTTTGGGAATTTAAAATTTTCTTTTTGGAATTCTTTCTAACATTCTCGGATTAATTTTATTACGTGATTGATGCATTTGTATAAACATATCGCCCATTTCTTGCAATTTGGTTTAATAAACACTATCTTTAAAAAAACCTTATACAGGGAAATCTATAGGGGTAATATCTGGTGATCGCGCTGGCAGTTTTTAGGTCCGTTTTTACTACATAATACACTCTCTCTACACCATTAATTCTGATCATTTCTTGAGCTTTTTATTCACTGTTTTCAGCTGGACACTTTTTTAGTTTAATCACCTTATAAGTTTGCCATCCTTATCTCTACCGTACATAAACGTGGTAACGTTGACCTCTTGTGTTTAGTTCTAGTTTGTTATCCTTGTTTCTACCATCCATAAACTTGGCAACGTTGCCCTTTCTTGTGTGTGGTTTATAAAATGAAAAGAAAATTTTGTGCTGGTTTGATATATATTTATTATTTTTTACATTTGTTTTTTAATATATTTTTTTGATTTTCTATAAACGACAGGACTTTTACTATATAACCGAGTCCCTCTTTCTTACACAGAGAACTGAGTTGTATACATATAAGTACTACTTAATATAGAGTACATGGGGCCCCAAGAAAAATATAACGCGAGGTGAGAGAAAAAAATAAGAGTCTAGCAGAGAGAGAGACCTCCACTCAGATTCATTTCTCTCTCCTCAAAAGTTATGATTCCACTTGTACGGGCGGTTGTCCCTTACGCACCCTATCTTTTGTTAATACCTCTATCTCTATGGTCAAAAAAGTTTCGAGTCCGTCGGAAGTGTCGGGTCGGTCGGTACGAAGTCTAAAAAAATGCTATTTTTGCATTTCACTACCACACTTCCTGTATAACCGGAAGTGGCCGACAGTCAAAATGATCATGTTCCAACTAGCTTCACAAAGCTTGGTTTACACTCAATGTTACCAAATAATACTTCATGTACTTTCACTAATTTGATTGAAAATGTTTACTAGATTATTTGCTTACGCAGGTAAATATTACATTTTTTAAAGATGCGTATATAGAACTACTTATAAAAGCTTAGAACTTTGGGCAGAATTCCATAGTGCAATAAATAAGTGGAAAAATTGACGACCTACAAAAAAATGTCTCTTAAAGAAAATCAAGCTTATAAGAACAGGAAAAGTTTGTATTTTTTATTTATATAGGGACAATAGATGTTAATAAACGTGTGGTTGAAGGTCAGATCTTGACAGATTATCTCTAAATTTGCAGCATTTAACGCGAAATAATTCAAAAAATTCACTTAACACTATTTGAAGTGCTTAAAAAAATCTTCAAAATAATATCAATTTGAAGAGATTAGCATAATAATTGATGGAGTTATGGTAAATACTGCATTAAACTGATACATTCACCACTATATTTTAAATTAAAGGTTATACTTCTACAATTCACTTTATTTTGATGCTTATAAAATATCCTGAAGGTTTCAGTGATTTAGGATGCTTATTTTTGGAAATTGTAAAATTAAAAAAATAATAATTCAATTTTCAAATAAATTTGAAAATAACATGAAAAATAAAAAAATACATCCAAAATTTTAGAGAACAACAATTTAGAATTTTTCCTTTAGAATAGTTTGCTTTTTTTATTTCCATAGCACAAAACTTAACCGAGATATCACGGTTAGAGAGTAGCAGTCGACTGTAATGTTTTTCATCTAAAAAATCTCGAAAACAACGCGTTGAAAAATATTGAAATTCATAGGAGTTGTAAGTGTTATAATTCCCTGTAAAATCGAGTCGAATTCTTACGTCAGCTTTAAGATTAAGAAAGTTAGCAATATAAAACTGACTGTCATTTACAGCAGTAGCAGACGAGGAAAAAAAGAAGCAAACCAAGCAGTGTTTACTTGGCTGTAGTTAGTGTATTTTGAAAATGGTTAGAGTATAAAAAATAATTGAAAATAAAAAATTAAAATAAAATAAAAAAGGATTGAGGTATCGTAATAAATTGTTTCTTGTACCATAACTATACAGAAGACTTTTATTTTTCATATTTTGAAACTGGTTAGAGTATAAAAAATAACTGAAAATAAAAAATTAAAATAAAATAAAAAAGGATTGAAGTATCGTAATAAATTGTTTCTTGTACCATAACTATACAGAAGATTTTTATTTTTCATATATACGTCTAAAACATATTTGGAAATAAAAAAAGTTTTTTTTCGTAATTGTTTCAATAAGAGTTCTTAAGGGTTAAAACATTATAAATAATATATAATAAGATGTAAGTAATGTTGTACAATGTTAACTAATACTTGTTCTACTCGTTTGGATATAATTTTATCCTAAGAAATGTCTATTTTTATGTTTTATTTATTTTTTGGCTAAGGGGTTGATTTTCACCTCTTAAAAATAAAAAGCACATATCAAGTTTATATAAGTTTTGATCTAGAAGGTAAAATGAACTTAATTCCCAATTTTCATTAAAATCGGTTCACTGGTAAAAATTTTCCAGGTTCGGACTTTTTTCTCCCCAGTCACTGTACCAAAACCACTGTCTGCTGTGACTGAGCACCAGATTTAAAACAGTTTTCTCTTGTGACTCGCTAGAATCTTTATTAGTATACATAAAATATAACATGCGGGGAATATAACACTTGTCCTAAACTGAATATTCCCTTTAAATCATGCCAGATCTGTCTGTAAAAACACTCGTCCTACATACATTCAAATATTCCAAAAATATACTAACTGTTTTAACATACCCACGTCCAAATCACACATTGTTAAAAAATAATAAACTTATGCACATCAAGGTTTTTCCATGGAGGTTAATGACTTCAAATAACAAACAATATCAGCAAGATTTCACGGTACTTGATTCCTAATAACAGTGTGTTAAGGTGTTCTATTATTTCTTGCTCGAAAAATCAAGAAGATAATATACAACAGATAATGTGTTTAAAAGCCGTGCGATATTTTAATTGCTACGTTGCTTGTGCGAGAACAAACGAAACGAATATCGCAGATATTATTAAAAAGTTGACGTGAGAACACGTTATGAATATTTAAAATGTATCATTTTTCTTCGCTTTTGTTTAATGAAGATACATGTGTAAGGTGATGTTGTTACAGCATTTAACAAAGAATTTTGCAGGGCTGAATCACTTTTTAATGTACAAAGTTTAAATGTAGACATCATTAAAAAATAAATAAGTTAATTAAGTTTGTAGTTATTTGCCATCCTGTTACGGAACAACGAATTATTATTTTTATTTGTGAAGAATGTTTCCGCTGTTTCGGTTTTCTTGTAAATTTATTGTTGTCTCTATATTACCTATAATGTCTGCAGTAACTTAATAATGTACATTAATATACAGGGAGGTACAAACGAAAAGGGGAGATTCCTTGAATAGTTTTAGGAAGAAAAAGTCCCATAAACATGGGTCCGCAAACGTTTCGTTTTCAAGATACAGAGTGTTAAAGTTTCAATTTTTTTCAAGTTTTTTTCTCATAGTATCTGCACTTCACAAGATATTCAAATGAAATTTGGCATAGATATTACAATTAAGAGTTTACACCTTGTGACATGCCAAGTTCGTTTGCAAATCTACAGGGTGATATTTTTTCGGGAACACTGTTCACTGTTGTCCTTCAGAACTTTTTTTTGGTGAGCCACTGGTTCTTTCCAAAAATTGTAAAGAAAAGCTTTGTTGTTATACTAAACTTTATGTTCTCTTGTAGTTTTGTCGTATCTACTACCGATTTCGAGAAAAAAAATTTGAATTATTAAACTAGCAATGATTCTTAAAGATTCGATAAACTGGTATAATCATCAACAAAATGTATTACTGCAAGAAACGTACAACTCAAAAATTAATCATAATAAAAAAACTAAATAACAACAAAGGAAATAAACTACAGCAATTGTTGAAAATGTCCTCCCCCAACCCTTATACAAGCTTCTGTTCTTCTTCTCATAGACGATCGAACTCTTTTAAACACTCCTGGAGTATTCCTAAGTGTATCAAACGCGCCTATTATACGATTTCTCAGTTCGTCTACGGTATTCACTGGCGTTATGTACACTAGAGATTTCAGATGGTCCAATAGAAAGAAATCTAAACTATTTAAATCTGGGGATCTGGCGGGCCATGGCTGATGTCCACCTCGTCCAATCCACCTGTTTACATAATTTTCGTTCAAATACTCCCTAGCCAAAAGTGAAAAATGAGCAGGAGCACCGTCGTGCATGAACCACATTTTACATCGCATCATAAGAGGTATAACATCCAATAACAAGGGCAAATCGTTCTCTAAAAGATGTCTGTATGATTGACCAGTAAGTCGCCCTGGCAAGAAGAGAGGACCAATCAAATAATCGCCAATATTACCACCCCACACATTTAATGAAAATTCCTCTTGAAAATAAGCTTCTGCAATTTCATGTGGATTCTCCTCAGCCCATATGTGTTCATTATGAAAATTTATGATTGAAGTCCTTGAGAAACAGGCTTCATCAGTGAATAGGCTCTGGCAATCAAAATGAGAATTGTTCAATAATCTGTTGAGGTACCACTGACAAAAAATAATTCTTGGATGACAATCTCGAGGCAAGAGCGCCTGCACCCTCTGAATGTGATAAGGATAGAGCAAAGAATCCCGCAAGATCCGCCAAACAACTTGATGACTTGTATTTAAGGTAACACTAATTTTTCTTGTACTGGTTCCTGGATGTTCTTCTATTTCATTCAGCACTGCCTTTTCGAGTCGTGGTGTTCTCAAATTTCGTGGTCTACCTGTATTAATATTTTTCGCAGAAAAAGATCCAGTTTCTGAAAGACGCCTGTGAATATTAGAAAACATCCGATGACCAGGCATCACTCTATTGGGATAGCGTTCCATGTAAAGACGCTTACCATCTCTTGAATTACCATTTGCAAGACCATACATGAAATGCATGTCAGCCATTTCGGAATTCGTAAAATTCGGCATGTTTTGATATTAAAATGCAACCATCTTTAATTTTCAAAACACAGGAGTTTAATTTGATGTGTCAAAACTAACAATAAATTTATTCATTCACCACAGCCTACTAGATAGGTAACTAGATTTCTATGACAATTCGGAATTTTCTGAGGATTTCAAGAGAATCATTCAATTTTTTTCTCGAAACCGGTAATAGATTCGACAAAACTACAAGAGAACATAAAGTTTGGTATAATAACAAAGCTTTTCTTTACATTTTTGAAAGTACCAGTGGCCCACCAAAAAAAAGTTCTGAAGGACAACAGTGGACAGTGTTCCCGAAAAAATATCACCCTGTAGATTTGCAATCGAAATTGGTATGTCACAAGGTGTAAACTCTTAATTGTAATATTTATGACAAATTTCATTTGAATATATTGTGAACTGCAGATACTATGAGAAAAAAACTTGAAAAAAATGGAAACTTTAACACTCTGTATCTTGAAAACGAAACGTTTGCGGACCCATGTTTATAAGACTTTTTCTTCCTAAAACTATTTAAGGAATCTCCCCTTTTCGTTTGTACCTCCAATTTAGGAACACCCTCTATACTTTTAAGTACCCTAATAGATCATAATTAATAACAAAGCAGCAAAAAAAAATGTTTTCCCCAAGTGAACTCTGGCACACCCTCGGTATTTTGGGTTGCTGAATCCAAATCCGATATTGGTTTATTTGTATCAAATCTGCATCATGTCGCAAATGCATTACGAGCCATTGGAGCACACAGGCTCTTACATGAAGAAACATGTAGATACTGGAGAAGCCACGTTTTTAAAAGAAGGAATTTTGGGGTGAGGAGAGAGGTGATATTCAAGAGTTATCCATCACCAGGATATTGAAACGTACAGCATGTAAAATTGAAATCAATAAAGCTAGGCGTACAGTATTGTCGGGGTATAAGATAGGAAACAGTCCTCGTTGGTGGGGGCAGAGAGAATCTTGTTAATGCAAGAAAGAACATCCTGGTGCCTATTTCATAATGAACTTGTAACTTACTGTTTTGTAACTTGTAAAAGTTTGTGTCGTAATAAAACAAAATTATGCTCCAAGCTACAACTTGTAAAATTCAAAATATTAGTATTCAAAATTTACACGTCGTGTACATACCGAATACTAATATAGTAGATTTAATAAGTTGTAACTTGTGGAATAATTTTGTTGAATTACGAAACAAGTTACAAAACTACAAGTTACGAGTTGATTATGAAACAAGTCCCTGGAGTTATATAATGGTTCCTGCCAAAACAATGTTCATGCGTATTTGTCTCATTAGATTTTTCCAGTACCAGATAAGTATTTGAAATTTAAAAGGTTATCAAAGTGTTATGGGACTATTTCGAAAAATAACCTGGAGTATTGGTTGTCTCTACAAATTTCTTCTACCATGTATTCCACTGTATATGTAGTTTTTGGTATAGTGTGTGATTTAACTTACGTTTGGTGACATTCCAACTCAAAATCTGGAAGCGTTATCAATCACGGTGTGTTTTTTTTCAATACTTTTTTTAATGTTAATGAAGAAAAATTAATTTAGTTTAATATCACTTTTTATTTTTCACTTCGCGTGACTAGTTTCGGCAAACTCTATGCCATTCTCAAACGCATACAATACAGACTCAAAAATGACAAATATATAACTACTAAAATAATAATTAAAAACTATTTAAATACTAATATCTCACATAATGTTGGAAATTATTTAAATACATAAAAAAGGACGCTTTTATATATGCAAATCAGTTTGGTTGTTTAGAATTAAATTGAATGAAGAAGGATTAGTAATGCTTTTAAAGATTTCTACCGATTCCATTAGGCCAATTAAAGGTTTAAACTTGTGAAAGTGAAGAATCTCAGTATCTATTAATTTAGGAAAAGTATGACATGTTTCTAAAGTCTGATTTGCAAATGTAGAATTTGTTTTATCAAGTCTAAAAGAACGTAAATGCTCATGGTAAGGAGTTGAAAAATTCTTGCAAGTCATACCGATGTAGAAACTATTTCACTCTGAACAATTAAGCTTATAAACTCCAGATTTAAGATATTTATCATTTGTTTTGTCCTTGGCATTGAATAGAAGATTGCGCTTTAAAACTAACTTATGATATTATGTCTTAAGAGTAATTTAGCTATTTTCTCACTCACATTTCCAAAATATGTAAGGGAAATAAATTTTGATGGGAGGTCGGAATTATTATAAGAGGGAAAAATTAATTGCTGTACTATTTGTTGTTCTTTGCGGTAAATTAGTTTGTTAATCAGTTTCTGGTCAAATCCGTTATTATGTGCTATGCTATTAATAGTGTCAAGTTCCTTATGTAAATTTTTATCTGAAAGTGGTAACAAAAAAGCTGTTTAAGAGATTTATACGCAGCTAGTTTGTGGGAAAGGGGGCTAGCTGTAGGATGTGTATGGTATCATGGAATCTGTAAAAGTGGGCTTTCTGTAAATGTTAAACTCTATCTTGTTGTTTTTATCCGTGAGAGTAAGGTCTAGAAAGTTAATAATATTTGTATGCGTTTGAGAATGGCATAGAGTTTGCCGAAACTAGTCAAAAATAAAAAGTGATATTAAACTAAATTAATTTTTCTTCATTAACATTATGATTGAGTACTACAAAGTAACGGCTTCCACCATCAACTTTTTTTTTTAATTTTCGCTTTGAAATAAATTTTAATGACAAATATCACACAAATTGTTGAGATATGAAATAATATTCGTAGGACATTCTCCCAACGATTAAGGACAGATTTTTGTGTATCATAAATCCCATTTATAGTGATATACGCGTTTGGGCTACTTATATCCATGCCTGTCTAATCTATCAGTAATTGACGGCTAGACTTCTTTATGACATTTTTTTGGCAATCTCCTCTGGCCAGATTGTACGTCGTCTATCGCGTTTTGTTTTTCTTTAAGTGGTCTTTTCTAAGATTAACTTATAGAGACGTTCTCCATCCATTCGTCTCATGAGTCCATAACATAGCAATTGTTGACTGACGTTCTTTCTACTTTAATTTGCGTTCTTATTTCTTCGTTTGTTATATGTTCCAGTTATTTTGTCTATTCATTGGGTTTTTCTCTCCCCCAAATGTTTTCCTGTAACAGATAAGTATTTAAAAATTCTGTTGAACAGAGTGTAGTAAGGCAATTTCGTAAAATTGCCCTGATTACTGGCTGTCTGTACAGAGATTCTTCCTCACAGTTTTTCTGAGAGAAAGAGATGTCTATAAAATGATCAACCAGTATTCCTGTATATAAGTAATGTATTGTATATTGTGTAATACTTATCTGTGTATGGAGACGTTTCAACTCCGTCTATTGGGTTTGAAATGTCTCCATACACAGATAAGTATTACACAATATACAATACATTACTTATATACAGGAATACTGGTTGATCATTTTATCGACATCTCTTTCTCCCAGAAAAACTGTGAGGAAGAATCTCTGTACAGACAGCCAGTAATCCGGGCAATTTTACGAAATTGCCTTACTACACTTTGTTCTACACAATTTTTAAATACTTATCTGTTACAGGAAAAAATTTGGAGGAGAGAAAAACCCAATGAATAGACAAAATAATTCAAGACCTCCCAACAATCTTTTCGAAATTACATATGTTCCAGTCTAGATATCCTTGCTGATCTTCTCCAAAAGTCCATTTCTACCACACAAATGTATGTTTGTAACCGTAATTACAGGTAAAATAACATTGTATTTGCTTGTGATGTTCTTACTGAGTTCAGTGCTCCTACTAACGTTTTAGCTTTAGTTATTATGCCCTTAATTGTCTTCTCACTGCGTACCAAATGTGTTAATTTTATGCAAAGATAGACACAGTCCTTACAGCTTCTAACTTTTTGTCCTTCTAGAACTAAGATCTGAGGTGGGTTTTCTCTTGCTATGCATATACACTGCGCCTTTCGGGGTTAACAGGTAAACCGCATTTTATGTATTCCATTTTTGGATAAATATTCTAGGTTTTCTTTATCCTGTGCTATTACTAGTCGGTCATCCCAAACCTTAACTGTATTTTTTTCTTTCATATCCTTAAACCTTCATCTGCAAATAAATTAATTAAAATTGGGGACATGTAACAATTCTGTGTAATCCCTTTGTTGTCGTGCATTCATCTGTTCTTTAATTGGTATTTTTAATTATACCTTTTATGTATCTATAAAATTATTTTATAGCATCTATTACTGTTGTATTTTGTCGATTTTTTTCACAGGTATGTCGTATGCTTGCAAATCTACCAGCCACTAGGTAATTGCCTCTCTAATTATAAATTTCTATATTTCTTTTTTTGTGTATGGTCGAAATCTATCCTTATTTTTATGTCTGTGGTACTGGTCCCCTCATTAGGCGTCTATTGAAGATTTCGGTGGTGATTTTGAATAAGTTCTCTGTTCCACTCTTTATCAACTTTCCAGTAGTCTCTGCTGGATCGGAGACACATCTATTTGTTAACTGGTCTTCATCTTCTACTTTAAGCACCTCTCCCAACCCTTTCCATCTTGTAGGGTCCTGAGCTGTTGTTACTCATTGTCCTCATAACTATTTTACCAGCATCTTCGTGTTTGTAATCTGATCCATTCTATCAGTTTTCTACCTTCAACATAATATCCAATAAAGCTCTTTCCATATTTCTTTGTGTTACTTTCAATTTATATATGCGTTTTCCTGTTATGGTAGAACAGGTATAATCCACCCTCTTAAGACTTTTGCTGTTGTTAATTGTTATTGGTTTTCGATACATCTGCATTTCATCATGAGATAATGTATTGTATTCGGTTTTATGTTTTACTAACAATGAGTTGTAATGTTCTTGCTATTTTTCATGTGATATGGTAGTGTATTTTTAAAGTGGTATGGACTTATGCTGTTTTTTCCTTCCCTGTCAAATGTTTTTTTTATAAATTTCAAGATCCTTTGGATTGTCCGCCTCCTGAGTAACTATCTAATTCCTTATATTTATTATATCACCTCGCATTCTCATTTCTACCACAGCGTATTCAAACTTGGCCAGAAGTTCTCTAGATTCTGTCCTATAGTCATCCTCTATTATAATTAACAATTTCTGATATAACTGCTGTTTCTGTTATCATTTGTTGCAGTTTATTATTCCACCAAAAATGTCTAGTTTATTTTATGCCGTAACGCTTTTATTGCTACTTAGTGCATGCTTTCAAAGTTTCTATTTTCTGTTCTTTTTAACCGACTTTTTTTATGTATGACGAGCGATTATTCAAAAACGGCTTGGGAAATTTTAATGATTTAAACTACATTATATTAAAAAACATTACAGAAAGGTCCCATATAATTGTATATAACATGGGATTTACGGTTTTCGAGAAAATCAGAAAAAAAAGTAAATAAGGGACTAGATTACAGCGATTTTTAACGTATCTTCAAAAACTGCTCATGCAATTTGAATATTATAAATTGTATTATACAAAGATATGTTCTAGCTTTATTCCGTACATTTTTCTATAACGTACAACATACCATTTTTCTGAAAATCGGAAAAATATATGCACAAAAACTGTAAACATCATGGTAAATGTCAAATTTTCATCATAAATATCTAGTTTAAATGTCAAGATATGCCATGAAAGTATATCATACAGGGTGTAATGATTTTCATTTGGAGCTTTTGAAGTCAGTTTATTTTAGAGGCGAAGTTAAGTTACACTGGCGCGAAATTGCAGAAAATATTCCATTGGCTTATTAAAACGAAAATTTGTTATTCCGGCGATCTCTTCTATGTGGAATACGGTAGAAGGTGTGTGCGTGCGTGCATGTGATATTAGGTGGTACATAAGCAATTGTATACATAGGATGGTTGAAATATAAGTTGGAATTGAATAAGTTATACAGGGTCGTTCTAAAAATATTGTATTGGGTAGCACACAAGTAGTTGCGTATACAAGGTGGTGGAAATAAGAGTGGAGCAAAACTATAATTATACAAAGTATAGTTATTTGCGTTATAGAATAAAAAATAATTACAATTATACAAAAGGCTTTAAAAATTGTCTGAAGTAGTTGACTATACAGGATGGTTGAAATATAAGGTGGAGTATAATTACGGTTATACAGGGCAGTTTAAAAAAGTTATATAGTTTGGAACATAAGTAGTTGCTTAGGCAAGGTGTTTGAAGTAAGGGTGAAGTAAAATTATTGAGGGTGTACCAAAAATTTGTTATATAAGCATAAGCAGTTAGGATATAATTATAGATATGAGTTCAAAAAATTTTAGAAGCAGTTGCATATACCAGGTGGTTGAAATAAATGGTAGAGTAAACTTATAATCATAAGATGTGGCTCAAAAAGGTGAATTTTGTTATATAGGGTAGACCATCAGCAGTTGCATAAATGGAATACTGTACATATGGGGCGAAGTAATATCATTGGTATTGAAGAGAGAGAGAGAGAGAGAGAGAGAGAGAGAGAGAGAGACAGACAGAGAGAGAGAAAGGGAGAGAGACAGAGAAGAAGAAGAAGAAGAAAGAAGAAGAAGAATATAGTGATTTATTGCACACGGTTTCTAAAGTGTTTTTATTTTAAGTAAGCTAAAGTCGGTTCTATTTTAAATATAAATTATATGTCTATATTCTTGTGATTGAAACGTTTTGGGGTACTTTCGTTCTTATACTCGCTAAATTGTTGTTGTTCATTATAAGCTTAACTTTTAACACACGATCATCATAACTTCCACACAGTGCAGTTCTCTATTCGAGTTGTTAAGCCATGGGTGGCGCTACCTGGTAGATTCTGGGTGAGATTAAAATGTAAGAAGAAAAATACTTTTCAATAACAATTCCTGGACTGCTGTTACACAAGCTATTTTTAGAAATGATAAATCAAGTCTTGAATTAGCGACATGTTATTAAGCAAATATGAGGAAAAGTAGAAGATTTTGCCCAGATGATGTATGAAACGGTTACATTGGAAGAAATGTGTAACGGCATTCAAAAAGACTTTGAATACATAGATTTAGATAAAATGTGTGTGAAAGCAGACCAGAAATTGTTATTAAAAGATTGTTTTCTGACATTTTGTTCACACCGTTGGCGCTCAAAATTTAAGTATTCAGTGTTCTTCATAATTTCTGTTCACCCGAATCCGCCAGGTAGCGCTACCCATGGCTCAACACCTCGAATACAATGATCTTGTTCTAGTTTCGTAATTAAAAATTATTACTGATCTATATAAATTTTATCATACTTATAGTCTATGTATAGAGTTGTTATTTTTCTGTTAATAGTTTAACAATTACTAACAGCTTTGGTCAGACCATATAATTTTCCATGGATTTCAAATGTTTTCTGATAATAAAATGTCCTTGTAATAGTAGTTATTTAATTGATAAGGGCAAGCCCAGGTTACTAACGCAACATTCAAATTATGAGCTTCATTGAAACTCGTCAAACACGTATTATGCTCGTCCATTAATTTCGTAAACTTTCATCTTTTCATTATAATTAATTACTAATCGTTGAATATTATTACTGCATCGTCAACCCGCTATTTATTTTCACCGATAATAAGAAAATGAGCATTTATCCGGTTACATAATACACTTTCTTGCTTATGCACACCTTCAACGTATATAATTCTTACATCCTCGTTGTCATCATCACCTGAATCACACACACTCACAATGCGAGAACTAATTTTTTTCACGCTTTCTCCGCTTGGGGCTAGAGGTTTATCCAATCATCGATTTCGGCTGCTCGGGCGGCCAGAAAATTCAACGTATGTGCACTGTTTTATATACGCGTTTATTACTATGCCAGATCCGCTGATGAAACAAATGAAATAGTTACTAGTTTATCCAAAGCAGTTCACTATAATTTATCTGGACCGCACCTCTTATCACCCTAACAGATTGAAATCTCCGCAAATTATTTATGTATTTCCAAATTTTGGCTGACCATTTAAACTCGAAGTTTAATGGCGACATCTAGAATGAATGTAAAGTCTCGTTGTGAGGCAATCTTGATGTCGGGGGTTGAATACTATGACCAGCGGCGGATCCAGAGAGGGGCGGTTGGGGACGATCC
Source organism: Octodonta nipae (assembly GCA_034190945.1). Classification (NCBI taxonomy): domain Eukaryota; kingdom Metazoa; phylum Arthropoda; class Insecta; order Coleoptera; family Chrysomelidae; genus Octodonta; species Octodonta nipae. Next base: position 22,509,917 of record CM067223.1, read on the forward strand.
CCCCTCGAGAGTTTAACACAATAGAAGGAGGAATTCTTACATCCACAAGCTTAAAGTAAAGCCATTTTTGTGAGCTTAAAGCAAAAATCCACTATATAACTGTTTAAGAACACATGAAATAAAATGATTTCGAAACCCTACAGAAGCCACCCCCCCTACTTAGGTTAATTTCGTACGAGATCACTCCCCTACTGACGTATTTGATTGCTCTCCCTGAACCTCAACTCTGGAGCTGCAGCTGACTATGACAGTACAGGTAATAGGTCAACGAAAACTTGAAGGTTATATATAATAGATAAGACACAAAATTCTAGCGATGTTTGACAATCCATTGGATTCACGACAATATATTGTTTCTCGTCAACAACCTTCATCAGCTGCGCTTCCTTCAACTAACTGAAATATCTATTAATTATTTATCTATTTAGTACATATACCTACTGAATTTAATATTCTATGCTCAAGGAATATTAAGCACACAGAATAGACGAATCGAAATAGCATTTCCAAAACTGCAGTTCGCATGTGTGATAGTCTTCACACTATCTTTAAGGCAAACATGCTATAATATTTCATTACTAATATACTTTGATTTTTTTGTTAATGATATAATAGCTATATTTTATTAACACCTATTATTAGAGTTTTTTTATTGAATTTGTCTCTAATTACATTTAATGTGCTAAACTATTTGTAATTTTAAATAAACCTGTATAACTATAGATAATTCCACTCCACCCTATGTACCAACCATCCTGTACATACGACTGCCCACGAACAAGCATAAATTTGTTAGCTGCCTTCTGTACATTATAGGCCGCTGTAGAATTGATCCCATATTTACGGAGTCAAATCCATCCTATATTTCAACCATCGTATATAAATCCTTGTGAGCTACCACATAAATTATTTCATTTTTAACATTTTATATTATCGCCCTGTGTAACAGTAATTCCTCTCCACACTTTATCAACTACTTTTGGGCTATGAAATAAATATTTTTTAATTCCAGCATATATTTTAACCATCCTGCATATGATTTGTTTAGGTCCACATCATATAACAGTTTTTTAGTCACCCTATATAATTTTAATTACACATTTTTTCCAACATTTTTATATCACCAAACGTCCACTCCACCCAACCATCTTGTATATACGGCTGTCTATGGACCACTATCATTCTATTCCGTCCTATATTTCAATCATTATATAAATGCAACTCCTTCTATCACTTTACTTTGTGATTTTCTTTGCTATAAATAAACACCCTGTGTATAAACGCATCAAATACCAGTTTAGCGTTTGACATATGTTATCACTGAATTTTCTATTAGGCCCGGAGAATGTGACACCAAAAGTACCGTCTTCGTAAAATGGAAAAATTTTCTTTTAAATGGGTATTTGCCTGGTATGCAAACAAAACGAGCTTGGTACTCGTTGATTTGAGGAGCCGAAAATACTACGCTTTACTACATATATGCTTGAGAAGTACATAGAAAATTTTCAAATTTGCAATTAAAACCTCTAGTGCCTACAATTCCCGCACTACTACGTAGGAATTAAAATATTTATGAGTAAATGTCCGTTATGTCATTTCGTAGAAATTTTTGATAATAATTTCTGAATTTTCGACGATTTTCTGCAAAACTGCAAGTTGCACGTTGCAGAAAAGTCTACACGATCACCTAGGGATCTTCCTTAATAGATTAAAAGTTAAAAAACTATACACATCCATAAGGAGTATTCGAAAAATCGACCAATATGTTAGGAATATTCGTCGATTTCCAAGCACGCATGTATTCATTCACAAATTTCATCACTTTACCAATAGAATTCTTTTCCCAAATTTGATGTTTCACCAATCCGGATATATACTCTATTAAACAAGACCATACTTATTCAAAAAGGTTCACCACAGGAGAAGAAATCAGGTAACATACATACAAAAAAAATACGCGACGAATTGATATCCTCCACCTTTTTGGAAGACGGATAAAAATGCAATAGAAACATTCCTAGAGAAATACACCTACTAAATATTCAGTATTTCCTTTAAGCAAAATCATTCTGAGAGTTCATGGTTAATCGGATTGTTAGCTCTGTATAAACACACGATAATTATTTTGCGAATATTACTCGTATGTCCTGTGTGTTTGCAATAACAACGTCCGTCGATGATATTAAATTAATCAAGTTTGCGCGTCAGCCTGATACAGGAATCCTATTTATTGAGTACATAGACATTCAATTAGTAAAACCGTGATATTTCATTAGGCGAACTTAATGAAGTGACGTCACACAGCGGGTAGACCAGGTGATTATCAATCATCTTGGACTGACACGGGTTCGCTCTCTCTTGTGGCCAAGGAAAGATTAGAAATGTTAAGGGAGAACGGAGGAGGACTTGTTAGAGGGTTGATGTGGCTAAATTAAAACGCTGAATGTCAGATTTAATTAGCGTTGTGTAGGTGAAAACTTTTTGCCCATCACTCATTCGTATATGAATACATGTTTATATATGTATCCATCAGAGAACTCAATTTTTGTCAGTCCGTGTAAATATGTGTTAGATATTCATAATAGATATGTATTTTTTAAATTTTAGATGTATATAACAACCTTATAGTAATAAGGTAGGCATATGCAGTGAGTTTATAATGTTTGGTAATATATTTAATCTCACATTCATCAGCTTTAGCGCTTTTGCATCTACTGGTGAGCATAGGCATCCTTCAGCGTTCAATAGTGTTCAATTTGGTCAATGCCATTTCTACCCAATGTTTTTTGGTCTAGGTCACCACTTTCATTTTCTATTTATCTTCCGTCATTCACTTTTGCTTATGCTTTATAAAACCATATTGTAACTTGACCTCCGAACTCCACAGAAGAGAAAACAAAGTCTTGATCATCAATTTCTCTTAATCTAAGGCAAGAAAGAGGTTAGTGGCGACCTGATAAAAGGTTGAAAGTGTATAAATAGAAAAAATCAAGGTCAGGGACTTCTCTGAAAGAAAAAAGCGGCAATCACCTAAAAATACGGGTGATGGTAACCAACTACTTCAGTCTATAGAGCAAAACGGAGGTCATTTTCGGAAATAAAATTCAACAGCTATTTACATAACATAAGAAAATTCGTAGAAGTAAAGTACTTAAAAAACAACAACCCACAAAAATAAGAATTTTATTAGTTTTTTGCTTATAAAATGAAGGAATCCTAATTTCGTCAATGGAAAAGTTGTAGGGAATCAAAAATACTTCTTAATGAGTGTTTATACGTCCTGATTGAATCATTTTTTCAACAACTTAACTTTCTGGTATCTAACAGTGGAATATTAATCATCGGCAAAGTGATATCCTATGTTGTTGGGTTTATATGGGCTCATAATTGATACTTGTTGAATAAGTAGTTTTCGAAGAATCGTATTTCAAAATAATTTAAAAAGATATTTTGTATAGATCACCGTATTAACCAGGCTAGTCTGATCGGAATATACTAAAGGTAATTTTAAATATAATCCACTTTATAACGTAACGTAATCTTTAGTGAATGCGGAACAGTTTCCTATTGGCAAAGCTAACTCTTTTAAAAACTGAAACTTATAAAATGAAGGAATCGTAATTTCGCCAATGGAAAAGTTGTAGAAAATCAAAAATACTTCTTAATGAGTGTTTATACGTCCTGATTGAATCATTTTTCAACAAGAACAGTCTGTCAACTGGAAGAAAGTGGAATTTTAACACAAATTGATAACTTTCTGGTATCTAACACTGGAATATTAATTATCGTCAAAGCCTATGATGTTGGGTTTATATGGGTTCATGATTGATACTTGTCGAATAGGTAGTTTTTGAAGAATCGTGTTTTAAAATAATTTAAAGAGATATTTTGTATAGCCCACCGTATTAACCAGGCTAGTCTGATCGGAATATACTAAAGGTAACTTGAAAAATAATCCACTTCAATTTCTCTATCTTGGATTTTACTTTATAAAGTAGCGTAATCTTTAGTGAATGCGGAACAGTTTCCTATTGGCAAAGTTAACTCTTTTAAAAACTGACGAAATAAAGGTTTTCTGGGTCTCTTAACACGTTTTTCATCCAAGTCAAATAATAAATGCTTCGGTAGAGATAATTAAAAAAATACAATCGCAAGCATTTTGATTAGTCTATTGTCGGTTTCGTCTAATTTCAAATGGGCATTTGATAATATAATATAATATAATTTTCTGGGCTTTTCCCCACAACTTTTCTATTGACGGCATTATGAACGCATCACTTTTCGCAATATGAGCAAAAAACAAAAAAAAAACCTTTCTTTGTGGCCTTTAATTCTCAGATAATTTACTTCCACGAGTTTGCTGTTGTTAAAATTATGTCAGTTATGGCTTATACAGGGTGTCCTATAACTAATGGACAATACGATAACTTCAGTTAGAGGCGGTGAAAATATACCGATTATATATACAAAACATGCCTTAGTAAAATGTTATTAGTAAACGATATAGAGCAGATGTGTCCAAACTACGGCCCGCGGACCAAACTCGGCCCGGCAGGCGATTTTATCCGGCCCGCCAAGGATTCAACCTAGCGATCAAATCAAGAACAAATACAAGGAAGGAAACTTGATCGATTTTACAAATTTTTGGACGCAAAAGAGTTTCCAAATTTAAAGCAATTGGCTGGTAAATTTATTTGTATGTATGGCACTACCTATATGTGCGAACAAACTTTTTCCAGGATGAAGTATCTGAAATCTAAATAAACGCAAATTTATCGGATGATCATTTGCAATCATTGCTTATAATTGGTGTTTCCGATTTGAATCCCAACTTTGAAGAAGCTCTCCAGGAAAAAACCCAGTTCCACCATTCCCATTAAAAATTGCATGAAATAATTTTATAACAATATAATTTAGACATGTTTGTTTAGTATTGTTATATCTGTAATGTACTATAAAAAATAAAATTCAATGCTGCTTTACTCGTAATAATGTTTTTTAATTCACGTATTTACAATGCTTGGCCCCCGCTAATGAATTTAAATACCAAACTGGCCCTCGCAGCAAAAAGTTTGGACGCCTCTAATATAGAGGATCCTAAAGTTAATATTTGGTTTTTTGAAAATTTGTGATATTTGAAAAACAGCTCCATATATTGAATTCAAATTTGGTACAGCATATTTTTCAAGGACGATAAACAAGAATTTGATATCATTTTTCCTGGTACTCTTACAGGGTGTTTGTTACGAAGGTCGAATTAAGCAAATCCATTTTTATTTTTTAACACCCGTATAATTTGCATTTCGACGATAAATAATCAAACCTCCATAATTTCAATACAAATAACTTATACTTGTTGAATCTCCATATTTCAAGGCGGTTTGGAGATATTGCAATTTAAATACAAGCCTCAAAAAAGATATTTTTTTTAAATAGGTTTGACATCATATATTGATTTCTTCTTTGTAGGTACTGTCGATTTATTTACTGCGTTTTTAAAGTCATGTAATTGGAATAACGCCTTCATTAAATATTTCTATAATTAAAGAATTTGCAAATAGAGAACTAAGGGATATGATTTGTGTTTATGCACAAGCATATTATAACTTACGTGCTGCAGTCAGTTAGACGATATTCACAGTTACATCCAAATCGAGATGTGCCTAGTCGTAAAATATTACAAGGATTATACACAAATTTAAGTGTAATTAGTCAGTTGGTGAAAGTTCAAACCAACAATTCTGGTGGCCGACCTACTAGAATTTCAACTAATCATGAAGATCCAAACAACGATTTATACAGAGAAAAATTGGTTATATTGTAAAATCTCGTTCTCTCAATATAATTGTGTGGTAGAGTTTCTATACTGACACTGAAAACCAGCAATCCGGGCAATTATTCGAGTTTGCATTTGTTCCCCTTTTAAAATTTCATATGCTTATCGGTTGGAGGAAAAATTTGAGAAATCCCTAATTAACAGGCTAAATAATCAAAGACTCCCTCAACAATTTTCCGAAACTACTTCTAATTATTCAGTTGATCTTCTTTTAAAATCATCATATTTTTCATAAACATTTATAATAGTAAATAATTGAGTTGCTATTTATATGTAAGAATTTGTTTAATTAAGCCACTGTGACCTCTAGTTGCAACAAATATTTGTAAAGAAGTGAGTTGATTGGCTCCAATCCTTATAATAGGATCATAACGAAGGACTGTAAACCTTCACTATGGAAGTTGAATATTTTGCTTATTACAGGATTGTCGACCGGCCATCATCAAATGACAATACCATCCAAATGATAAGTGAAATACGTAAATGAAGAATTGTAGAATGTGTGAATGGGGGTCATAACGATCCATACCACACCACACTGGCTGATTGTGTCCTTCATTCTAGTTTAGAGACGACTGAATGGCCAGGGACGGCGTGACTGTTGAAAACTCGTTAGAAAGTCATGGTTTAAGATTAGATATATTCATAAAATAAAAAATTGTAATTTTAGACTAGACTTTAAATTAGGATCATTTAATTTTTTCTTGAAATAATCAAAATACTGGAGTACTGTAACGAAACTGGATCTAGTGAGCTATAGAAGAAACTTTAAGGAGCTTTATTTCTAGTTTTCGCCATTTTAAACTTGTGATTTAGACTATTAACTCTATGTGAATATCATAGCATCAGGTAATCTGTCTTTAGGTAATTGTTCAATTTTTAGTACACCTTACATTGTTGTGTTTGAGAAAAAAAGTGGCATGTCGTTGACAGCAACTATTCATAAGCATCATATGAATACGACAGGCTGTTTCTTGGGGAAAGAAAAATTTTGTTTTTTGCGGTATGTTAGTTATGAGTTTATGTATATTTCACAACTTATGGTTTATATTTTTTAACTATTTCATGTAGAATTTGAATCTACGTGCAATAATTTGTAAAAAAATTTAATTGGTAAAAAAATCATACACAGGGTGTCGCACATATGAAGGGATAACAATGCTATCTAAAAAATGGTCACAGATACAAACACGATTAAATGGAGAAAAAGTTGCGTATTTTAGAACATTCAACTGCCTAAGGAACACCAAAAGTATCATTTTTTGTTTTTTGCCTCTGCTGCATTTATTTAAAAAAAAATACAAAAAATGGTAAATGAAAATGTTTTTTGAAACATACTTTAACTTAACCGGATGTCATCAAATCTTCACTGCTTTCTCTTTTAAGGGTCATCATGAACTTATTTCTTAAAATGCTATCTTTTTACAATAAAACATTCAAAGACCAATACATTAGTATTTAATGCGTTAAATTTTATACGAAAAAATTACAACAGTACTGATTATATGTAGACATAAATAAGTGTTCGAGTGAACATTCTATTGTGGGAAACGCAACTGATGAAGGTTCCCGACCAGAAAAAATATATATCATATATATTCTCTTGCGTACAAAAGAATGACACCTTAAAGAGAGTACTGATTACAGCCTAAATAATACGATTAAATAATCTTTTTCCATGACATCGAAAATCCATACATTTTTTACCTGTTTTTCTTCCATGTTAAAACAATATAAATAAAAAAATCGAAATTATTACAGAAACATTCAAGTTTTGCTTTTTGTAATTTAAGTAGAAATTCATAAATTCTTAAAAATCAAGATTTTTTCCTTGATAACGTCTAAACGATATGTTAGAAACATGTAAACGCAAAAATTCTGGGTATAAACAAGGTCTATTGAATACAAATGGACAAATTCTTTTGTTGCTTTGCAAACTACAAAAAGCATATATTTTTTAAATAATTAATTACTTCTATGGTAAGGCAAACAGGGCCATATATTTTTTAAATGTAGCTCTTTATTTGCTATGTTAACATAAACAATTTTGTGATAAAATAATATCATTTTACCACGTAAGAAAAACTAATCAAGAAACTTATAGGTTCTCTTTTCAAGCAAAAAATAATTTTTGGAGTATTTAGGCTATAAGCAGGACCATAGTAGACTTTTTTACTATAATTATTATGTTTGCTCCTAAAACGACGTATAAAATTGAACACATGATATACCAATGCGTTATCGAAACTGTTACAAAAAGTACATGTCTTTATTTGACACCCTGTATACGGTATTTTTCGGTCTGAAGGCAGAATTGTGTAAAATTTTAAATATTGATGCTAGAGTTTCGGGGTTGGAAATGTCTTGCTCTTTAAGGTTTTTATTTAAATTTGCAATATCTGCAATTTTTTATATAAACAGATGATTTTTTATATTAAATTCTCTGATTTATAATTTGTGCAATTTTTTGAGTGATCGTGTACTTGCAGATCAGATTTATTAGTTCAGATATGTGAATAAGGAAACTATATTTTGTATAAGGATCTTACCTATATGCTTTTTGCTAAAAACTTTTTCCTTATCCCTATATAAAGTCTAAGTACTTATTGGGAAATAAAACCACAGTTAAGAAAATTGCTGTATATACCAAACGTTTCGGCGTCTAGGTCAGGCCCCTCTGTCAATGGTTAATAAACTATGGATAACGGGGTCTGACCTAGACCCCGAAACGTTTGGAATATACAGCAATTTTCTTAACTGTGGTGTTATTTCCCAAGAAGTACTTAGACACTGAAAAATTTGCCACAAATATCATTCAGAAAACAACCTAGTGTTCGAACTTTCTGAAATATGATTTTCTTGTTACAGATTGACGCAGTAATCACCATTGGATACAAACAACCGCATTAAAGGTTAGTACAGTACATTAAGCTATTAATAAATTATTGGAAAACATGTGTTGGATAAAAGTGTAATGCCGGTATAGTACTTAAAATGATGTAAAATTGTAATCAAACAAACAATTTGTTTTAAGTAAATTGCTATTGATATTACCAACGAAAATATTATTATACTAATTCTGGTTACTTAGTGCAATAAATTTGTTTAACAGGATGTGAACCTCTAAGCAAAGGTGAGGTTTTTATGTATGTAATACATTTTTGTATAACGTAAAACATTAGTATAATAAGTGATTGAGATATGTTTAAATAATGCTACGTTTATGCCGTACATTTACATTATGGATTTCGTTTCTTATTTCCGCTTTTCGTCACATACGTAGGCTTGAATAACAATATTGAGTATTATTGAAAGCTTGGTGTTCGTTACCTTTACATTAGGTTTCAAAGATGTGAATTTAATTGAAAAATAATTTGGAGGGTTTTATTGTTAGATTTTTCTGGAATTTCTGGAAAGTGCAGCGTTATACAGAGTATTTTAGATATTACGTCAAGTACTAAATTAAAGATAAAAAAGAAAGAAATGTGGAAAATCTTTTCAGTCAATTTTCATACATAATGTTGTCGTGCCTTCTACAGCAGCTACAAATATTTCAGTGTTACAGGTGGAGCTTTTTTACTTTTCTTCACATTAATAAATCCAAAGGACTTAAATTGGGTGGCTTAGAATATGCCTCAATTGAACCTCTTCCACCTTTCATTTAAATGATTACGGGCATTTGGTGAGTAATGCGGAGGTGCACCGTCCTGTTGGAATAATTGTATGATATTGCGAATATATCTTTGGCTTTGAATTCACCCAATAACAATAGAGTAATGAGGCAGACTATCTGAATCGTTTAAGAAAAAAGTCCACTCATCTGAAAAACAAATATATTAAATACAAAATACCTGCAATTCATTGATCATCAAAATCATCTTCATTCGGTTCCTGCAGAAATTGGTTTAATATCGGCTTTTTTAGCACTGACATCTGTTGCACCAGCCAATTTTCTACATTAAACACTTCTAATGCTAGGGGTTTGTTCAAAACTGAACTCTCACCTTGGCTCTTTTTAGTCTGAAAATATTCATTTTGTTTTGCTACCAATTCACGTATGATTAGCTAATCCTGCATTATTTTAAAATATTCAAGTAATTCCAATCTTCAAGTGCAGAGTACACCATGACTAAAAATCATAAATTGACTATTAAGACACAATTCACAAGTTAGCTGTCTACCAACTACAGAACCTGTCGAACTTGAATAGATTTTTTTGTAAACAATAAAATATTTTTTACCCATTCAAAAACGTGCAAGGAGCCCCATCTCTACATCAAATAAATGTATTTGTAGCATTTATCTAGTTACTATATTGTGAAAGTGTTAACTGAGCTTCTAAATCAAAATCCTTTTCAATGAAATATAACTTAATATTTTATCGCGAAATGAATTGCGACATCCAGGAGTTCCAGCAATATCTAGCTCACAGAGGCTCCAAATCGGGAGTCGTACTGTGTGTCACGCAAAATTGTCAGTGTCAAATTTTGACAAACAAGAAATTCAAGATCAAAGCGAAAATTTTGTAGAAAAAACCTCGAAAACAACACTAAACGATTGACAACGACTCCAGACTCGGAGTTGAAACGTCTCCAAACACAGATAAGTATTACACAATATACAATACATTACTTATATACAGGAATACTGGTTGATCATTTTGTAGACATCTCTTTCTCTCAGAATAACTGTGAGGAAGAATCTCTGTACGGACAGCCAGTAATCCGGGCAGTTTTACGAAATTGCCTTACTACACTTTGTTCAGCATATACAATTTTTAAATACTTATCTGTTGCAGGAAAAAATTTTAGAGGAGAGAAAACCCAATGAACAGACAAAATAATTCAAGACCTCCTCAACAATCTTTTTGAAATTACTTAGATACAATATATGTCTTGCGTTCAACGGATTGATCTCGAAAAGTTAGTATCGTAATTTCTTTGACAGGTTTTAGTAAAACGAGTTTTTTCGTGCGATTTCTATCCTAGGAACCACAGGGAATCTGCGTTACACGCACTAAGACTCCCGATTTGGAGTCTCTGTGACCTAGATTTTTCTGAAACTCCTAGATGTCGAAATTCATTTCACGATAAAATATTAAATTCAATTATATTTACTATTTACATAAATAATTATTCGAGAATTCAATCAGTTGAGTGGAGCGCAACTGATGAAGGTTCTCGATTAGAAACAATATATTGTCTTTTATTCAATGGATTGAAAAATTTCGAAAAGTTAGTACCGAAATATAACTTGACGCATCTCCCATTTTAGTGGATCGAAAGGACAGTTTAATATAATTTTTGCGTCAAAAGTTGATCTGGTCAAAGAGAAAAATAAGTTATTTTAATAATTTTTTATCTACAAGGTGTTCTACAAGCATGCAACGCCATAATAATTCTCTACAATTACGTTTTAGCAAAAGTTTTAAGATTTTTCCTTGCTGTTCACTGGTAGCCTTGGATTTAACTCAGAGTAATATCAAGGTCAAGTTAGTTTTCTAAATAGGAACCGTCAATTTTTATTAGGAATTTGGAAAGCCGAGAATATTTTATCCCCGAACATGACCTTGACCATGACTAACCTTAAAAGCGAAAGTCGTAACAAGGTCCAATGTCATAAAGGTGCGGTCATTCAGCTGAAATGAATTAAAAATACTATAAAATGACATGGACCATGGTAACTGAATTCAAGGTAGAAATCTCAGCCAGTGAAGGCAAGGTTAGATATTCTGATTTTACCGGACGTGTTCAGTTTACTTATTGGCATTGCCAAGTCGAGAATTCAGTTATTCCTAACCCCAAATTTTTGTCGTGTATCGTTTCATTGGACGAGGCGACTTTTCAACTGAACTGAATGGATATGTGAATCAACATAAATTTAGGTATTGGAGCGATGAATATACACATTGGATTTTTTGGTATAGATTGATACTTAATTAAAACAAATTTCAATACTGAAAGTCGAGAATTTTTAATGTGTATGGTTTCATCAAGATGGAGCAAACCCACACTGCAGTGCTAGTCACAATCGGGAATTATAAACTTTTCCACATTTAAGTCACTTTTGCAGCCAAGTAAGACACCCTCACCTCTAATTTTTCCAGTAAGAATAGAATTGCGGTCACTTCTAAACACCACATACCCAGTCAATCCTAATTCAGCACCATTATAATCACAAGTTATCCAAGTTTCTGTATGAATTATTACTTGATAATCTTATTAAGCTACAGCTATTTTTAGAGCTGTTAGTTTAGTTCTCAACCCACCGACATTTTGGTAATAAATTGATAAAGATGATAAATGACACGTAGTAAGTTTTTTTGAGACGAATTACCTTTTATTTTAAATTTTCGGTATACATTTTATATATCTTATAAATAAATCTTGTTCACCTTGTTGTTTTGTAAGGTCACTTTTACTTTTTTGGGTTTGCCTAGTTGCCAGGGAGTCAGATCGTAAGATATAAATATGTTTTAGCTATAACATCTTTGAACTTGTTTTTCAAAATATTAATGACATAAAAAGATTTAGTCAATACAAATTTTAGTCAACGAGCTGCATTCCTATTGGGTTTACCAAATCTTACAGTTTTGACAAATTTAACATCTTTTTGAGTAATATCTTTAAATATTTAGGATTCAATGGCAAATTATCAGAAATTATATCCCTTTTATTCACTCAACTCTCTTTTATCGTTCGTACAGTTCATTGATTATATCTTCTTCTTGATTATTAGTATTTTACAGTTTCTCATTTTTACCTTGTTTTGTAGCTTTTCAGTTAATTTAAATATTTTTGGAACAAGTTTCATGTCAGATTAACATTCTTCACATAAGAAAGGCAAATCCCGGTTTTTCTTCAATTCTGTTACTCTGATCTCCAAAGATCTGAACTGGTCTTTCACAACTATACACCTCATTTTAAATTAAAAATTTTGAAAAGCCGGTCCAGTCTATTGAATTTTATCCGTTGCCTTTTGATAGGCTGTTTTCTTTTTGCCCAAACGACACAAAAAGCAAAGTAATAAAGGATTATCACTTAACATCAAATTAAACAGTTATTAAACAGTCAAACTAAACACACTTTATAGATTTGAAATACCACTGAACTCAGCTCCAGACTGATATTAAATTATATAAATTATTTAATCTTTAAAGTATTGTAATATTAGTATTATTGGAGAAAAGTTTTTAAATATTTTTACAAATTCGTACTCTTTTTAAAAAGCAAAATCAAATAACGTTCTGTTTCTGAATAAAAAAGAATATACAAATTTTCATGCCAGACTATTAGAATTGAATAAATTACAAATACAAATATTCATCGAGAGTTCGAAACGTCAATAAAATCAAGAATTTATAAAATGCCTTGATTTTAGTTAATTGAAAATATATGAAGTAATGATGTCCTCTAGCAGTAGAAAGTTTAATGATGCCAATTCAGCTGTTATTGCATAGATAACTATTATTAACGGAAAATTTTTGCAGTTTGTTTAATTTTTTTTTATTAATAACACTAAAGGCCGTCAATTAAAGCAATTGAAAACTGAAGAAAATCGGTTCACAAACAAAAGAAAATGATACCGAACTCTTTTGCATTTGCGTATATGTTCATTTTAGGTAAAAGTCATTCACCTTGTATTTAGAGGCAGAATTTTGTAGGAATGGGGCCATGTAATGTAAAATAAAATATCAATAAGATAAAATATAAGGACCGAAAACAGTATCTGACTAGTAGATTTCTTAACTAAAAATAATTGAGATACATTTTCACCGCTTTTATACATATATTAATAATTATTACTATAGAAAATTTCAAATTTTCATCGATAAAAATCCAGAGCACTCAGATCCGACGATCTTGCAGGCCAGCAAATAGATGAATGCTTACCTATCCATCTATCAGAAATATAAATATTAGGTAACTAAAAAATCTTGAACCATTATCATATTATTAACGAAAACCACATCTTTATGAAACAAGTAAGGAAATTTTCTTCAAAATTATACTGCTGGAACTTTTGAAACCATTCCAAAGTTGGTAAAAGAAATAGCTCAATTATTTTTGTGTCTGAAATTTTCACCCACATGTTGAAACCAAAACATATTGGTGTGTAGGCATTTTGTTATATGAACCCTTAATTATATGTTAAAAATTCCGACGTTCCTTATCATTCTTTGATTATTAAATGAAATTTATGCACATGCCATTTGAACGTACACAAAATAAAATGTGCTACAGATTTTCATTTACTTCTCCAATGTTTCTAAGGGGAAATTATTTTAAATTTGCTCATTATATGGTTTGTTTAGTATGAACTTATTAAATAACATATATTGCAATAAATTTTTCGAGGTAACTATTTACGTGCATTTTGCATTTTCTATAGTATTAGTGTGGCAAAAAATGTACTAATCTGGTAGATCAAACTTTTCAAGGAATGTACAATTTTTAAACCAACTGAAAAACCACTTGCCTAAAGAAATCTTGTGATGCGACGGAATTCAATTGTTGATCAAAATGATGTTTCTTGGATGCTCTTATCATAGTAAGATTTTAATTCTTACAATTTGATTATTAATAATTTTTGTTGATATTTGCGTTTTTTTAACCATTCTCAGATAAATGCTCCGAACTATGGAGAAATTACATTGGAAAGTATATGAACACCAGTACAAGTGATAAGTAAATAACCGTTTTATAATTCCAATAACAATATACCTACGATTTTAGAAAATATCTTATTAAAAATGTGTAAAAGCAATCTTATTCAGCTTGAAAAGTAACAACGAAAAAATCGTTTTTGTTATAGATATCTCTTAAAATATTTGCAGAACTAAATAAAATCTGAAATTGCAAAAATATTTAAAAAAATCGGATACATAGAGTTTACCATTTCCAATAATATTTGAAATTCAACTCTCATTGAATTCCTACTGAATCGCATTCTAATATTAGACCAAACAAGGAGTATAACTTTCAAGTTACAAACAAATATGGGCGTTGTTCGTTTTAAATCTAGAAACATTCTGAACTTACCTCGTACATAGAATACATTAAGTTATAGTACCAGATGTTTGGAGGGAGGAAGCAAACACCAGTTCCAATTGCAATTATTTACGTCATCTGTTTGCCTTTAACTGGTTCGGAAACAAGGAAATAATTACACGGTAACATAAATTCACTGAATAAAGTAAAGAGAAATAAAAGCAGCAATATTTAAAATTTAGATATTTCAATTAAAACAAAACAATAGACATTTAAATGTTAATGATTTGAAATCACCTAAAGGTATTCACATTGTTTATTAAACCAAGCTGAAAGAAATGACGTAAAAGAAATTTGTTATATGATTGTTTAACTGACAGGACGCTGATTGGAGTAATATGGATCTATTCAATGAATAAATTTGATGAACAATTAAAACCAAAATACCTTGAAAGAAACAATGTCGTAGGTAAAGAACGAGCCAGAGATAGCTGCGGCATATAAAGAACTATAAAAAGAAGTTTTCAACGAATTTTTTATCCGCACAACCTAGAATACTGAAAAGGAATCTCAAAACTGAGATTTATAAAGATATTTGACCATTCTTAAACTAAAAAAAAAATGCAAAAATATACATTTTCTTCTTTAAATTCCTTTAAAGGTATACGGAATCTGTTATACTATCTAAGTTTCGTTATGAATATTTCAATTAGAACAGTAATTTGAAGACGCGAGATGTAAAGACTGACATCGAATTTAACGATATGTATCAAATACATAAAGAAGTGTTTGAGAGGACATTCAATTGTGGGAAGCGCAACTGATGAAGGTTCCCTAACCAGAAACAATATATATATATATATATACAACTAAGTGATAAAGAAACGTTATTTAATAGGGCGTGTAAAAAAACTCTATCGCAAATGTAGATACCGTCGTTTGTAGATGACTGAACTTTCCACTACCACTGTATAATTTGGCGTGTTTATTTATAGCACCAAAATGTCAGCTGCTAGTAAACCCATGCGACCAAAGGATACTGGTAAACATGTGTTAGGAAGGTAAATGTACATTAACAGCAATTTGAAGAAAAAACAACTTATGAAATTTTACAAGAACACATATGAGAAAAGCACGGTAGAAAAACTACCCTCGTAGTGAAAGGAGTGATTATTTTTGGAGGAGGCATTGTTTAAGGAGAATTCGAAAATTGGCACCTTATTTTATTGGGACAAAATATAACTAAATAATGTGTTCTAATCTTCGGCCATATAGAAGGAGATAAATGTTGATGGACGCTTTTTCAAAATCTGGGAAATATTAGTGTACATAAATGGCCTCTGATGTTTGAGGAATATTTTAGTAATATGGCAGAATTATGATTGACCAATTCTCTCTCTCTCTCTCTCTCTCTCTCTCTCTCTCTCTCTCTCTCTCTCTCTCTCTCTCTCTCTCTCTCTCTCTCTCTCTCTCTCTCTCTCTCTCTCTCTCTCTCTCTCTCTCTCTCTCTCTCTCTCTCTCTCTCTCTCTCTCTCTCTCTCTCTCTCTCTCTCTCTCTCTCTCTCTCTCTCTCTCTCTCTCTCTCTCTCTCTCTCTCTCTCTCTCTCTCTCTCTCTCTCTCTCTCTCTCTCTCTCTCTCTCTCTCTCTCTCTCTCTCTCTCTCTCTCTCTCTCTCTCTCTCTCTCTCTCTCTCTCTCTCTCTCTCTCTCTCTCTCTCTCTCTCTCTCTCTCTCTCTCTCTCTCTCTCTCTCTCTCTCTCTCTCTCTCTCTCTCTCTCTCTCTCTCTCTCTCTCTCTCTCTCTCTCTCTCTCTCTCTCTCTCTCTCTCTCTCTCTCTCTCTCTCTCTCTCTCTCTCTCTCTCTCTCTCTCTCTCTCTCTCTCTCTCTCTCTCTCTCTCTCTCTCTCTCTCTCTCTCTCTCTCTCTCTCTCTCTCTCTCTCTCTCTCTCTCTCTCTCTCTCTCTCTCTCTCTCTCTCTCTCTCTCTCTCTCTCTCTCTCTCTCTCTCTCTCTCTCTCTCTCTCTCTCTCTCTCTCTCTCTCTCTCTCTCTCTCTCTCTCTCTCTCTCTCTCTCTCTCTCTCTCTCTCTCTCTCTCTCTCTCTCTCTCTCTCTCTCTCTCTCTCTCTCTCTCTCTCTAATGGTAGCTGGCTGCAATGAAATAACTGATGATAATGCCTCCTTATCAGGAGGAACGGACAAATTTCGTTCGATCTATATTAAGTTTACATTTTGCTAGTGTCTGTTAAAAATTCGTTTCATTAAGTTCCAGAAATTCAACCTAAATGCTATTCTAACTGTCATCCTTAATAGGGGGTGCTTTTTGGCTATAGCAATTTTTGGAGATTGGTCAGCCTCGGAAAATACATAAGAATGACATAGTTTGATTTATATAAAACTATTTTTTCTGTGGGGTTGTGTTATCGAGGCACTGCTAAATGTCGATTCCATAAAAATTAATTCGATACCCTTGTAGGTAATGTAATGTGATTTTGATACTTACAATAATTCCATAAAACTGTCAATTTTATTGAAACTCCATCTTTCGACTTCCTCCGCATGCTTACGTCGAATTCCCGCCGTAGCCCACGTACCAGAGAACAATCAAAAAGGAGTATGTTAATGCTCAATTTTATTAATTTATTGCCGTCGTAAATTATACCGCAGCAATGCGTGGTATTTTGTTTTCCATGCTTGGATTAAAAAAAGCGAATAAATCAATTGTGTCGTGATGCCGTTGTATCCCTCTTTTCTGTCCTTATATTGTGCATTTTTAAGTCATCCTCGGTGAAAAATTATTCTCCGGTATTCCGGTTGGACATTAAAATTATCATAATTATGTAGGGATAAGTCGATGGTTTACCGATAAGATTTTGGAGACAAATGGCCGTTCAGATATTATCGGCCGTTGAAGGAATTATGACTGGCACGTTGTGCCCAACTGTGATTCTATGAATATGTAACGATTTACGGTTTTTAAAAATATTATGTTAAGTCGTGAAGTTTTAGTTAGAGATCGGAATCTCTATAGGGTAGATATTTAGCGAATATTAGATTCGACTTTGGAATTTGGAATATATCGGATGTCCATCGTATCCATGCTAAACTTAATAAAAATGATAGATGACATGATTTTAGAGATTGCTTTTATTTATATTTTTTACCAAATTTCTAAGATGCAGTGTAATATCTCACAAATTCATTTCTCAATAGCAACAATCAATTTTTCAATTTTTGAAATCTTTGCCACTGTCAACGGAGTCTGACCTAGATTCCGAAACATTTGGAAATATGCAGAAAATTCTTTGCTAGTGGTGTTATTACCCAGAAAGTGCTTAAACAATGCATTGTATCACACTATATAACATGAGAGTAAGGTTGTTTCTAACGAGAATTGGGTTGGTTAGCTACTGATATGAATTTCTGGGATTTTGTTAAGATAATGAACTTGGATGCACAGAATAGCCAGCGAGATCATCTGATCTGACTCCATTAGATTTTTCCCGTGAAGTTACCTTAAATCAAGAATTGAATTGAATTCTGAAAAACGGCTCAAACGATTTTGATGCAAATTATGAATTAGAAACTTTAGATGTCCAGCAATCGATTAGGTAGAACCTCATCTTTGTGAAAAATCGTAACAATGAGAAATTTAAATGTTAAAAAGCTCAGTGACAGATTGTTACAATTATGACAGATGACGAAATTTCTAAGCGTTACAATAAAGACATATGTCCCGACTTGACCATACAATGTATGAAATCACACTCCCTCTAAGGCACGCTATGAGTGCCTTTAGGGGAAAATTCACTAAACCCCAGATATCCTAGATATCAAAAGGGTTTAGCTCTGTGAGAGCCCTTGCCAGGTTTTCAGGCCCGTGGATGGAGTCTTGGCGGCAGTTTCCCATGAATTTCCTGACCGTCCGGGCTGTCCCTAACAAGACGACTTTTTGCATTTGTTTGTAAAGATGACTAGTCCTGTCGTTGACATTACAATTGGTACAGTTCGTGTGTTGTTCATGTTCCACTGAGTCTTTATTTGAAATTCCAAATCTCTATATTTGGTTATTTTCTCAGCCTGCTTGATATTTATATTATTGTTGTTAGGAATTGCTATGTCAATTAAAGTTGTTTTCCGAGAGACTTTATCTACCAAAACTATATCTGGTCTATTGTGAGCAACAGACCGATCTGTCAGTATCGTGCGGTCCCAGTGCAGCTTGTAGTTGTTATTTTCTAAAACAGATTCTGGTTTATATTTATAGTATGGTAATCTTATCGACTGTGATAATTCATGTTTCAGTGCTAGTTCCTGGTGAAGTATTTTTGCCACAGCATCGTGTCCTTCTTTGTATTCAGTTGCAGCGAACCCTTGACAACCTCCTGTGATATGCTGGATAGATTCAGATGTTTGGCAACCGTACCTGCATCTATAGTTGTTAATAGAAGGGTCTTTAACGATGTACTTTAGGTAGTTCTTAGTTGGAATTACTTGTTCTTGGATTGCCAATATAAAACCTTCCGTTTCAGGGAACATATGACCAGAGATCAACCAGTAGTTCGACGCTGCACTGTCGACATAATCTTGGTTGACGTCATTTATATGTCTTCCATGAAGGGGCTTCTTTTTCCATTTTGGATGGTGATTTTGAGCTTTTGTTAGTAAAACTCGAACTCTTCGTTGTAATTGTTCAATGTCAGTCTTGCACCAATTAACTATACCGAAAGAGTAACTGAGCACTGAACACGCATAGGTGTTAATAGCCTGAAAAAGATTTTTACTGTTTAGTTTGGTTTTCAACAGTCGTCTTACCCTTCTATAAAACTCTGCTGTTAGGTCCTTTTTCATAGTCATGTGATCAATACGTTGAGCCTGCCTTATTCCAAGGTATTTGTAAGTATGACCTTCCCCCATAGATTCAATTGAGGTGCCATCTCCCATTTCGAAGTGCCCCTGCTGTATTTTGCCTTTAACTATATTAATAATTCGGCATTTGTCTAGGCCAAATTTCATATGGATGTCACTAGAGAACCCTTCTACTATTTTAAGCATATCATGCAGCTGTTGTTTTGTAGCTGCCATCAACTTTAAGTCGTCCATGTATAACAAATGGTTTACCCAAAATTAGTCGAGTTCAGTTTGTTTGAGAGAGGGTTCATGGCAAGGCAAAACCACAGCGGACTAAGAGAGTCTCCCTGGAATGTACCCCTTTTGATTGGAATGGGGTCAGTTTGTATCGAACAGTTGGTTTCATTCAGTGAAATTTTGGTTTGCCAGGTGGACATGGCATATTCTAAAAAGTTAATAATACAATTATTCACTTTATAGAGTTTCAGTACCTTAATGAGCCAATCATGTGAAACTGAATCAAAGGCCTTTTTGTAGTCCACATATGCCATGTAGAGATTTCAACGTTTGGCGTGGGCTTGATTGCAGACAACGGAATCAATTATCAGTTGTTCTTTGCAGCCCATCGAATTTTTCGCGCATCCTTTTTGTTGTTGAGTAATTATGTCGTTCAGCTCACAATGTTTGAAAATGCGATGATTAATGCACGATGTTATGAGTTTGTATTAGGTTGGAAGGCAAGCGATTGGTCGGTACTTTGCTGGGTCCTGTGCACATAGGTTATCCTTTGGTAAGAGGTATGTAGCACCATGCGTAAGGAAACTAGGCATCTTGTGTGGGTGGGTAATTACGTCATTTATAAGGGCTGTTAGTGTTTCGTTGGTTGCGTACAGTTTCTTTATACAGTAGTTTTGTACACCATCAGGTCCTGGTGGTTTCCAGTTATGGAGGTGCTTCATTATGTTGAATGTGTCGTACGTTGTAAATGGTTGGTGTTGCATGGCCTCACAGTTCTGAAATGCAGCCTCCTTCTCATTAATCCAGCTGGCTCTGAAGTTATAGGAGATTGTTGTGGAAAGCTGTGTTTTCCAGAATTCCTCGATGTCTGTTTTACTGGGGTAACTAGGGGCTTCATTATTATTGGTGTTGTTAAGTTTTCTATAAAACCCTTTTTCTGATTGTCAGAAAAGTGTGTTGTCTAGTTTCCGTTGGTTACTGGTTTTGTACCTTCTCAATCTGCTTGTGTAAATGGAGAGCTTTTGTCGTAGACTGTCCAGGCACTGCTGAGATGTGATGTTTTCTCCATCCCACTGGGAGTGTATTCGGTTATTGTCCATGATAGTATTGACAAGCCTTTCTATTCTGTTGTTCCTGACTCCTCGTTGGTATTCGGTTAGTCTTAGAGCGTTCATGGCAAGGCAGAACCACAGCGGGCTAAGAGAGTCTCCCTGGAATATACCCCTTCTGATTATTATATATATGATGGTGATATATCATATATATGATGGTTAAAATATAGGGAGGAGTAGAATTAGAGTTACAGAGAGGCAAAGTTGTAGCCAGGGGGTATAGGGTTAACATACATTCCCAAAAATTTTGGAATTTTGGGTTTTAAGAATCAATTTTAACCAATTCATCATCTTTTTCAAGAAAGTAAATGATATATTTATACAATTTTATATATGCTGGAAGTACATGAACAAAAATACAAATTGTATATTCCTAATCAGCCATCACCAATCAAAAAAAATTTTCCTCCCCCGGAAAAAAATATACAATCCACAACGAAAATTTTTTCTGGGTACGGCCTAGCAGAGAGGGGTCAAAAAATTTAGTAAAAAAAGTTTATAGGGTGCCCTATATATAGCTGCATATATAAGATCTATGGATTATAATATGGAGAGGAATCATATTCTACAGAGTGGTTAAAAATATGCTTGTATTGGGTGGCCATAAGCAAATGCACATAGAGGGTGCTTAAAATGCTGGAGTAGAATTATAACAGGGTAATTCAACAAGTATTAGAACGAAAATGTTATATTTGATGGCTCATAACAAATGCATATATAACATGTTTGTAATATAGGGTGTAGGGGAATTATAGTTATACAAGGTGACTTAAAATGCTAAAAAAACTGTTTTATTAGGTATCTTACAAGCAGTTGTTCATATGCGATGGTTGAAATGTAGGGCTGAGTAAAATTATAGTGACAGAAGATGGTAAAGAAATTTTTGAAACAAAAAGTGTTTATAGGGTGACCTGTAAGTAGTTGCATTTACAGGATGGTTGGAATATAGGGTGAAGTTAGCTCAAAAATGTTATAATATCTGATCTATAAGTAGTGGCATATTATTGAGTGGAATTGTTATAAAGAGTGTGGCAATAAATATTAGAAAACTGAAAGTAAACTGATTCATTTCATTGGGATATACGTTACCACATTTTTATGAAACCTAGCGAAGCTCGGTCACCCAGGTTCGGTAATACTACTACTAGGGAATTTATATATATATATATATATATATATATATATATATTTATTGATTGTCTTTGACACAATTACATCAAATAACTTTCAACAACAAATTTTCGTAATTCTAACCCCTTGTTGCTTTACTTATAGAATTTCATAAACTTAATTTGAAAGTTGGCTCAACACATGTGATCCACAATCAGTCTTGTTCGTGTGCGGATAGAAGTTTAATTCCGGTTATCAAATAGTTGCAAGCTCAATTGGTTTGCAACCATAATCTGAAAATAGCTGCCATAATGTTCGTTGTCTCCTTTTCTTCTTCTCGGGAACCAGTACAGTGAATATTAAAATCCATCCTCCTTAATCCTGCACGATTGAGACTGACTCCTTATTTGTTAAAATTGTTCAGCAGAATGAGGGGTACTGTTATAACATATATAGCGTCAATAATATTCCTAATGCTATACATATTCTTGCAAACTTTTTCTTAGACAGATAATTTGTAAAATAGTTAAATGAACTACCACGCTAATAAAGTATGCTCGTACGACCTTGAAATCATAAAAAATAAAATATTCATTTAATAAAGTCATCGGAACAAATTAGAGGACTAACAAAGTTGTTAACAACGATTATTTATGTTATCTTCATCTGACATTTATCCTCAGTTCAATTCGGCTTATGCGGGGAGGAGAGAGTTGGTACATGAAGAGGACGAGACACGCATTCTTCAAATGTTTTCGGTCTGGTCACGTCTGACTTTCCTGTACTATATATACACGTTGTTATAATAATGATAGCTTTTAACTTTTCTCATGGCGTGCTGTGTCTCATATTGAAATCGAAATAATTTATTTTATTCGAGAAACCGTATAATTTGACGGATTGCTCTGTGGGATTCTTTAAGCAGGCGATCAGGGTAGACACAGAACGCAGTGTTGCCAGATGCTTTGAATAAAAAAATCGCAACTGAAATAACCTGTTTCTCTCTCTATTTATAGTCTTGTTAAGATATTTGTACATTGCAGTCTATCTCCAGAAGTATAAGCTCTAAGACTAAGTTCATACTTAACTAAACTAACTCTTCTGTCTCGGAACACTTCTTTGTATATGATTTGACGTAGTTGAGTTTTCTAGAGTGCTCCATGTCACTAACCAACCATTTGCTGTCAACATGACAGTGACAACTAGGAGCATTTTCTTCAAATGGTGTCAAATTTTAATTAAGTTTTGCTTTTTTTTGCATTCTATACAATGGAGCCTGTCAGTCTTGTCGTTCATCATATAATTTTTAAATTGAATTTAGATGTTTTTCTTTCATGAAGGTAATAGATTTTGAGTGCCACCTGTCGGTTTCCTTTAATTCACTTACTTATATATGTTTCATAATTTTTCATATAACTTTCAGCAATTTTTCGAAACCTCTTGTCACCGATTGTCCATTGTCCGGGCTTCCTTCTTCAGTCTAAGTATTTACGATTGTTGCAGGTCAGTTGAACCATTTGGACGGTTACTACCATGTTGCGTTCATCGATCTGACAGATTCCTTCATATATTCAGAATATTTGTCTGAAAATCAATTATGATTACTTAATTATTGTTTTAGTAGGCTGCCTCTGTTAGTCAATTCTCGTCATACTTTTTATTAGGACAACATGGTTTTTGTCGCACGGTATTTTAAGTGGCGTTCTTTGAAATAAATTAGCAGAAATCAGAAATAAAGATAGATAAACATCTCTACTTTTTCCACCGCTTAAACGGTAAATTCAGGGACCTAGTACAACAAACACCCACTGAATCTGGACGTAAACGCCCTGGGACCGTAAAATTCTTTAGTTCATCATTGGTCTCTGAAGGTTATCAATTTGTTTGCAATTCGTAATGTTAATCTAGAAATCAAAGCATAGCTATATTTGGACTTTTAATACAAGAACAAGTAGCCAAAAACATAACATTCTAAAGGCTTTGTTATGAATTCATCAATACTGATCAGGACGGTGTCGAAGACTAGAAAAAAAAAGTATTTTTCTCCAATAAAATTATGCAATGCTGGTGAAACTGGCGTGTTCTATTTGCAATTCCTAATAAGATTTTCGCATTATAAAGTGATGAATGTACTTGCAAAGGGACTGCAAAATAACGAGCCACCATTTCATTATTTCTCTTTACGAATAGTGAAACAGAAATCACAAATTAAAAATCCTCGTTGCTTGAAATAACACCATATAAACCGCTGGCTTTAGGAGTGACCAATAAAGAGCATTCATAAAGACAGAATTAATTATCGACGGTTAGAAAAATAAAATAGTGAAAAATAAAATTTTAGATAATGCAACGTCACATCAGAAACTTTTGTTTAATGAATATGACAACACTTCGCCTTGTCACTAGACCTAGTTACAGAATATCTGTTAAAATACTTTTGACCTTGAACAACAGCGCACAATCTTATAATGAAAGAAAAACAAGTATTTCACTCAAAACAAACAAATAAAATGAAAAATATGCACGATAAAGCTGTGATACTAACTTTTCGAGATTTGAAGGCAAGCCATTATACTGCTTCTCAACTCTCAACTGATTGAAATCTCAAATCATTATTTATGTATTTGGTACATGTAACTGAATTTAATATTTTATCGTGAAATGAATACAAATCACAAAGAAACGGCGTTACACACAGTACGACTTCCACGTTCCAAAGTTGCTCTTCAATATATACATTGAACAATGTCTGGAAACCTGGTGCCGTAATTGATTGAATATGGGAGTTAATAAAATAGATAATCATACATTGCTTTCTTTATTATACGCAGATGATTAAGTCGTATTGCCCAAGATCATGAAAATATGGAATCTATGTTGAGGAAACTACAATAGTCATATCAGGAATGGGAACAACAATAAATTCTACTGGCACCTGCGAGAAAGAGATCTCAACGAGTATACGTATGGAGAAAATGGCGACAAAACCTTTACATGGTTTACTATGGTCTGAGAATGTAAGCCAGGATATAAAGAAACGGTTGTTCCTTAGCATTGTAGAAAACATAGGACTCTACGCCGCAGAGATGTGACCAAAACAACATCAGTTCGAGATGAGATAAGAACCGTAGAACTGGATTACTTGAAGAGCTGTTTAAGGGTTACAAGGCAGGACAAAATAAGAACCCAAGATAAAAAAAAACCCAAAACATCTGGCAAAGATTGTGAATAAATCGGTCTATAACAAAGGCACTGGAAAATCGATCACTGCAATGGTATGGACATGTTAAAACAATGTCAGAAAACAGATGGCCGAAAATATATAGAATGGTCACCAAAGGAAAAAAGAAAAACAAAAAACGTTTCGACCTCCGAGCTCAGCAGTAATGAGTTTACAAGAAGCTAGCAAAGCTTACCTGGTTGGCCTTTTTGAAGATACCAATTTGTGTGCTATCCACGCGAAACGTGTAACCATCATGCCGAAGGACATACAGTTGGCAAGACGTGGTGAACGTGTTTAAAAATAATATAAATAATAAAAAGCGAATAGAAATGGGAGATTGGGAAAATAGAGACTTTTGGTAACAAAATACGGTAAACCCAGGAGGGTAAAAACCGAAAGAAGAAGAAGATATTATGTGACCATCTCAAAAATGATCTTCTCTTTATAGTGGACACTTTTATAGTATATTTCTGTTGTCGCTATTTAAAGGTTTTATTGCAAATATTGCTAGAGGTTTAAGACAGAAAGAACACAAATAAAACGGCAACTAAATAAAAAAATTGGAAGATACCTAAAATTCTTTGTTATGACCCACAAATAAGTTCACTTATTTGGAAATAACAATTTTTTGTGATATTTTGTCTTTAATTAACGTAGTTTTTAAGAAATTTTTAATACATTTTCACTTTTTATGCCAATTCAAAACATATTTCAGAATAAATACACATTCACTTCATACTTCACTCATGAATATGCATATTGACGAATTCTATTATCAATGCAAAGAAAATATTTTCATTGCATAGATACACATTTGAAGGGTGAGCCATCCAACTACCAGTCCCTTCAGTCGCGGCGTTCGATAAAAAAATAAATCAGAGATACAGCCGTAAAATCGTTCAGTTCGCCATCGGAATATACAAATGTAATTGTATTTAAATACCGACCAAATATATTAAATGTATAAATTAGGGTTCTTTTACAATAAGAATATCCCTCTGGAGAAATTAGGGGGCGATTTATCACCTGATTCTCTCTGTTACGTTTCAGCGGCAGGGGCGGCTTCGGAACAATTCGTTTCAAAATATATGTCGAGGTGGTTACGTTGGGTATAAAAGAGTTTGAATGCTATAAGCGATTCAAAATTTCACTGGGTACATAATCTGAGTCCTTTTTTCTTTGTCTAGGGTTCCTCAAAATTTAACTTTGTGCTTCTTAGCAAGCGAGAGGCTAATTTGTTATGGAATTAAGCTATTTGAAAATTCTGTGCTTTCGATATAAAGCCTCTTAAAGTTGATAGTTTTACATTTTGCGCTGAGGGAGAAGTTGGTTTTTGGTAACTTTTTTTGAAACTATGATATTTTGCAGTTCCAACAAACATTGGTATACCTTTTTACTTTTGGCAATCATTATCACATTTTAAATGTTTTAAAATGCTTAATTCAAATGTTTTTCTGTTCCTCTGATCAACTAGTGGCTTGAATAAAGTTGCCTGTTCATTTTCTAAGAGAAAGAGATGTCTACAAAATGATCAACCAGTATTCTTGTATATAAATAATGTTTTGTAAATTGTGTTATTCTTCTCGGTGTTTGGAGACGTTTCAACTCCGAGTCTGGTGTCGTTGTCTATCGTTTAGTATTTTATTTCGAAGTTTTTCATCAAAAATTTCGTATTGATATTGATTTTGTTGTTTGTTAAACAATTTGACAGTGACAATTTTCATTTGACGATAACTTCATACTGAGGGACCCATTCTTCTGCTCTGTTAGCAATAGCTTTCCCCATTCCAAATGAAGGTCGATTGATGGTGCCCCGATTTCTGCATTGTTTATCATCATAGAGATGGCTTCATTAAGTTTTCTCTTTTTTATATTTTCCTCTTTCAACATTTTTTGTGTTTTATGCCAGTCTATCCTATGGCTGCCGGTGCTGATTAATACATGATTGGCCAAATTTGATCTGTCCGCATGTCTCTAAATACAGATAAGTATAACACAATATACAATACATTACTTATATACAAAAATACTGGTTCATTATTTTATGGAGATCTCTTTCTTACAGAATAACTATGAGGAAGAATTTCTGTAGGTTAGCTAGTAAGCCGAGCCTTACTAGATCTTGTTCTCCATATACAATTTTGAAATATTTAGCTGTTGCCGAAAAAAAATTGAGGAAAGAAAATCCATGAACAGACAAAATAATTCAAGAGCTCCTCATCAATCGTTTCGACATTGCTTAGTGACTTGAATTTGATTTCTCTGTCTATAAGATGGATTGTTTTAATATTCAAATTTCGATTTTCACTACTGACTTCTAGATCTAGATCTGTTTTCTATTGGTATTGTCTTTGGGGATCCTTTATCCACTAGCTAAAGTGAACTCTAAAACTCAACAAAAAAATGGCGTTTACTTATTGCTTCTAATTAACATTTTTTAACGCATATATTAATTTTGTACTATTGTTGAAAAATCCTTATGGAAACACTAACCGTGGTCAAGAAAGCTCAATTGTGAATACAAAATTGTAGTTCTGGGGACATGTTATATCCAAGTCCTTTATATTTTTGAAACAAATCTCTAATGGTTTTCGACAATTTTAATCAACCAAGAAGTTCAATAACAATCATTCTAACACCACTAAATTTTTCACCAAAGATATGGGTTCTGTTCGTCCTTAAGCTTCCAGATTTGTAGTCTTACAAATTTTTGCTCTTTTGTTTTAGCCTCACCGATCATAAAGAATTTGTTTGCACGTCAAGTTTGATGTGCATGTAAAGATAGACGTGTACATGACTTACGTTAAGACTAGCTGCAAAATGAGACGCAATTTCCGGACGACACGTGACTTCAGTCACGGCGAGAATTTGTAATGCACGTACATATGTGTTACGCGATATCTGGCACTGCAGCGTGACATGACGCATGAATTGCTCCCGGCGACCTGCGAAACGCAGTGTTTATGCCGCAGTTTGTTCTCGTGAGTCTGTTCAAAGCATTTCAAGAATGAAAAAAATATATATTCCAGGCAGTGCGAATTCGTCAACTTTTATATGATACAAGCCAGGAAGACTCTCTATGATCCGAGGACTCCCAAACCAAATAATCAATACATGCAGAAATCGCCATGCTGGATGTTCGTCGCCGTGATTTACCCTGTCGCGTCACGTCATTTTTCGGCTAGCCTAAGAGTTTTCGGTTTTGTGAACATGTGTCATATTTCTTTTAGGTTATTGCTTCTTTTTAATAGGGTTTATACCATTTCGTCTACACCACTCAACAATTTACTCACATATTAGCCCTCATTCATCACTCATCTTATTCCTATTTTTTACTGGTCTCATTTGGAATTTGTGGATATTTGAGATCAATCTGTCACTGGCTGATCTTTCCTCCTTTCGCATGATGTTTCTGTTGTCTAAATCCTGTGCTCTGCACCAGCATTATTCTGCGTGTTATCATTCTTCTTTTTTGGGGATAAAGCTTGGTTCTTACCTCGACTATAAGCTTATCTCTGCTAATATGCAAAAATTCCCATAATGGACAGTCGCAAAAGTTACATTTTAAGGAAATCATGGCTTGATCACAGTCTCATACTATAGCGCGATTGCTGGAAAAGCGTTGAACTTCAGTGCCAGTTGAGAATCGATTTTTATTCTCAATTACTGAAAGTGCGGGGTTAAAAATTTTTAGTTTCTCAGTAGGCAGGCTCACATTATTTCCACTACTATTCCATTCTGTAACAAGAAAGACAGCGTCAGATGATATCAAACTTCTCACTTGTTCATTGCATAATTTCTATCAAATTTACAGCGCAACCAAGCAATTTGATTATAGCGATTTAATTTTAACCAATTAACATTTGTTTTTTAAAATTGAATTTTATATTATTTATTGAACATGCACACATACAAAAATAAAGTTTGCGATCCTAATTAATCCACCACTCTACAAAATAAATCAACCAACTTTCCCCATACTCAGAAAAAAATCCTAGTCTTGACTGCAACCATAGCGCTGTCAGTTTTATAAAATTTAATTTCGCTTTCTGTGAGGTTGTAAATCTAAACACGCTTCATACATCTTTTTCAAAGTATAGAGTCCACGAGCTCAGTGAGGTCTCTACTGCGGTCTACATATTTTGGAAACCTCGTCAGTGAAGGGTATCTGAATCCTCTAAATAATCTCCATAATTCGCTAAAAGTATTCCCTACCAATATGTGGCGACAATAATGCAATGTTGTTAGTTTTTATTTTCCATCAACTGCCTTGTATAGGTTCTCGAGCCACCGGAGTTCTAGTCTTCTGGAAATCTGACTGACGTTATCTGTCCTTTTTCAATACATGCCTTAAATCTATTTTAAATTAGTATTTTCGAGTATTTTACCAGCCATCTTCAACAAACATATAAGCTAAAGCCCCACCCCCAAATTATCTAAGTGGTAGGCTTTTTTAGTGCTTATTGTGCCAAAATCAACCTTCAGTTACGTCAAGCCCCCCCCCCAAACGAGATCAAGTTCACCCAAATGCAAACACCTGGACACTTTTAAGAACATTGCTAATTTTTTTAACGCTGTGAGAAGACCCTTTTTCGAAGGCAAGCGTTATAGATCTGTGTTCTATGCTACCTATATCGTGTGCAACTTTAATAACACAAATATACATTGGATATATTGGAATACTTCGAAGAATTGTTTATTACAAGTGACCTAGAGGAAAACTTAGTGACCTTTAACATCACCTAAATAAAACTTTGTACATAAAATAGTTGCTTAATGGCTGATTATATTTGAGAAAACATCTAAACTAGACTTTTTTGTGGTTATGTTAATAATATTTCATTGCTTTAAAAGCTCGACATTAGATTCTAAGAATATTCTTGAATACTTGACTGTTCTAAACTCAACCCTCAGTATTTCATTAAATTTCAGTCAAATACTACCCTGCAAAACCGTCCCTATTTTATTATTCAATTTTCGTCGGCATTCTGTAATATTCAATTTAGTCATATTGTGTGTTTGAATTGCTTCTATTTATATGGATATATTGAAATTGTACAGCTCAATTAATACACACGTATGAGCGAGAGAGAAGTGTTCAGTCCAATGAATTTCAAATACGTTTTCGGATGGGAGTCACAGGAGAAAAAACAACGACAATTTTGGAGGGAATGGAGGAGGAAGTGGAACGGCAATTGCCAAAAGGGTTGCGAACGAACTACCGAACGGTTGGGGGAGTATTTTAGTTTGTTGATGTCATGTGGTATTTAATAAGTATACCCTTAAAAATTAAGTTTCTATACTGGTTGAGAAATCTGAGACATTTATATTGATGCATTTCATAAAAGTATGCCTTTTACATTTCTCGGATTGGATAACCCAAATATGCTCAGTCTCTACTATTTTTTTAAGACATTTTTATTAATTTTTATTCGTGCCTGTCTATTTGTTGGGTTAGAATTTTGCAATCTATTTGAAATTACCATCCTCCGTAGCAATACGTATAAATTTCATGCATGAAAATTATTAACACTGCAACTTGGCGTATCACATTGAAAAGAAATGTCTCTTCGATAAGTTTCATTTCTTTACTTCAGACAACAAACTTGTTTTATTTGCAATACAAACAGCGACACACTTTCGAAATTTTGATGGGAATTTCATCAAACTCAGTTTTCTTAACTAAATCATACAAAAATTAAAATATTGCAAGTAAAATTATTTGCTTGTTG
Source organism: Octodonta nipae (assembly GCA_034190945.1). Taxonomy (NCBI): domain Eukaryota; kingdom Metazoa; phylum Arthropoda; class Insecta; order Coleoptera; family Chrysomelidae; genus Octodonta; species Octodonta nipae. The sequence continues at coordinate 22,541,003 of CM067223.1, forward strand.
TTCCAGATGCATAGTTTCATTGATCTGATTACAATATTGGAGTTCATATTTTATCTTGTAAATTAAATCTTATGAGTATACCGGAATATGGCAAAATCGAGAAGGATAAAAACTGTAGTTATGTTTCAAAGTGCCCAGAATAAGCTGTATTTTCCTAGTGCAATCAAAACCGATATATGTATAAAACATTTGTTTATACTGAGTTTGTAGATAAATCGAAAAATAAAAGTTAACAGGATAATTTTCGGCTCATAGGGCTTGGCCAAGGTATGGAAATATGTTTGAGAATTAATCGAATTGCCACGGAATACTTAGCGAATTGTTTAGTGAATAAAGTTATTTTATTTATTTATTTATTTTAATTCAATTACAATTACAATTACAATTATTTCAATTACCATTACAACAATTTGTGTTTGATCGGTAATTCTGACACCTAAGTGCTATTGCACTTTTATGTGTCATCATCCCCACCTTTACAAGCAAAATAATAATATAAAGGCATAACCTATCCTATGGACAAAAATAGAAGACTGGAACATATTAAAAATATGAATAATAATAAAAACTAAAACTAAACTAAAACTAAATGTTAAATATTTCTTTTAATATATTGTAGTTAGTAAAGATGAATTTCCTACATAGTTTGATGAAAACTTTACTATTTCGAGTATTTTTTATATCTCTAGGCTGTATATTATAAAATTTTGGACCCAAGAAGGTTGCAAACGTTAGATTAATATTATTATGATTAATGGGTATTTGAATATTTCTATTTGCTCTACTACGTGTATTGTATATATGTTTAACATAACTACATGTATTGTTTGCTTTATGCATATATGAACAAACAATTAGAATATACAGCGATCTAATATCTAAAATGTCTTCAGAGTAAAATAGATATGTGTGATACATTCTGCTTTTCCTATTAATAAGTTTTAAAATACAGTTTTGAATTGTTTTCAATTTATGTATTGAATTGTTATACATGCCACCCCATACTAAAATTCCATATCATATGAGAGATTCTATAAAAGTCCTATACACAATTTTTAAGAATTTGACACTTAGAAATTCTCTCAAATGATAAAATTTATGTATCAGTTTACGAATTTTATTGGTCAAATAATCAACATGAGGGCCCCACTTAAGGTGTCTATCTATAATTATGCCAAAGTATTTTGTATGGGATGTTTCTTGTATAGTATGATCATTAATCCTTTTCTTTGGGTTTAGCAAACTAAAATGTTTCAGTTATATCCAACGGTGCGGTAGAAAAAATATTTTTTAAATTTCATTACTGTAAAAACACAGTTTTGCACCCTAACACCAAACCTTTATTTAAATTAAATAAAGGTTTGGTGTTAGGGTGTTTTACATGTGTGACACACCAAAGGTTCCGCAGCAGTTTCATTAAATTTACATTAGTATGACTGTAATGACATGAAGATGAAAATAAGAAAATCAACAATTTAGTCAAGTGTAAGTTAGACTCGCATACTAAGGGTTCCGTACCACCTTTTAGATTTAACATAATGTAAGTAAACCATAATACAAATTTTTTAATATTTTAGTTTCAGACAAGCCGGGATTGGGTTAATTTTCTTACATTTGCATTAATACTTTTTTAACTATTCCTTTCATATTAAAAGAACAATACAATTTCATTTTTCATAACGAGCTCTTTCATTTGATGTGTATGATACATCTAATGTTTAGACAAATAATATTAATTTTTCTAATTTTGTCCCCATAAATAAGATTAGGATTTTCAGTTTATTTTACCAATAAACTTTCAGTGGAGCCCCATATAATGTTTTTTTTTCTGAATTCTAGACTTAGTACTTTGATAATTAAAGGAGAATATCCCATGCTCTTTATTTTCCAATTAAGCGAAGCTTCAGTAAGATTTGAGAGAAGGCATGTAGAATCTTTTTTTTTGTAAAGTTAAAGTTTACAGTCAGTAGTTCCGAGATAAAAGAGGAAAAGTTCGAATTTTCTATATATTTTTTAAATATCTTGAAAGAAATTATTTAAGAAAATAAAAGAACAAAAAACGCTTCCTTTCTCTATATACATGATACGCTGGAAAATATTTTATTTCTCCTTTACATTTCCTATAAAGTCCTAGTGAGGTACCCTATATTCTCATTGTTTCAAAATTTTAGACTCTATAGTTTCGTAAATAAAGCAGGGGAAAGGATCGATTTTTGTGTATTTTGTTAATATTTTTTAAATACAATATTTGAAAATATAAATAATATAATTTATACTTTTATGTTTTTTGGGGCAATAACACCACAATCGAAATAAAACGACGTATATTGAAGGAAAACCAAACGTTTCAAAGTCTATTCTGACTTCGTTGTCAATGGCTTTATATTTATTGATGTAAATTGCAAAATGAAAATGATTTATGACATTTAAATTGACATTAGAAAATTTGTTGTTTTTATATGTACAGGTAGCACAAAAAATTCTAAAGATCATGTATTATAGTTAAATAGCTTTCAAATTAGAAGAATTTGAAAGAGTTGTCTTTTGAATTTATAGTGGCGTTATAGAGAATAAACTCGTATACTCATTTAATATATTGCATGATGAGTTTGACAAAAAACTAATTTAGTTCTATAATTTGCACTCAAAATTAATACTACTGTTTTCTCTTTATTTCTCCTGTAATATTTAATTGTGGCCATACATGTATTGTTTCAAAATTTTAGTCTTATACTTTCGGATATAAAAGGGTACGGGTCGATTTTAGAATATTTTTGTTAATATATTTTAAACTAATTTTTTTATAAAATATGGAAAATACATTTGCATTCTGCATAGCCCTTTAATTTGATAAAATATACGATGGGTTTGAAATACTTTTTATTTAGTTTTAATTTAATTCTATATTTTGGCCACCCAAAATTAATATTAGTGGTTTTTCCTTATTTTTTTCGAAACTTTGGGCAACGTCTTATATTATACACGTTTTCATTATTTGTGTAAAATTTCACACAGAAGTACCCCCAAAATCAGAATGTCTTCAGAATGGGTCATCAAACTATACAATAATACCAAATCTCTATCTTTTCCCTGCAGTAGTTTCGGATAAAATTGGCACTGATGTGTAAAAACGAACAGATGAGCTGTTATTTTATAAGGTTTTTGGTAAATTGAATTATATGCAATTTTTACGTCTAAGTACTTCTTGGGAATAACACCACAGTTAAGAAAATTGCGGTATATTCCAAACGTTTCGGGGTCTGGGTCAGACCCCGTTGTCAATGGTTAAGAAACTATGGATAAAAAAGGCACAATTCTAAGATGTAAGTTAAAATATTTGACAAATATTTTAATTTACATCTTAGAATTGTGCTTTTTTATCCATAGTTTCTCAACCATTGACAACGGGGTCTGACCTAGAACAATTTACCAAAAAGTGGACGGTTAAAAAGTGCAAGTAATGAAGGTGTAGCTCAAAATGTTCCTATAACTTTCGAAGAAAATCCTCACTTATTCACTACCGACCTCGTCAATATGCATGGAATTAGCCGTCGTTCAGTAGGAAGGATATTAAGGAGTGAAAAATATCATCTATACAAAATTCGCCTCGTTCAAGAACTCTCCGAAGACGATTTCGACAGACGTTTGCAATTTTGTGAAACAATGATGGATATTTGTAAGCGTGATAATAATTTTATAAGAAATGTGGTGTTTACAGACGTGGCTACATTTTGTTTAAATGGTACGGTTAATCGACATATCTGCCGCTACTGGTCGCAAAGTAATCCGAATTGGGTACAAGGGGCTCATACACAACATCCCCAAAAATTGGACGTTTGGGCCGGCATTTATAACAACAGAATCGTGGGACCCTTCTTCCTACAAGTAACTTTAAACGGAGATAGATATTTACAGCTCTTGGAGACACAAGTTATTCCTGCATTGGAGGTAAATGAAAAATTACCAAATAATATCTGTTTTTAGCAGGATGGAGCACCACCCCATTACGCTCGCATTGTTCGAGATCATTTAGATAGGACATTTCACCACAAATGGATTGGAAGAAGGGGTACTTATGAATGGCCTGCACAAAGTCCCGACCTTAATCCACTAGACTATTTTCTGTGGGGTTACTTAAAATCTAAGGTTTATGTTGATAGACCAAATAATTTGCAAGAATTAACTGCAAGAATAACTCAAGACATCCAGAGAATTACACCAGAAGTAATAGCTAATGTTACTAGAGAATTTAAAAACCGACTTGCTTATTGTCAAGAAGTAAATGGTCCTCAGTTTGAACATCTAATACATTAAGTTTAGTTAAGTTAAGTTTCAATGTTTTGAAAATCTCTTAGATTTAGTTAATAATTATGATTATGTATTTCTTTAATGTATATTAGATTTTCCCTTTCCTTAATTACTTTTCTGTTAATATCTCGGTAGGTATTGAAGTAAACAATATCAAACCCGATATTTTTGTATTCGCAATAAAATGTTTCATCAGAAACTAAAATACTATACAGGGTGTTTCGTTGCAAATTTTAAAATTGACATTACTTCCGGTAAAACACGAAGTTCAAAATTGTAAAAAAACTTGGAAACAAATAGGCAATCTGTTGCAGTATCCACCTTCCAAATTTCATTTTTATATCTCTAATAATTCCAGAGATCTTTGCTTGGCTCCACACATTTGCCCATCACTGTATATCTCAACAGAAGTTTTAATCAGGACTATAGCAAATCTTGTGAGTAAATAAACAAATAAACGTTAGAAAAGATAGTTATGTACAAAAAAGAGATAAGTATAAACTCCTCCAGGTGTGTTTGAATTCAGAAATGAACCTACGTTGACAGAGGTCGTTAGTGGAGGTAAACGGATTTCTATAACACAAAAAAACTGTTTTCACTAAACAGCCTTTTCAACATGATCGCTCATTAACCTCTCAACAAAATACATATTCATTCATTGTTCCCAAGCTTAATTATTTTCTATACAACTAAAACATATACAGGGCCATAACTCATCTTCGCGAGCCAGAAACCGCCTCACTCCACCCCCGGCATAAAGGCAGAGGAGGTTACAGGAAGATAACACAATGGGGGATGTGTAAAATATAGCGATAAGTTTATGGGGGAGAATTAGCGTTCTAGGCATTATCAACAGAGCAACGTTGAATTGGAAGTTTCGAGGGCAACAGGGGTCGCGATGTGGTTAAGAAAATACTGCATTTAAACTAACGCCAGACGTTTGACAATTTAGATAACAACTGCGGCTTGGCAGAAACAAAGATGGAATATATGTTAATTTCTTTTGTAGAGACATTTAATACTAATAATAATAAATTCATTTGTTTATTTGGGGGATGGAACAGTAACAATATTACTAATAAATCTTAGCACTGAACAAATTAATCTTTATCTGATTATGTTTTAGATGCTACTACTCCGCAATAACTACCAGTAAGGAAATCGGAGTTGCAATAGTTGATAAAAAGATCCTCTCAAATTTAGGCAAATACTTTGAATTCCATCTTGGCACAATGCCCTGAAGACAAAATGCATTCGTTCAAAAAAACACCAAAATACTATCAACGAGCGTCAGAAAACAGAGAATATAGAGATTTGTTAAGATCTCGAACAGCAACTCAACGAAATGTATAAAAAAATATGTCAACAGTAACTTAACAGTATTGGCTTAGCCAGGCCGATTAAGAACGTAGAAAACTTATATCCAACGAAAACTGGATATCAGACACTTCTTATATTCCGGAAAAATAATTTGTAGAAAAAGACCGGCACTCATTGACACCAAACGATGAAAGCGAATGCTTTTTAGGGTTCCGTATATACAATATACGGATACCCTTATAATATTGACCCGATCGGGAGTAAGTATTGTAAAAGAAGAAGTTTTGATTTTAGGGGTACTTCTGGGGGCAAAAACTAAAAAAATCGACCGTTCCGCCTGATCTCCGAAACTACTGAGCCTAAAATTTTGAAAAAAAGAGGAAATATAGAACGTTGCCCAAACTTTAGAGGAAAAATAAGGAGAAACCATTAATATTAATTTTGGGGGGCAAATTATAGAATCAAATAAAAATTTAAAAATAAATTTTATCATGTAATACATCAAATGAAAGGTCCCATTCTGAGAAACACTAATATATTTTTTCATATTAAAAAAAAAGTTAAAAGATATTAATGGAAATATACCAAAATTTACCCATCCCCCCCCTTATCACTGAATCTATAAAACGTAAAGTTTTGAGAAAAATTAGATGTATAGAAGTTTACTGGTAAAATAAGGAGAAACCTCTACTTTTCATTTTGAGCGGCAAATTACAGAATTAAATGGAAAATATAAAATGAAAATTATTTCTAACCCATCATATTATATATCAAATGAAAGGGCTCATTATGACGAAAACAAATATTTTTTTTCATGATTTTAAAATAAATTAATTAAAAGATATTAAAAAATATTGAAAAAAAATTACACATCCCCCCCCTTATCTCCGATACCATGAGCTGTAAAATTTTGAAAAAAATAAACATATAGCCCCTTAGCTGAACTTTACTGCAAATATAAGGAGAAACCCCTAATATTCATTTTGGGAGCCAAATTATAGAATTAAATGGAAAATAAAAAAATATAATTGTTTCTAACGGATCATGTAATATATCAAATCACAGGGCTCATTATGACGATTACAACTATGTTTTTCTAATTTTTTTATAATGAATATTTTATAATATATTTAAAAAATGTTTAAAAAAATACCCATTCCCCCCTTTATTACCCAAACTACAAGACCTAAATTTTTTTGTTTACAGGAAAAATACGAAGAAATCACTAATATTAATATTGGGGGCCAAATTATAGAATTAAACGGAAAATAAAAAAAATATATTTTTTAACGCATCATGCAATAAATTAAATGAAAGAGCTCATCATGAGGAATACAAATATATATTTTTCATATTTTTAAAATTAATTGTTTACAAGATATTAACATTAAGATATAAAAAAATTCTCATTTCACACTTTATTTCCGAAACCATACTATCTAAAATTTTGAAAATAATTAGGGGTACTGGGGCTCACTAGAAATGTATAAGAAACAATATTAGGAAACCCCTATAGTAATTTTAGGAACAAATTATACAATTAAATGGAAAATAAAAATCATCATGTAATATATCAGATAAAAGGCTCATTATGTGAATTACAAATATATTATATTTTTAAATCATTTGTTTAAAAGATATTAACAAAAATATTAAACATCGACTTAATTCCCACTTTAGAAACTACACTATTTAAATTTTGAAAAATATATGTTATTTGTATTTTTAAATAATTTGAATAACATAATTAATAATTTATAATTAAAACTTGACCTATTTGCCCTTTATCTTCCAATCTACAGAGCCTCAAAATTCAAACATTAGATTATAAACGGCTTCCCTGAAAGTTTATTAGTAAAATAAAACTCTAATGTTAATTTTTGGGGGCCAACTTAGAAAATTAAATATATACGTATGCTTATAAAAATCAAGCGAATTCTGAAGCAGATAAAATAAAAAGTCTATGTGTGGAAAATGAAAGTGTATATTCTTTACAAATTTAAAACGCTTCCTTTAAAATATATTAGGGTAAATATAAGAAATTGCAATCATTCCCTGCTTGTCTGAAACTGGAATCTTGATGGTGGTACGGAATTCTTAGTATGAGAGTCCAACTCGCACTTGACCGAATTATTTAGAAATATACTTCCCACCTCTGGTTATCTCCACATCTGTTTTTCTTTCTCATAAATGGAAAATGGAAAATTAAAATAATTGTCAATATTTTGTTACGATTTGTTTACAATTCCAGGATTATTTCTTATATGTAATTTAGTGCTTAATTTAAATACAACTGAAATGAAGAAATGTTTCAAACAAAAGTTGTAGGATTTTTCGAAAGCTATGAGGTGGCGACTTTGGTTTTGACTTTGATCCTGATCCTCAATGTCAAGTTTTGTTTTTTAAATGAATCATCCTATTTTTTATTAGAAATTTATAAAGAGGGGGGAATTTTGCGTTCTACATGACCTTGACCGTGAGCTTGACCGTTACTCCAAGGTTATTTCAAAGTCAAGATAATTTCTTTGAGTGATTGCTCTCTAGAGAAGCATGTTCCAAAAATGTTTTCGGATTTTTCCGTGCTTACTCGGTGATTCTAACCTCGACCTTGATCTTCAAGGTCATTTCATTACCCGCAATATTTGGTTTGTTAATCAAAATGTTCAAGAATGACTTTAACCACGACCTTTATTAAGACCAAACTCACGGTAAAGCGTAATTCATATTCAGATCTCCAATTTAGTGATTTCCTAAATCACAAGAAAATAGTTCCTATTCTGAATTCCTATTTTGAAAAATGACTTTAACCTTGAAGTGCCTAGTTGATACCTAGTAGTGTGCTCAAAGTGAATAGGATTGTCGATTGACTGATCGATTTGGGTATGATTTTACATTTTACATTTTTTTGCTGATTTATCACAATACTTTATCTCTCCACTATCTGTTAAGATATTTCATTTCCTAAGATACTTTAAGTACAATCTTCATGTTGTGTTCTCTTCTTCCTTAAGTGACGCCTCCTTGGATCTCTTTGTCCTGTGCTTCCTGTTTTCGTAGTTCGTTGACTCTCTTAGTAGTGGATTCCTGTGGTTTTCCATTCTTTCTTTCAATTCCTTCGTTCTCCTGATTATTTCTCCTTTTATGGTGCATATCACTAGGTCTCTTCTTAGTTGCTCCTTCATGAAACATGGTGTTTCCGGCATTCTTTTCAGGGCGTTGTGCTAAATCCACTCTAGTTTCTTGATGTTTGATGGCCGCTTTACTGATGTTGCGTAGATCCTCTTCTGGCCGGAACTGTCTACCGCATTTAGAAATCTACAGTGAATCCATCAACTCCAGCCATGAAACCCTACATACTTTGAACAGTTGAAATGTTTGGTGGTATTTAAGCTAATCATAGACAGCAGCCTTTGCATTTCATAAATTATTTGTTGTCATATGGTATTATATTCGCTTATTTACTTGACTTCTCAAACATTTTCGGTACACGGAAGCTCTCCTTCTGACCTGTCCTCCATGGAGTCCTCTTCATCTGAACTGATCCCATCGCAATTATTCATGGGCCTCTGGTAAATAGCGCCCTCTTCAAAGTGATACTTGCTTGATTTCTACAGAGTAAAAGTTTTATGAAATATACTAGTACACAATAGGGTGTCATCAAATCTTCACTGTTACGTCTCGTTTATTTTGGCCCATCATCAGGTCCTTTTTATTAAATGCGGACTTGTTTGTTTTTTATGCAAATTTGGTGTCTAAGATTTTTCTAATTTTGAAAATTACTTTTTTCGAAGCCATTTTGTAGGCCTGTGCGATAGTAAATTTAATGATCCAGAATATACAAATCATAGATGAGCTGTTTACAAACACGCAGTGACCTGACTCTTCCCCGCTATAAAATTATGCCACATTACACTTATTTTGCTCTAAACTGAATTGATGCTGAAATACTGAATATTTCATCACGAAATTGTTTAAATTTATTTATCAAGTAAAGACCTACTTATTTAAATTATATATAATAGGCCCTTACTGTTTTCCATCTTCTTCTTATTCGTATTCTCATATCTAAGAAATCGTGATCTCATGAAATGTAATTAATTAATGCTTAAATTATGCTTTTTACTATTTACAAAGCATAAAACGAAAATTTGTCGATTGTATTCCATAAATCTTGCTATTACCTAGAATTTTTGTATTAACATGTTTCCATTACATCTTATAGTTTAGACGTTATCAAGGAACAATCTTGATTTTAAAACCAATCCTGATTTTTTAATATATTTTTGATTTTTTCTTTTACATCGCTTTACCACACATGAGAAACAAGTAAAAAAATATAGGTTTTCTTGTCATAGAAAAAATATTTAATTGGACTATTTAGGCTATAAGTAGGAAAATTTTTTACTCTGATAATTATTTTTTGCTCCCAAAAAGTCTTTATGTTAATTCAACTTTATTTATTATTATTCAAAGGGCACAGAACCACAGTACAACTATTAGTAGATTAATCGAACATGAAATCAACTTCAATGTTTCAATTTTTGAGGGTTTATCTTGTCAATCCAACAACCAAAAAACTGAATTTTGTAGCAATGCATTAATGACTAGATTGGTTGCGAAATCGACTGATTTGTGGTGGGTGTGGTGTATACTCTTGCAGTTACAAATATATTATCCTCATCTTGGCACTGGTGACAAAAACTCGTATAAAACTCAACATATAATATACCAGTGTATTGGGCTTACAATGTTCTATCGATATTCAAACAAAAAAGTGCAAGTCCTTATTTAATAAAAGTTGATGAAGGCCCAGATAAAACGAAACGTATCAGTGAAGATTTGGTGACGCCTTATTATGTAAAAGTATGTGTCAAAAATGACATTTTTGGTTTTTCTTGTATTACTTGAGAACGGTAAGAAATAGCGCATTTTTTCTTTGAGTGGTCGAAGTGAGCTCTAAAATACGCAATTTTTTCTCCATTTAAACATGTTTGTATCTCTTACCGTTTCTTAGATAGCAATGTTATCCCTTCGTATGTGAGACACCCTGTATAGATAAATAATCAATCCTTGATTCAGTCTATCCTTTAAACAATAGAGTTAACAAAAACAATTTTTATTAATGAAAACATAAAGTTCTCTATTAAATGTCGTTCCAACTCCTCTAAAACAAAAACCAAAGAGGAACAATAACATTGTACTCTTTCAACATTCATCCCGAGTTTTGTACTAATTGCAATTAATCATTGTGAATTCGCTATTAACTGACCAAACTTCCACCAATAATTTTCTTGCACTAAATGGACCCATATTGCAAACTGTTTTATTATCCCTCTATTAAATCTCAACATCTAACCCTTCGCATCGGAGACGGTCAGCGGAGGGCGACAATGGAATACGGCCTCCGAAGCGGACGTAGTGCAGCATCAGAGACGGAAGTGTACCTCCTTAGACGTCTCTGGTCCGGCTACCGGACCCCCGGACCCCGTTTACGGGAACTCAGTAGCCATAACAAGATTATGGCTTAATAGCGGATAACCGCGCCGCCCCCGAGTCATTTAACCGCAACTTTGGTGTTCTCTGGCATCAGCGGCGGTGGTTTGTGACACACACCTTGCGGTCTGTCTCCAGAATGTTTAATTGTTTGTTTACGACCGTCTTGCCTTGCTCTCGGGAGGTGGTTTAAGGAGAGCAATCTCTAGCCGCAAAAGTTGGTTAGCTGGTGGTGTCTTTTCGGTAAAATATAACAAGAGGATTTCTAGTGAAAAATTAGAGTAATACCGATGTGCTAGCTTCTGGACTAAATCATATACAGAATGTTCAAAATACAAGCATACGTTAACTGTTAAAAAAGAGAATAGTTGTTTTTCACATTACCTTAGAGTTAAAAGTTTAAATTATATAGTTTTGTACTAATTGCTCGTTCATTGTCTAAACAAGAGATTTTTTACATAGTTTATTCAGTGAAAAATAATACTTCAAAGAAGCTGATGCATGGTCGTGGAGATAAAAAAAAAATAGTGTTGTCACTTTGAAATCAATGCCTATGGTAGTGAAATTCAAAATTGCAATTATTTTGACACTTTGTTCCTACCGATACAACAATTCCTTGATCTTGAAATACCCATACGATTTAGTTTACTCGGTAAGAAACAGGAACCATTTTATATTATATGGGTCTGTTCTGTTATAAAAAATCAATAAACTATAGCAAATAAACAAATATTATATCCAATTAATATACAATACATTCTTTAAATGTGCTTATCTTTCTAATAAATATTCAAAATCTCTCTTTGTGATATATATATATATATATATATATATATATATATATATATGAACTAAGCTAGGTTCCGGGTGAGAACCGCGTCTGAATTTATTGAATACTCGACGTTTCGACTCCTGCTTCGGAGCCATTATCAAGAGACAAAAGTGAAAAAGAGTTTCAGAGTCTAGATCGAACAATCTGCCTGCTCCCCAAGAGTCACTAGGTAACTGAACTGACCAGTCTGCTCTGCTTCATTTATAGGTAGCGCTGGGTTAGAAGAAGATGTCACGTGATGAGGCTGTGTTGTGATTGGTTGGGTATTGGTGGGCGTGTCTGCTTTGTATAATCTGGCAATTACGAGTACTGTCATCGCGTCTATTTAGACAGAGAGGTCTTTTTTCTATTTCGATAGCTTCGCGAATAGTAGATGCCCTAAGAGAATTGAGAGATATGATAGTCCTACTGTCCTCGAAGTTGATAGAGTGCCCTGTTTGGATATGGTGATGCGCGAGAGCTGAAGTCGGATCTTTTTTACGAACTGACAGAGAGTGTTCATATATTCGATGGTTAACGCGCCTGTTGGTACGACCGATGTAGCTTTGTGGGCAATCGCGACATGAGATTTCGTAAACTCCTCGATCCTCGTTAGGTACTTTGTCTTTGGGGTTACCGGTTAAGTTGCCTATAGTTTGAGTGGTGTTGAAGATAGTCTTTATTTGATGTCTTTGTAAAATCCGTGCAATTTTGTCAGTGACTCCTCGAATGTATGGAAGTACGGCTTTTTGATGTTGTTGTTCTGTTTCTGACGGGGTTGGTGTGATTGGGGGTTGTTGAGATTGATGAATTATACGCGCAATGTGGTCCGGATGATAACCGTTTTGTCGAAGGATTTGTTGAAGATTATTAAGTTCGTTTTGTCTATTGTCAATATCTGTTAAACGAATAGATCTGAGAGTCAAATATTTCATTACAGAACTCAATTGGGCAGGGTGGTGGTGTGATTGGGCATTTAAGTATCGATTGGTATGACTCTCATTTTTCATTATTTGAAGACGCGATATGTAAAGACAGACATCTAGGATTTTCGGGGAAACTAGCACATAGAGATTCAGAAACTGGAGCCGTTCCATGTAATTGCTGTTACCCGTAACTCCTAGGTTAGAATGGCACGATGAAATTTTCAGGTTAACTTCACCTGTCAGAGATATTGAATACTCTCTTCGAGGTGTCATTCTTTTGTACGCAAGACAATATATGTCGGTCTTTACAGCACGCGTCTTCAAATTTAAAGATATGTATCAAATACATCAAGAAGTGTTCGAGATGACATTCAATTGTGGGAAGCGCAACTGATGAAGGTTCCCTAACCAGAAACAATATATATTATATATATATATACATATATATATATATATATATTGTCTTGCGTACAAAAGAATGATATCTCGAAGAGAGTGAACATATGAACATATATTATATCAAATTAATATACAATACCTTCACTAAATGTGCTCATCGTTCTAATAAACATTCAAAATCTCTCTTTGCGATATTTTAAATTAGAGAGTTAACATACGTCAGAAGGCAGAACACCACAAAAAAGGGCAACGTTATTTATCAATAAATGACCCCGCACAAATATTATGTGTTTGGGTTCCCGGTCAAATTGGATGCAATTTTGGTAGGTTGTACCTCATGACGTCCTGATCAAAGGTTTCCATAGGCGTTAAGTCTAAAAATGAACAGTTTTTGAGATATCAGGGTCATAATGAACTAAAAAAGACAATTTTCGGACTATCCAAGAATCATATTAACTTAAAAAGTTTGAACTACCCCCTAAAAATGCTGAATAATTAAGTCATAGGTTATGGCATGAAACCTTTGATCATGACCATGCAAATAACCTTCAAGGTTATTTCAAGGTCAAACTGATTTTCTACATAAGGTGCCTTAATTTTTTATAACAATAGGAAAGAGGAAAATTCTAACGAAATAATAACTTAGGAATCAGACGATATGAAACTCTTGATCCGGAAACTAAACGGTTAACTACGATGCAATCCGTTGTTGACCTAAATCCGTATTTGCGCCCTCTGTTGACAGTTGTCCCTCACCAACCTCAAGACGTGCGAGCTTTCATTCTAATTAGAAGCCTCAATCCTAGCAAAAGCTGAATAGCTTCTCGATAACCTTCTTTCCTATTGTTATCTTAAAAATCAGTTTGATCTTGAAATGACCTTGAGGTTACTTGAAGGTTACTTACAGGGTCATGATCAAAGGTTCCATGCTATAACCTATGACTTAATTACCCAGAAGTCTGCCTGGTGATTATTATCTGAACTTTAGGAGGTCACTAGGAGGAATAATAATTGTTTTATCTATCATAATGGACAAAGGATGAGTTAATATATATTATTTCCACCCAATAATTCTTTTAATATAGATTGGTACTTAATCTAACCATACTGTATTAATTTAGAACCGATCCGTTCTTCAGCCTTGTTAATTTTCCGTTCCCCTATACAAACTTCAATGTCACTTATAATTTTGATATTTTAGGTAGAATTAATGAATATTCATATACTGTTTCCCCTGAAATGTTCAAACAAGCAACAATCAAGTTTGATGAATTACTAGATAAGTACGCAATGAAGGATTTTAGATTTGCTTGGCACCAACTTCAAAAAATATACTAGATTGGTAGGTAGTTAATTCGTACAGAATGAGCACCTTTTAATGTTTACATTTTTTACTTCCTGGGTAGGTACCTAACAACATTGAATGTGTTATTTATTTGCTAGAGTTGTATTTTGTTATAATTATTTTTAGCTTTTTAGTTATAGGTAGAAGTCGGTTACACATATTTTTTTATATGTTTTATTTTACACACACTTTTTGTTCCTGAAGAGATTCCTTCCTCAATGGAATTTTTCATACTTCTGTGTTTCATGTTAGGTAGCAAAGTCACGGTATCGGTATCATTAACCCAAAGTTCTCATTTAACAAGCCATTCTCGCTTCAAAATGTTAATCTTACATTTTCCTGCCAACTATTTCAAAATGTTTCTACATTCATTCTCAAAATATTATAATTCCTAAATATTTCCCACTTAAAGTCAGTGATGCAATAATGGTAATGTTTGTGTTAGAATATTCGTCTGGAACTTACTCAGTGTTAATAAATTGAGAGATACCGTGTTTAAGATATTAATTCGGATTGTTTATCGCACAACAAAAACCAACGAGAATCATGTCGTTTGTCACGGCAGTTAACGTCATAGAAAATTAAACCACTGCTACCGGTGAGATATCAAAGAACAAAATTTTTATCATGTTTAACGGGGACAGGTTCAATTTGTGCTAATAAAAATATCTCATTGGAGTCTCGTGAGATACCTGGAGCACACCTGCACGGTCTTGTTGCAGCCGACGGTGTTCTCGGTCGAAGCAATTATTTTAATCCCGTTATCTGAATGACCCTAGTCTTATGGGTCTGACATAGCTTAAAGAAGATTAAAAATGTTTCTTCTGTGTGGAAGGACAGGACGGAAAGCCGAGCTTTATGGTTCTGATTCATTTTACATTCTTCTGCCTTCTTTGTCGAATGTATATTAAAAATGGAAGGCTATTTCTGGTTGTTGTTTGGAGTCAGCGGATAACTTTTATTGTAGATCTCTCCTCAAAAATTAAAAACAAATACAAAAATTCTATAACCAGAGGTCCCAAAATTTATTTATTTTTAAATCCTGTCTTCTGAATGCTAATTGTGGCTTCTTTGCTTTCGAATAACACCACATTTGCGGAAAATTTTAGGTTTTCAAATATTTTAATGTCAAATTGTACACTCTCTATAGTTAATACTGCGAACTTTTATTTAATATATTTGTTAATTTCATTGCGTTATTATTGCCATTGAAGATCTAGTTTAAACACTGAACCTTATACATATTTATTTTGATTGCTCATTTGGGTTTTTACTACTCACAATGGGTTGTGAACAATACGAATAAGTTAGGTAAATAAATGAGAATCAAGGTGTAGTACGTAAGACCAATTTGTGGAAATGCCCAGAATCCTAGTTGCCTTTTTGTAGAAATAACTGAAAGAAAGTAAGTATATGGATTTGTTAAGTTGTTTTTCTGTATATTATGTTTGGATATATACTGTATGATACTTATCTGTGTGATATGACGCATGACATGTCCAATCTTTACAAGTAGTCATTGGCGAACATTGTCTTTTTCTAAAGCAACGTGTAGAAATATTAGTTTCCTCAACTTTCTTTATTTTCTTATTCTTAGTGTGATCTTCTTCAAGCAATATCTTTGTCCTGCCCAGTACATTTTATGTATATTATTATCCGTTAGTATGTGGTTTGGCAACCTTAATCTTTCTATATGATTTCTTAATACGTTAGATCGGTCTTTTTTTAGTCTTATTTCTAGAAGTGTATGTTTTCCCGCAGAAACAAGGCAAACTGTAGTGTACACACAATATTTGGAACTTGGAGTAACGTTTTCCGGTTTTCTTTGGGTCAATTTGATCTTAGTCTATTATTTGTTATAAAAACAGTTTTTAATGTGTATTTATCTCTAACACATTTATTTTTTTCTGATTGACCGAACCCATAGAGTATAACGTTTATAATTACATAGATGGTATCAGTTAGTACGTTACTGTTTAAATTAGATTTGTTTGTTTTGGGAAAATTGTCCTTAGGCACCAAACCCTGATTTTTGATTGACCTAACTTCTGTATTTTTCAAAAACCAAAATAGGAGTAAAAACCCAAAATAACTATTAAAATCAAAAACTTAACTCTTCAATCATTCCGAAACTATTGAAATTTCGGAAAAAATCACACATAAACGTATTTAATGGCATATAGGACTCTAAATTCAAGTAGCTATCAAAGTTTTGAAGTTAGTAATGGATTTTTTTAACCTCAACATTATTCATAAATCACAAATAACTAATTTATCTGATTTCTATTACAAATTGCGTGCTTATCCCAAGTTGTATCCTGTACATATAACTAGACAAATTCAATATTGATGGAAAAGATGTACTTTATAGGATTTTGATTAAAATTCGTGAGGGCAAATATCGACTAAAAATGTCATTACGCCCAATTCTTGAAATTGCATAACATAACACAAGCTGTGTCATCTTTAAAAAAAATACAAACTGTTTTTTTTCATTTTCATTTGAATTTATTTAAATAATTTGGAAGTTCCAGAAAACTCCGAGCATTAAATTACATTGCATACATACATGTGGAACAGTCAAATGGAAAAATTCGATAATGAATAAAGGAGGGCGTGTTGGGAAAAACGTCGATTTGTATCTTTAAATGCGCATTTTTTCAACACAACAAAAATTATATAGGGTGTGTCATGTGACAGTGGCCAATACCAACTTTCTTATTTTAAATCTAAACCCCTGTACATATTTTTTTGATTCTCCAGAGAATTCTAGACATAATTCATGTACAATGTCCTACACCTAGCTTCAACTGTTTCGGAAATATTGTGTGTTTATTACAAAAATTTTATTAAAAAAAGGAAATTATTTTATTTAACAAACTCACTACCATTACATTTAATACTTAATTCCTATTTAGCTCTTAACACTGAGATAATAAGTAAAAACCATTCCTCCGTTCCTTTTTACTGATATGAAAACAAAATAGTTTTGTTTATTTTCGTCAAAACTCATAGCCTTCGTTAACTGTACGTAATATTATCAGAAAAATGGTTCATTTAACAGAAATGCACAAAATAACCATTCTACAAATGATTGTTTATGGAGATAACACACGGACACAAATGGAAGTTTCTCGCTTACTTCAGGAAACTTTTCCAAATTTGCCGCCTGTATCCCAAGAAACAAGAAAACCCACATAATTCTGGTCAAAAAGCACATAACAACGTTAGGCACATATCAATATTTAGAGTATTAAAAGAAAGTTAAATGCATCCCTATAAAATGATGCCGACTTATGAGCTCATGGAAGACTCAGAAGCTCTAGGCGAACGTATTTCTGTGAACAAATGATGGTAAGGTAAGATAACAATGTGATCCAATTAGAAGCTGTTTTGTTTTCTGATGACAGCATATTTACACTTCACGGTCATGTTAATCGTCAAAATTGCCGCTATTGGTTTAACGAAAATGCTCTCTGAATGACAGAGAAACATACGCAATATCCTGAAAAAGTTAATGTTTGGCAGGAATTGTTGGAAATTATATCATATGTCCCTTTTTCATTTATGGCAACTTGAATGGAGATAAATATTTAGAACTACTCCAAAATAATGTTTGACAAACTTATATTCTGATCCAGTAAACACACAAATTCCTGCTAATACAATATGGTTTCAGCAAGAAGGAGCACCGCCCCATTACGAAATCAATGTCCGGCAGTACCTTAACCACATTTTTCCAAATCGGTGGATCGTGAGGCTCGGATCGATAAAATGACCAGCAGTGACAGCACGATCTCCTGATTTCACGCCATTGGACTACTGTTTATGGGGATATGTCAAAAGTACAATACAAAACTAAACTACAAATTCTTTTATTCAAATTCTTGTTTATTACGCCACATGCAATACTAAGGTCCACACATGTAACATTTTACAGCTTACGAGCTAAAGTAGGTAACTTTTTCATTTTCAAAGGTAGGTTCAACATTTTGCAACCTTCTTTGAATCCAAAGAATTCTTAATACTGAACTAATAACATGTAAGTTTTAGAAAGTGTAATTTGTATGTTTTCAAGTTTCAATTTTGGCTTTTACAACCTAAATTCAGATTTTTTTCCAATTGTATCTATTAAAAAAAAACTTTTAAATAATATTTTAATATCAACTTTTAAGTGTAACATAGTAACTTATTATTAGCGTACAAGTGTGAAAACTTATTGTTGTTATTTATTATTGACTTTTATAAATCCGTACTAATATTATAAAAGTGAATGTAAGTTTGTTTGTTACGCTTTCACGCCAAAACTACTCAACTGATTATCATGAAACTTTGTATAGATATTCTTAGAGGTATTAGAAAGAATGTAGGATACTTTTTATTAAAAAAATAATTTTTACATCCCTACTAATATTATAAATTTGAATGTATTTGTGTGTTAAGCTAGTAGTTATAGATTTTTGATAAAATAAAAGACAAAATAACTGAAAAGGAATCGAACTAAAAAGTACTAAATGGAAAATGATAATGTTAAAGAAGTAAATATAATCCCCAAAAGCAGTGTAAAAAATCAGTAGACTCAAAAATCAATTAATTTTTTGATGTATTAGATACAAAAGAGAAATCATTCGGTTTGTGTAAAGTTTCTGAAAAATCGAAAAAAATAATGGAAAGTGAAAACATGAAATGTGAAATGAATATGAAAATAAATGTTAAGTATTGCATATTATTTTTTTATAAAACACTATCTCATCAGTGTTTAGTCTTATCTGAAATTGCTAATACCTTTTAGTGATGTTGCTTGTAAATAAACAAATAGATAAGTATAAATAAATGAAATATTAGTTAATGGTGAAGAAAAGTTAAAAAATTAAAGTCTACAATAAATGAAAATTAATGAACATATGCATCATCAAATGAAGTTGAAATCTTTCACCCAAGCTTTACTAACCCATGATTTATAACATTTTCTTTTGATTACTACTGGGTGTTTTTTTAGACGTATAAAACTTTAAGTTGGCAACACTCTTTTAACCGGCGGCCATCTTGTCAGCTGTCAAGTGATTTTTGTTTAGTTTGGTTTGCCATTTCATCATGAACAGACTAAC
Organism: Octodonta nipae; assembly: GCA_034190945.1. Classification (NCBI taxonomy): domain Eukaryota; kingdom Metazoa; phylum Arthropoda; class Insecta; order Coleoptera; family Chrysomelidae; genus Octodonta; species Octodonta nipae. The sequence goes on from CM067223.1 coordinate 22,560,713, forward strand.
GCCTGAACAACACTTCCAAATTGTGCAAATTTATTTTGAAAATCATGGTTCTGTTCGAAATACGTACCGCGCCCTAGGTCCATTTTACGGTTAACATAATCGTCCATGAGAGCAATTAATTCGATTAACTTTGCAACGTTTTCGCACCACGTTTACTCTAAATGATAATACGCATCCACAGACATGTCGTACAGTGCGTATAGAAGAATCCATTGTTGCTGTAGAGCGTAGCGTAGAGGAAAACACGAATCAGTCTATCCGCCATCGCGCACAGGAATTGGATATGTGTCCATCAACTTTATGGAAGATTTTGCATAAAGATCTTCGTTTGCGTGCTTACAAAATTCAACTCGTGCAAGAATTGAAGCCACCTAGCAAGGCATACATTCGGTGAATGGCCCCAAAACAAGATTGTCGTTGATCCCGATTTTCATAAGCGAATTTTGTTTAGGGATGAAGCTTACATTTGGTTGAATGGATACGTCAATAAACAAAACTGCCGTATTTGGAGTGATGATAATCCTCAAGTTCATGTTGAGACACCGTTACATCCAGAAAAACTGACTATTTGGTGTGCTTTATGGGCTGATGGAATAATTGGTCCGTACTTCTTTAAAAACGATGCTAACCAGAACGTTACAGTCAATGGTGATCGCTATAGAGCCATGATTAGTAACTTTTTCGTTCATCAATTGAACAATCTGATGCACACGAGCTGTGGTTTCAACAAGACGGGCCAACATGTCACACAGCTGGTGCTACAATTGATTTATTGAAAGAAACGTTTGTAACCGCATAGTTTCACGTTTCGGACCCGTAAATTGGCCTCCAACCACTTGGAGGACAACATTCTCCGCGTTATTGCCGATATACGGCCACAAATCTTGGAACAAATCATTGAAAATTGAACCTCCATATTAGACTACGTCCGAGTCAGCCGTGGCGGTCATATGCCAGAAGTCATATTCAAATTATAATGCCAGAAGTAAATTTCATGTCAATTAAAAAAAATATTTTATTCTATTTCAAAGTTCTATACCTCTAAAAAAATACCTTTTATAAACCTTTTTGCGTCTATATATTTTTTTGTTTTTACACTACAGTGTGAGAAACTAAACAAATATGTTGACGTTTCCCTCAGACTTAATTTATACTGTTTTACTGGTTGAGATCGAACTTTAACTTTTTGCAACAGTGTTGTAAGTATGTTCCTTGTCAACTAAAATCAGAAGTATGTTGCAATTTTATTTCTGCAATATATTATTACTCTTGGCAGCATGGTTTTAAATTGTGTTCATGGTATTTTAACACGCTAAATTTCTTACAATTAAACTAAAATATCAAGATATCGTAAGACTCACTTCAAATTATGAGATTAGGCAAACCTGCATAAATCATCCTCACAAAGACCAAGAATTACTACACAAGATTAATCCAACATCCAAAGATTTTTAGCATACCATACCAAGATTGGATAGGTCAAGACCTAAACCAGGACGGCTAAACTCTTGGTTTCGGTCTTACTTTACTGACCACTAATACTGTTATGGGGTGCCTTATTCCAGATGGCATGAGTATCTCCGCTTGTCCTTGTAGTAATGCCAGAACCGCCTTACATAATTTGATTATTCTTAAAAATCTGTAAATTTAAATAAATGTTGTCTCTTACAATGTCTGCACAAAATTATGAAAACTTATTTTAATAGTTTGAAGATGTTTTCGAAAGATAATTGAACACCATTACCATCAAAAGACTGTATTAAACAGCAAGAAGAGCTTACACATGTTTCACAATGTTTTCGCATATAACTGTGAAAGCCATCAAGCGTCCATTCTTCAGCATTAAATTAATCAATAGTTATGAATTAAATAATAGCCATTATCTCTTACATGAGAACCCATTAAAACAAACCACCTGTCATTAATCATAAATGTCAAATAAAACCTCTCCCGATACCTCTGAAAAAGCAAACTCTTGTATCTCTTGTTAAACAAGTAATTATTGTGTACGTACTACCGCAACTACCAATAACTTCAAATCTTTTGACATTTTTGTAGCAATAAAGTTTTTTTCTTACATCTCGTTATCCATTACCGCGGACTTTATATGCCAATTATACGCGAAGTTGTACCTTAACAAAACGAAGAAGAAGAAAAAAATGAAAAATACCCGTGGCAATAAAATTCTATCTGCCTTTATTGGCTGTTATGTTCATTAACGCCCGCAGAAAGCGTCGTCGGAGACTGGGTCTTCGATGATGACCCAGAATTGCCTCGCGAAGGATGACACTTCTTAATTGGTGTGCGTTGTTGATTTGTTGGTCGTGAGACATTAAAAAATGACTTACAAACGATTTCATTAGTAGATGTTCGTGAAGCCATTATGTAAATTTGTTTCGATTGTAAAGCAACTAAAAAGACAAACCACCTGCAAGGTAAACAATACACGCGGCGTGGCATAGTTCAAGGTGTACACATTGGATGGGCCGTGGGTGGACTTATTCTGAATAAATATATCAACAAATCGTCGGTTATGGGAGAATTATGCTTTTATCGTTTGTGGGAGATTTTAGTGTGATTTAATGTTAATATTAACGTCTCTTGTCCTACGAACTCCAAATGAAGACATGTACTTTGGTTCCCTTTTCTTTTGAAACATTTTAGATTAAATTTTAGTTGGGAAGAGCCTGTGTTTAAACTGTAGTTATCATTTTTGATGAGAGTCCTTCTTAATGGAGCATACACATAAGAAAATACCCATACAACTGAGTTTTTTTTTTCTGCAAAAAAGAGGGACCAGGTTATATACTAAGAGTACCTTCGTGTACAGAAAAACCATAAATTATTTAAATAAACTAATGTTTCATCCATTTACAAAATTTGCTTTTCGTTCTAATAAATATGCTAATACTGTGTTTGCGATATTTTAAATTAGAAACTTGACATACGTCAGATGTCAGAACACATAAAAAGGGGCAACGTTACAAACTGTGGTTAAGTTACCATGTTCCCCCTACATGCTGACCAAGTTGATATTATGAAGTATACATTTTACATTAATACTTCTGAATAATATATGAGTTTAAAGTAAATACTCTGTTTTTAAATTCCTTAATATCGGGCTTTAGAGCATATACTTCTGGAGGTAGCGTGCAAAGCACATTAGAGCACACACAAAATATTATCGTTTGGTCGAAAACCACCATAAGTATTGTCAAAAATACTTTGAATTTGAATGTTAATGAGACAAAATTATGTATGGTACTATATATGCTTGTTTTAATATGTATAAGATTAAGCTATATTGCACAAGATAAATGGAAGAACAGTATTAAAATGCTTTGATATTTAAAAAATATCAACTTAAATAAGGTTCTTAGACTGCCAGAATATTAATAGGTGAAGTAGTTTTGAATTATTATAAGTCAAAAAATGTTTACTTAACAGTTATTTTTATATTAAGAAATAAATTACACATTATGATTAATACTTAAATCGATAATCAGACACAGAAAGATAACTACAGACGGGAAGTATAGTTTCGCATCCATCGTTCAATCCTAATGACTGCCGCTCTTTCTAGTTAAACTTTCAATATTATTTTATAGGTTAGTTTTAAAAAATTGCTCACTTCTATTAGGCTTATTCTTAAAATCACAACTGTGGAAGAAGAAATGGCGGAGCATAGGCCCGCCCTTAATTCTACTATTTATGCGTTTCAATTACGTATTTTTTAAGAATCAGTCCTTGTTTTTCTTCCATCCAAGTTTAAACACTAGTCGTTAAATTCACTTAAATTTCGTGTATCTTATATTCCAATTCAAGATAATTCTTCCCTCAGTACACACACTTTTCTTCTTCTTTCGAGCCATGCTGTGCATCTAAAATCTATAGTTTTATTGCAGTTTTTGTCTGTATATTCCATCTGGAAAAGCATTTTAGTTTTTTTTTTTGATATATCTTTTGTTGTTTACAATTTCTCATGGGTATATCTTAACCATAAATCAGACAACACATTTGTTTGCCTGAATAAGTTTGTCTGGCACTGGAAATATTTCCATAATTTGGTGGAGTTGCAGAGAATAACGCAAGCATTCTGACAAATATTTGAGATTTTGTACTTTAGCTATGGGTTCCTCACTCCAAAAAGTCTCTCACTTAATATTCAGGAATTGTAGAAACTTCTTCCAGGTTTGTTAACAATGAGCCGTTAATAATGTTGCCAACTTGTTCCTGAATAATTGTGGTAGGGAATTATTTTGTGTGTCTGACACGAATCCTATTATTTATAGTTAGGAATTCTAAAATAGCAACTTACGTTTTCCCCCGCTTTATTAAGAAATGACAATTTTGAATGGCAATCGAGATTTTATCTTAGCCACAATCGACTTTGATCGAAGAAAATAAATTTTCCTTGTGTATCCCACCATTTTAACCGAACCACAGTAAGTCAAGTGGTCATCCAAAAACACGAGTACTTTCCCTCCTGCCTTCTTAAGGACGAAGTGTATTGTTAACAATTTGTTGAAGTTGTTTATGCAAAGTTTCCAGAAAAATTCTATCCTTAAAGTTAGTTATTTTAGCTCCATATAATAAAAACAGTAGTACTTTCTCTCCTAGGTTATTGATTGGAACTAAGAACTTCTTGAACTTCTATGCTTAAATTCAACTTAAACTTCTGCAATTTTTGGTCCACATGATGGAAACAATTATTGTCTCTTCTTGTTCATTCAGATAAGTTATATCCTTAAACTCAGTTATTTTTGCTCCATAGGATGAAAACAATTATTGTCTCTCCTTGTTCATTGATTGGACCTAACTAAGAACTTTTTGAAGTTCTGTGTGCGAAGTTCCCAGATGAGCTCTACCCTTAAACTCAGTTATTTTTGCTCTATATGATAATAACAGTTATTGTCTTTCTTTGTTCATTGATTGGCCCTAACTATGGACTTCTTGAACTTGTATATGCAAAGTTCCCAAATAAGTTCTATCCTTAAACTCAGTTATTTTTGCTTCATATGATAAAACAGTTATTGTATCTCCTTGTTCATTGATTGGACCTAACTAAGAACTTCTTGAACTTGTATATGCAAAGTTCCCAGATAAGTTCTATCCTTAAACTCAGTTATTTTTGCTCAATATGATAAAAACAGTTATTGTCTCTCCTTGTTCATTGATTGGACCTAACTATGAACTTCTTGAACTTGTATATGCAAAGTTCCCAAATAAGTTCTATCCTTAAACTCAGTTATATTTGCTCAATATGATAAAAACAGTTATTGTCTCTCCTTGTTCATTGATTGGACCTAACTATGAACTTCTTGAACTTGTATATGCAAAGTTCCCAAATAAGTTCTATCCTTAAACTCAGTTATTTTTGCTTCTTATGATAAAAACAGTTATTGTATCTCCTTGTTCATTGATTTGACCTAACTAAGAACTTCTTGAACTTGTATATGCAAAGTTCCCAGATAAGTTCTATCCTTAAACTCAGTTATTTTTGCTCAATATGATAAAAACAGTTATTGTATCTCCTTGTGCATTTACTGGACCTAACTAAGAACTTCTTGAACTTGTATATGCAAAGTTCCCAGATAAGTTCTATCCTTAAACTCAGTTATTTTTGCTCAATATGATAAAAACAGTTATTGTATCTCCTTGTTCATTGATTGGACCTAACTATGAACTTCTTGAACTTGTATATGCAAAGTCCCCAGATAAGTTATATCCTTAAACTCAGTTATTTTTGCTCCATATGATAAAAACAGTTATTTCCTTTCCTAGGTTATTGATTGGAACTATGAACTTCTTGAAGTTGTGTAAGAAAAGTTCCCAGTTAAGTCTTATTCTTTAACTCAGTTATTTTTGTTCCATATAATGAAAACAGTTATTGTCTCTCCTTGTTCATTGATTGGACCTAACTAAGAACTTCTGGAAGTTGTGTATGCGAAGTTCCCAGATAAGTTCTATCTTTGAACTCAGTTATTTTTGCTCCATATGTTGAAAACAAATATTGTCTCTCCTTGTTCATTGATTGGACTTAACTATGAACTTCTTGAAGTTCTGTATGAGCTCTGCCCTTAAACTCAGTTATTTTTGCTCTATATGACAAAAACAGTCATTGTCTCTCGTTGTTCATTGATTGAACCTAACTATGAACTTCTTGAACTTGTATATCCAAAGTTTCCAGATAACTTCTATCCTTAAACTGTTATTTTTGCTCCATGTGATAATAACAGTTATTGTATGTCCTTGTTCATTGATTGGACCTAACTATGACTAACTAATTATCCTTGACAGTTTGTGCCGTCTCGTCCATACCAAATATGGAACTTTGTAGTCACACCTTTCTTGATAGGTACTGAGCACTCAAAAAATTTTGTGACAATGAACAGGATAGAAACTAGTCGATATGACTTGACACCTTTGTAATACTTTTTATGCTTAAGTAAAATAAACAATTCTGCACTTCACGTGAGTTTTGCTATCACTTGACGAATTAATAATACAAGTAATTACACATTTTGTTTAAACAAATATGTGACAATTTTTTGGTTGACACTGTAGTTTCTTTCGACTATGTTATAATTTTCTTTCATAGTTTGAAGAATCTATGGTATCAAACAAGTGTCACATATTTGTTTAAATAAACTGTAAGTGATTAATTACTTGTATTACCAATTCATCATCACTGTTGCAACTTTCTAGTACACAGGGACAAATATTAGTCTGAAGACTGTATTGAAGACGTACGTCAACATTGCTTACCAGCCAAGTGCTTCAAAATTGCTCCACTGATGAGATTTAATCCTGTAGCTTTCTTTGTGTGCAGATTAGCCCTCATCTCTTTTAATACTCCTTTTGGAGTAACTAGTGCGATCTTTTCAATTCTTAAGTTTTCTATGTTGCAGACAAGCCTTCATTAAAAAACTTTGGTTCCATTCTAGTTTCTGACAGGTGGAATAGAGAATACAGAACTCTGAAATTTTTAGTTGTCTTGTAAGTTGTGAAGTGGAGTGAACCGAGTAATAGCTAGCGAGGCATAACAATTATTCCTAGAATTGTAGAATTATTTTGAATTGGTCATCTTCACCTTACGGCCTCCCCCACGTATTTATGTATACACTTGCCAGGCAGTTTAAAATACTACTAAAATACTACTCCTAATTATTACTAAAATACTACTCCTAATTATTACTAAACTTTTTTATTTGTTTTTGTTATCTATCTTTTTTTACTAATCAAGTAAATTTGGTATGTTTTAATCATCAAAGTTCATAATCGATCCTGATCAACCTAGGTTTCACATTTCACTGTGGTTTCGTTCAATTTTTCAGAATATTATATAAAATTAGTACTTTCATTATTAAATTTTTGACATGAAGATATTTTTCCAATTAATTTGATAGTTTAATAATTTACGTTTTAATTTTGATCTTTATGTCTAATTTAGTTCCGAACTTAAAGTTTTTCATGCAATTACTGATTGAAATCCTCCTCTTCACCGGCTTTATGCAAGTATGGCTTCCTTTTCCAATAACGATATAAATTTGACTTGAAATTACTTACTTACAAATTAATTTAATACAATATCTTCTACCCTACCACTACCTACGCTTATGGTTTTCATTAAAGGCTCATGACCCACCGAAAACCCCACTCGTGGGCACAATGTTGTTATTCTTAAACGTAATTAATAATTAAATTTCGCATAAACATAAAATAAATAAGGTTGGAAGATATTATGATGGTAAAAATTCATTTAGTTTTTAATTAAGATTATACCGTATTTACTCCAGCACGGCTACAAATTAATACTTTTCTGTGAACACCAATTATAATGCTTCGTGTTCTTTCTCCTCTTTTTTTCATTATGTTCATTCTCATTTTTTTTATCTCATACGCTGAAACGTAATCTTAGCAGTTCTGTCGTTAATTTAATTTAAATTATTTTTTTGAATGTTGAAATTATACTTTAGATAATTGAAGCCTCGTGTGAGGTAGAGAAAAAAACACACTACAGGGTTTTTAATACGAATTTGCTTACGTCTCAGCATGAATCATTGGTAATTGTAGTGAAGAATTTTGAAATGATTTGAAATTTTTGAAGCATATTCTAAATGTTATTTGTAATCATAATCTGTGACATTATGTAATCAAGTTTTCTTCATCTTCACTTCAGGTGTTAAGCATATTGCTTGTTACGGTAGCCATGTTTTCCACTATCTGCCCTTCTTCTTCCCATATGTGGTCTTCCTCAATTCTGAGTAAATCTTCCTTTATTCTTGGACAATCCGTATTCCATTTTGGATTGTGTTTTCTATAACTCTAGAATTTGATTGATATCTATGTAAAACAGTTTTTAGGACACCTGTACAAAACTAACCTTATAATATCTTGACAGCTCAGTTTGAATCTTAGAGCATATACTTCTGAAGGTAGCCTACACTGCATAAATACTGTGCCAAGAACTACATGATGAGCATATTCTCATCGAGTGTCTTGCTCTCTCTTTTTGGACTGGTCAGGATATTTGTGGATTGTGGATGACCTCCAGATGTATAAGTTCTAAGGTTTCAACAGTCAAAAATGATGACAGTCAATCTGTCAAGAGAGTAAGGGAAGATTCAAGCTGGTATTTTCGTCGCATTACAAAGAACATGATAACTCATGACGAATTTCTACAGCTTCTTAGGACTCAGCAAAAATAGCCTTGAAACGCAATTAGCTCTAACTCAAGATTTTTTTGAACAAAACTACGCGGAGAATAATAAATAACCTATTGCAACTTCTTCTTCTCCTTCTTCGTCTCTCTATTGGCCATTGCGGACGCATTCAGCCAGCTTCAAGTTAGAAGAGGTGCATACTAAAATTCGTCTGGGATAACCCATCCTCCTCTGCATTAGCAATTTCAATAATTCAAATAGAACCAATTAAAATCTGCCCAGTTTATGTAACGTCGAAGTAGGAATCTTCACTTGTCAACTCTTATGTAAACTCGACTAATGCTTAATTAATTGTCGTTGCAATACTATGTACGGGATCGGGGCAGCCTTTGACTTCCGGCTAAGCGCGCACTATACTTATTATAACTATTCACTCTTAGAGCGTCTTCAGTCACTTTCTAAGCGTCTATATGAAATGAAAAGAATCAGAGAAAAGGGAAAATCGAGTTGGGGGTAATTTCAAAAAATCTTCACTAAACTAAATCTACTTTTTGGAACAAAACTACGCGGAGAATAATAGATAGTTCACCTATTGAAACTATGCTTCATATTTTTAAAATTTGCTTACATAATATTTCTGATAATGCCTGTTTATTGTTAAAATATTGGCTTTGTACCATATATATTTCACTTCAAATTAGCACTTAAAATTGATTCAAAACACAAGTGTTAAAATTCTTTGATTCACTGACTTCTATCTATAGTCTCGACTTTATTTATATGCATCGTAAGGTTCTATCTTGAGTATTCTCAAAACTGCCATTCGTCGATTGTGAAATACGAAAATATATGAGTATGGTATTGAAATGGAAAATTGAATTTTGTTCTAGACTTCGTTTCCGACCGACACGATACGACACTTCTTTGACCTTGAAATACCCATACAGCTCAATTCCTCTGTGTATAAAACAGGGACCAGGTTGCGTAAAGCTATTGTCCAGTGCGGCACAACAAAGACTCGCGTTGTATCGGTTTAAAGAATGGCGCCAATATTTCGCCTACTATTGAGACAAACGCCTCTGCAGAACAACACATTCAGTACTCGGAAGAAAATAGGTAGTTACGCATATTTCATATTTCGGAACACGACTTTTTAATATAGACCAAGGAGTTTAAATGTTCAAATTCATATGAGTCTCTTCAGAAAAGTTTAAGGTAACTAGAGCAACATGAGACCGAGTATTGTCTTGTTGAATTATGGAATCCACGAGCCGATTAAAGTACGGCAGTATATACGGCTCCATCACTACATCATGAAGATAACGTTGCGCTGCTATGTTGCCTCGAACAAAGACTAATGGTGACCTATTTTCATGTGCAATAGCAACCCCATACTATAACGCCCACTCTTCGGTGTACATGTCGCTCAACATCAAATTGAAATTGACGTCTTTCTCCTCGAAGTCGCTTAACCCGTCTTCGGCCATCCTGTCCACTCAAGCAGAATCGAGATTCATCAGCGAAGACGAGTTGTTGCCATTACAATTTCCAATGTTGTCGTTCTCTACATCACTCTAATCCTTGCCGTCAATGCTCAACGGTCAGAGGTAGCACAAGATAATAATGCTGCAGTCCAAAAGACCCTATACGGCGGTGAACCGTTTGGACACTTAAAAGATGGACTTAGTCTCCTAACCACTCCAAATGTCAAAGGTCAGAAGTCTTAGACGTCGATCTTGAACTACATTTGCGCCCCTTCCACGTCCGGTGCCTACTCATCTACGATTTTGGGTATTATTAAACTACGCTTGACAACAGCTAACAGCAGTAGTTGGATTTCTGTTCGTGCAGTTAGCGATTTCTCGAAATGAAAAACCCGCCTCCCGTAAACCAATGATTCGACTTTTTTCCAATTCAATTAGCTGGCAATATATTCGGAGTACACGTACTCATTAACATTACTGTACATCGATTTTGAATCCCACTGTTTGATAGTTTGTTTTTTGGTGAATTAAAAGAAATGAAAAATACCGTTACAATATTAATTGATGAAAAAAAGTTTATATGAAAAAACAATCACCAAATTTTAATCAATTACTCCTTACTATAGCATCAATGTTTTACTAAAACAATATTAAATTTAAATATCTCTCTTCTGGGTGTAGTGATTTCTTTGTCGGTGAGAATATTTAGCTTGTTGTGATGCGCGGAAAAATCTACAGGTATATTTTTAAGGATATCCATTCATTATTAAATTCACTACATTTTTTTCAAATTTTCTATTTTTTGAGATTTCTATGGTGAAAAACCAAGAGAAGTCATAATTTATCTACGAATATTTTGGAAAAATAACAAACGCAAAAATTTATCAACCATTTGCAACTTCGAAATAAGAATTTAAGTTTTTATTGTTTCTAAATTTTCATTTAAAATAAATTTACGTTTAGTTCAACATATCGAATATAACGACAAGTGCGTTTGTGCGTTGATACGCACGGGAGAATGTCTGAAATAAAACGACTTTTTCTCGGCCATATTCCATGCCAATAGAACTGTACTATACTACTTCTTATGGTTGTAGTTACAGGAGAATGGCTTCACGCGAACAGGTTATATATTTTATATATTATATCTCCACGGGTATAGGAAATCAATAAACAAATAGAACATCCAATTAATATACAAGACCAAAACAAAATTTCCTTTTTTGTTTTAAACATTCGAATTTCCGTTTGCGATGTTTTAAATGATAGACAAAGAGGACAACGTTATCAATTTTATAGATGGTAAAGAAAATGATGCCCAACTGGAACTCCACAAAAAAATGAAACTTTACCAGTTTGTGGAAGGCAGAAAGGATGACGAACTCATATGGGTTTAAACTGAAGAAGTTTCCAGCTAATAGCGTTAAATAACAATTTCAAGAAGTGGTGGCAATGTCAAATATAAAATAATATTAAGTTAAAAACAACGGTTTTGTGGTTTTTCCAACCAAGGATATGTAAAATATATATTTTTCCTAAATATCTATGAGATATTCTAAAAATTTTGGTGAGCAATTTAAAATCCACTCTTCTGATACATCAGCTCCAACCCAAATGAAATCATTTTGACTAATACTTTTTTAGTAAGTATTATTATTAGATTTTTGGCAAATAAATAGTCTAGGGATGTTTTGATATTATAACTTATAAATTGCTAGAATATTAAAAAGTATTGAATTATTGTAATTTAAGAAATTTTATATTTGAATAAAAAATTAACTTACAGGACATATGTTCCTATCCAGTTATATTTATATTAAGAATTAAATTACACATTAGGATTATTATTTGAACCGTAATGAAATAGTGACAAATATTTTAATTTTCCTAAAATTTGTATCCATTACTAAGAATCATACAAAGAAAGAGAAACATTGTCAGGGCGATAACGACAGACTGGAATAATTCTTATGAAGTTTTCGCTTCCTTCGTTCAGTACCAAATGACTGCCGCTCTTTTTGTTACTTATGAGTCTCGTGGTTTATCGTCGTTCTCTAATATTTTCGGACATGTCGATACAGAGTCAGTAGCGTATTCAATACCTACCAATTTTTTAGATAATCACTTGGATCAATTTAATAATAATATAGTGGATACTCAGAAGAGCAGGAGAAACGTGTTCCCCATGATGATATGAAATCAGAACTACGTTGTCAAGAGAAATAAATATCTGAAGAACTTGATGACAGATTACATTTAAAGCCTAATATGAGAAACGTGAAAACAAGTTTAGAAGTTCTAAAACAAAAAACAATTTTCACTTATGACACTTTGTTTTTGATTTGTTCGATTGTTAATTTCTGTGATTTAAGATTAAACCTAAAATTTGCTTAATTTTTTATAAATACACAAGCGGACCCGACAGACGCTGTTCTGTCGCAGTGTCTTGGAGCGGGTTTAGCAAAGTGTTTTTTTTTATATTACAATTCGATATATTATATTAATCTGAGAAAAAATAAAGAAAAATGTCAAAAATAAAAGAAATTATTAGAACCCGATCTTTGTGCCACCAACCGGTTCCAATTGTGCATCTAAACCACATAGGGATCCAGCCGTATAGGAGGAGTTTAGTGACATGCGCATGTACAGAAGAAATATACACGGTGTTCATAAAGTCCGAGTACTGCCGATTTACTCAGTGGGACAGCATTTTAGAGGAAAAAGTTAAATGAATAACATTTAGTATTTGTCCCATGCTACCCAAAGACCGTGTCCGCTTTATAGCTTCATACAGGTCATAGTCGATTTTTTCAAATAGGAACCTAATTTTTTTATGTCGGAAATGAAAAGACCGGAAAATTTCAAGTCCAAATGTGGCCATGACAATTTTTTTCACATGACCTTGATGGTCAGTGAACCTCAAATTGAGGTAAAGCATGATTAAGCTCCAAGCCACAAGGGCTATGGGGAAATACGTTGAAAAAATAGTTTTCGAGGTTGCTGATGACAAATAAGTTTTCAATAAATAACCTCAGATGTGTCATCAGCAACCTCAAAAACAATTTTTTCACCTTATTCGCTTATGGTCCTCCTGGCTCGGAGGCTAATCATGCTTTATCTCAATTTGATCTTCAGTGACCATCAAAGTCATGTCAAAAAAATTGTCAAGACCATATTTGAACGTGAAATTTTTCACTCTTATCATTTCCAACATAAAAAAATGGGGTTCCCATTTGAAAAAAAATGACTTTACGGACATAGCCATTGGGTAGCCACGGAAAATATATTAAAAGTTATCCATTTAACTTTTTTCTCTAAAATGCTGTCCCACTGAGTAAATCAGCCGTACTCAGACTTTTGAACACCGTGTATATTGTATATATAAAGATTTGTGAAAAAATAGGAAAATTTCGTTAACCTCAGAAACTTCACTCTGGTGGCTTCAGGAGCAACCGTTACTCACTGAAACTGTTGCTTATTTAATTAATTATGTACAAAAATCATATCAAGTTATGGAATATAATAACTTCTATCTATATTAATACAAATGTTTTTGACGCATGTTAGAAAATCCTATTTAAATAAATTTTTCTCTTACAACCATATTTATATATTGGATTACTTAGCGAAAACACTAGAAATATACTCATGCACAATTATGAAGCAAATTGTTTAGTAAGAGGCAATTACTGAAAATTATACTGAACTGTTATTTTTAGTAATAAAAATTTTGAGTAACAGTTAAGAGCCCTTTACAGTTTTAATTCTTGTAAACTTTAAACATTATAATCTAATCACAATACTACTCGCTCATAAACAACCGCACCCACATTCTCTGAAGTAATCACTTAATTTAAAGAATTACTTATTCACGTAGGCGATTTGATGTTTTATCGATACTATGATTATAGAATCTTTCTGTTAGCAACTTGAAACTTATTGTTTTTCAATGTTCCGTACAATAAAGAGCATTAATTAGAAATCTAATGACCATTTTATATTGATTTTATGGATTTACCAATCCTCTGACACTCCTCAACTTTCCCATCAAAGTTTGATACAAATGGTGTTTAGTAGTATAAAATGAGACGGGCATAGAATTAATCGCAGCTATATTTTAGTTACCCACCTTACATTTTTTTTCGTTCTTGTGTAGACTAAAGTCCAACAGGTGTAACTCAATACTGCCTAAGATACAGTCTCAAAAAAATACTTTGAGAATATTTAAACTAGTCGAGAACGTGTTGTATACAATAAAATATTAAAAACAACTATTTTGCCTAAATTAGTAAATCTATACGATATTTAAGGAGCTTTAAATAAAAATTTGGTTGTCACTAATTACTCGACAATTATAAAATAGTCTCGCCCTGCAGCAAGATCTTTTACAAAAATTATTATGTTTTTAGGGTTCCGTATATACCCTTATAATATCACTCCGGATTACTTTTATGTTTTTTTGTGCAATAACACCACAATAGAAATAAAACGACGTATATTGCAGGAATACCAAGTCTATTCTGACTTCGTTGTCAATGGCTTTATATTTATATTTATTTAAATGTCATAAATGACATTTTCATTTGGCAATCTACATCAATAATTTCAGAATAGAAAAATAATACCAGTATTCCTTAAGTTTCGGGTAAACTGTGACTGAGGCCCTATATCCTCATTTAATTTCAAAATTATAGTTTTAGTAGGTTAGGAAAAGAAGGAAGAACGGGTCGGTTGTTATATATTTTAGTTCATTTATTAATAAAATTTATTTTAAAACTTGATTCTAATAAGGACAGATTTACTTTTCCCGTAAACTTGGGCAAGGCCCCAATAATACCTATTTCAGTAGTTCCAGAAATGTAAAATTTCACCCTAGTATACTCCCAATCTCATTATTGTCTCATTTAAAGTATGTATTCCTGATAGGCTCACTAAACTGTATATTGACACTAAATTTCCGGAAAATAGGCTTTAGCAAACCAACAAATACAAGAGTGATTCTATAACGGGTTTCGTTTATCGACTATAAACAAGTGAAAGATGATTTAGTGTCATTTGCAAAGTTGTCTCTCAGGTCAATATTTCTTTCTCATTTGAGAAATTAAGGGTGAAAATATTTTCAATTTTCGCATACAAGGCCATGTACCTCGCTGGCCAGTAGTGAGAGGACCACGCCATACAGAACCAGGATCTGGTTGAAGTCGGTTAAAATAATCACTAATCGCTTTTATAAAACATATAAAACTAACTTAGAACAATCATTACTATGTAGTATGTTTTTCAAAGAAAATCTTAATTACCAGCTAGTTTAACATTGATAAGGAAATCAATAATTTAAAACACAACAATAACAAGGACAAAACAAGAGACTGCTAAAAAATTCTAATTTACTTTCGTATTGATTGTTTCTATCTAATGCATCTCTTTTACGAGCGATTGTAAATCCAGCGTTGTAAACTTGAACAGGCCATCTCTCTGTCTGCGTTATCCAGCACGGACACAAAGAGAACTTTTATCTTTTGAAACCGCAGTCATAGCTTATTCTACACAATAATAATAAACGTAATAATATTAATAACTAGTATGGTAATTAACTATGTCCCAGATAGGCCAGCCGTGCCCACACACAAAAACCAATTAATCTTATTAGAGAGAGGAGTTGAGCAATGGTAATAATTTTCCCGCAATATCAGATTTTTAATTAGCTGTCAAATATACCAAATTGCGTTTGACGCTTAATTATGTTGGTTCAGGAATCGAGGCCCAGAGGCGTACGCTCTGACTCGGCTAATTTCATCTGTGGGCCGCTGTTAATTTAATATTGTTCGATTTGTTTTTGCTTAGTAACGAGAAATTGCTTTCACTCTACTTGGTGACTATATTGTAACTATAATTGTCTTAGTCACGGCAAGGTTGCACATCTTTTTGCAATATTGTAATCTGCATGTTTTTGTCTCTCTCTGGTGGTTCTAGATTGTGCTTAGTAGTCCTGTTACAATACTGTTCATTATAGGTTACAAATGTACCACCTGTGTCTAATGTAGTGTACAATTTTTTGAAGCTAAAGCTTCTAACGGAGGCCCACACTTACACATTCGAAAATATGGCAGCGCAAAATGTTCTTTTCTTTCGAGATTTACCAACCGACACCAGATTTTCTTGATCTACAAATTATCCATACAACTTAGTTTTCTCTGTATGAAACAGACACCAATCTATATATTAAGAGTCTCTTCGTTTATAGAATATCAATATTGTATTCTAAATGTTATTTGTGGCATATTCTTGATAATTTTTATCTTTTCTTGGGAATAACACCACAATTGAAATAAAAAGCTGTATATTGAACGAAAAAACCAAACGTTCCAAAGTCTATTCTGACTTCGTTGTCAATGGCTTTATAAGTATTGAAAATGTAAATTGCAAAATGAAAGTTTGATTTATGGCATTTAAGTTGAAATAAGAAAAAAAATTGTTGTTTTTATATACAGGGTGAGTTTTTTTTGATGATCAGTATAGGGATCTCAGAAACTAGCGGAGATAGAGCAATGGTTAAATTGGGAAAGACTTGCAGTTTTACTGCCCCAATTTAATGACACTTTCGGATTTTTGTAAAAAGTCATGGCTTACTAGATATTATGAAAAAACGAAATTCTGTCGATTTAGTCAAAACCCTCTAGCTCCTTTGTTTTAGATTTTATAAAAAAAGTGTAAATATCAAAATTCAGGGGAATTTTATCCCGAATATGATTGTCATATCCTCGTTTACGTGACATCTCTCGTTTTCAAGATATGATAGATAGATACTTAGCTATCCGACATTTTTTGAGCTTTTCAACGATATAATACTCGATATAGTTATTCATAAAAATAACGGAGTTATGGTCACTTTTAACATAGTTAGCCATGAAATAGATTGATTTATTAATAACTATTCCAAAAAACATTGAACGATTTTTTTATTAGGTATATCAGATATAACGAAAAAACTAAATAAGTAGGTACATACTAAAAACTTTAGAAATTAAAGTACATAATAATGGTTACAATTTATGTTCGAAAAGTCCACCATTATTATTT
This sequence comes from Octodonta nipae, assembly GCA_034190945.1. Classification (NCBI taxonomy): domain Eukaryota; kingdom Metazoa; phylum Arthropoda; class Insecta; order Coleoptera; family Chrysomelidae; genus Octodonta; species Octodonta nipae. Next base: position 22,577,943 of record CM067223.1, read on the forward strand.
AGACAAAAATTGCATCTTTTTAAGATTGACATTACCGCTTGCCTCACAGACCGCCTATTAATTTCTTCAATTGCTTGTAATACCCCCTTAGGTCACTAACTGTCTCATACTTTCATTTGTATACTTTGATTTTTAGAGCACCCCATAACTTGAAGTCTATAACTGCCAAATCGGGACACTGGGGTGGCCATTCGCGTGGGCCATTTCTTCCTATCCAAGAGTTTGGATAGATATTATCTAAGTTTTGTCTTACCAATAACGAGTTATGAGCAGGTGTTCCATCATGTTGGAACCACTCAATTTCTAAACGAGTTCTCAAATTCAACTTATGCAACATGTCTTGAAAAGTGTATTGCAAGAAATGCAAGTAGCGCTCCCCAGTAAGTGATTCGTCATAGATAAAAGGCCCCAGATAGTAGACCCTATGATACCACACCAAACATTAAAACCAAATTTTATCTGTGGTCGTCTTTTTTCTACATGGAAAGGGTTTTCTTTACCACAGATATGCTCATTGTGTCTATTGAACATACCTCAGTTAGTAAATCTAGTTTCATCTGACCATAACACCTTTAATGGAAACTGTGGATTGTCAAGGCACATGTCTCTAAACCATGTACAAAACAAAATACGTCAATGTTCGTCACCAGCATGCAAAGTTTGAGAAACTGAAAGTTTGTACGGGTCGAACTTGTGCGCTTTCAGTACCTTAACTACAGTTCGTTGAGATGTGCCAGCTTCTGCCGCAATCTCACGAATTGATGTAGATGGATTTTGATTTACCATTGCCAAAACATTTATTTGTGCTGCTTCTTTAATTTGAATACGTTCCTTTGGTGATTTAGTAAAAGATCCATTCTGCATAAACTATCGTAAAGCCTCTTAAATGTACATAGAGCAGGTTGACGACGATTCAAATATCTATGAAATTATTCACAGCTGCACGAACTGAATTTTTATGGCATATGATATAACATTCCACCATATTCAGTTTTTCTTCGTTAGAATATTCCATTTTATCAGGAAAACTTGTCAATATCGACTGTCAGTTCAGCACTACTAATGGAATTACTCTCAAATGAGGAAACGTCAAAGTGAATCTTTTTCATGGCTACCTACGTTAAAAGTGAAAATAAGAGGGAAAAGCATCCATAACTTCGTTATTTTTATGACTAACTATATCGAGTATTATATCGTTGAAAAGCTCTAAAAATGTCCGTTTGTTTGAGGTCATAGCCAACTATGGTTTCCATTCAAAAAAAGATAAGTTTGTGTCATATCTCGAAAACGAGAGCTGTCACGCAGGACATGACAATCATATTCGGGATACAATTCCGTTCAATTTCGATATTTACACTTTTTTATAAAATCAAAAACAAATGAGCTAGAGGGATTTGACTAAATCAACAGAATTTCCTTTTTTCAAAATATCTAGTAAGCCATGATTTTTTAAAAAATCCGAAAGTGACATTAAGTTGGGCCAGTAAAACTGCAAATCTTTCCCAATTTAACCATTGCTCTATCTCCTCTAGTTTCCGAGATCCCCATACTGATCATCAAAAAAAACTCACACTGTATACAGGTAGCACAAAAAATTCTAAAGATCATGTATTATGGTAAAACAGCTTTCAAATTGGAAGAATTTGAAAGATAATTAGAATTTATAAGAGACATTCCTAGGTACGACTTTGTTATAAGATAGCACATTCGCCTAAAATGCGATCAAAGATTCTGCTTTTTCAGTGATCCCATTAACGTCATAAGGGAAAACCTAGGAAAAACCTTATGAACTATCCCGATACTGGGCTGTTCCAATGGAGATGACCATTAATAATTTATTCATTAATTGTCGGCAACCAGATAAGATTGAATTCTACACAAGTAGAAGCGATACAATCGTCTTCATTCTAAAAAATTAAGGCATGCTCTTTTATTTTTCGTTTTGTGATATATTGTCGATGGTAAAATACTAGGAAATTTATCATATTTATAATTTTCTGAGCAAAAAAAATCATGCTGTATGATAAAGTACTAGACATAAACAATTACAGTTATCTAAGATTCTCCCATATACCTACAGTAAAAACTCTCATTGCTGTCGCCCCATTAACTTATAGTCCATTGAAATTTTGCCTGAATCTGCAAAATGAGGTGGCAGGTAATTAACACAGAACGTTTATGTTTTCGAAGGCGCAGATTACGAATCTGCAATTACTTTTTACCTCAAGCTTCCAATAAGGGGAGAAAGCCCCAAAAACCCAAAACAGAGTTTTTACATTATTCCCGAAAACTACAATGATTATGTAAAAAGTAACTCGACCATTATGTTCCTTGTCAAATTTCACATCGAAATCATGTAGTAAGTTATACAAAATCAACGACTTGTTGTGCAATTATTTAAGTTTTTAATTTATTTTTGGAATGGACGCAATGATTGACAGAACTGTCTGTTTATGAAAAAATTTTGGAATTGTTTTTTGTATTTGGAAAAAAATCCGCGAGAGAAAGATAGCTTATAGTAGAACATCTGGATCGTCGGACTTGGCAATTGTGAAATTAATATTTATTTAATATTAAGTAATAGTCACGTTTGTTTTTAAGGATAGTAGAAATAGTTGCAAATTTACGGGGATTAGCTTTTACATATGGAGAAGTATGAATGTAGAAAGGTTTCATCAAAATTTATATTTGACGTTACTCTTAATTACAATTCAGATTAAATATAAATTAAAAACTTAAATAAAATTGAATACCGTTTTGTTATATATATACTTAATATACTTCTCTGAATTGATGCAGTTGTTATTGTAACAATGGGGTTGTGTGACCATAGATTAAATACAATACAAAAAAACTTTGTTATAATTAAAATTATGATTATTATGATCAAGGTGTTATACGGTTCGTAGTTTAATCTCGAAAGGTTTTGAAAAAATCGAATTCTTGCAAAGATTATAAACAATTTATTTAAAAAGGAGTATAGTTGTTTTTCTCGAAAAGAAGCAGGAAACTACCTACAACAAGCCCTATATTAAGGAATTCTACCACCAATATTTGTAATTTGAAGTTAAAGGCGACCCTTTGATATAGAGATTCATCATAAATAATATTGCATTTTTTTTGTTTTTACCTGAATCCATCTGAACAAGTAACTTACACTTTTAGAAATTATTAATGAGGTTCTCTTTAAAAAATTTATAAATGATACATATTTTGTTAAGAGATACAGCCACAATAATTGTCCTGAAGCTAGAAAAATTTTTGCTCCACGAAAAACCAATTATAAACAAGAAATATACTTGAAGACGCAAGATGTAAGACCGACATCTAGGATTTTCAAGAGAATCAGTACACAGAGGTTCCGAATCTGGAGCCGTTCCGTGTAATTGCTGTTCTCCCTTAACTCCTAGGACAGAATGTCACGATACAATTTTTCAGGTTACTTCACCTGTCAGAGTTATTGAATACTCTCTTCGAGGTGTCATTCCTTTCTACGCAAGACAATATATATTATATATAAATATAATATATATTGTTTCTGGTCGGGAACCTTCATCAGATGCGCTTCCCGCAATTGAATGTCCTCTCGAACACTTCTTTATGCATTTGATGCATTTCGTTAAATTTGAAGACGCGAGATGTCAGACCGACATCTAGGATTTTCAAGAGAATCAGTACACAGAGGTTCCGAATCTGGAGCCGTTCCGTGTAATTGCTGTTCTCCCTTAACTCCTAGGACAGAATGTCACGATAAAAATTTTCAGGTTACTTCACCTGTCAGAGATATTGAATACCCTCTTCGAGGTTCCATTCCTTTGTACGCAAGACAATATATATTATATATAAATATAATATATATTGTTTCTGGTCGGGAACCTTCATCAGTTGCGCTTCCCACAATTGAGTGTCCTCTCGAACACATCTTTATGCATTTGATGCATTTCGTTAAATTTGAAGACGCGAGATGTAAGACCGACATCTAGGATTTTTATCATGACATTCTGTTCTAGGAGTTAAGGGAGAACAGAAATTACACGGAACGGCTCCAGATTCGAAACCTCTGTGTACTGATTCTCTTGAAAATCCTAGATGTCGGTCTTACATCTCGCGTCTTCAAATTTAACGAAATGCATCAAATGCATAAAGAAGTGTTCGAGAGGACATTCAATTGTGGGAAGCGCAACTGATGAAAGTTCCCGACCAGAAACAATATTTATATATTATATATATTGTCTTGCGTACAAAGGAATGACACCTCGAAGAGAGTAAGAAATATACTTATTGACTATCAGGTGATACTACTGAAATGCTTCAGTTAATTTCTTTCCACTCCTTTAATATTTAATACATATTTCAATATCAAAAAACAAAATTGATAATTTTTTCTTAGCAATAATTCTGCTTGTCAGTAATCTTCAAATATCTTATACTTCGTTGAAATAAAATGTTTTCATTTGGACCGTAAATTTATAATTTCGTCGACTATCTTCAATAACAAATGAATATAAAAAAATTCTCGTGTGTAAAATATTCAAATAATAATAACTTCATAATCCACCATGCTTCAAATACGTTATTAAAATACTATAGGCGATCCCTTAGTATTCTGAATAAAAGCAATTCCGATTGACAAATATATATTGGAGTGTCTACGCGCACTAGACGTGTATTACGAAAGTAATGAACTGAACTGAAAATTTAAATAATTGCACAATTCGTTGATTTTGAATAACTTTACTACATGACTTCGATGTGAAATTTTACAAGGAACACGATGATCGAGTTACTATTTCAATAATAATTGTTTTTGGTACATTCTCCCCCCCCCTCCCTTATTGCAAGCTTGCGGTAAAAAGTAATAGCGATTTAGGCAAAATTTCAATGGACTATTATTAATGGACCAGATGTCAATCTCGGACAAAGAACACTTGAAATGTTCTGTCAACCTAACTTTTACATGACCAAATACCAAATGGTACAGTCAACTTATTTTCAAATGGAAATAGTAGTCTTGAAACGTCTTACTTATTTAACGCATATTTTTTGCTAAAATCCACTAAGTAGTTACAGATAAATCAGCGATTAATTTAATGTGTTAATTTTTAATTACGTCTTAAGATCAACATTTGCTATGTGAATTAATTTATTAATTGCTCAAAATGTTGTCCTTGCGTATCCTGACAATAAACTAGCTTGTTCTGGAATTCAATTCCAACATGTAGGTATGAATATTTCTGGTGGGATATTAGTAGAAATATCAAAATTAAAAAATTACTTTAAAAAAATGAGTAGCTAACGCTGTGTGATGAGGATGCAATTTAATTAACGGTTAGTATGGCCAAATATGTCCCCCTTCGTAAATCTTTGGACGCTTTTTTATGATTTCCAAAATAATGAGTATTTGAAATATTCTAGGTGGTTTATTTTCGTTGGGCCACCCTTTACATATAAACTGGCCTCTGTTTCATGGAAGCCCGTAGCCAGCAGGGGGCTCTGGGGGTAAAAAAATAACCCGTCCTCCCCGAAATTTTGGAAAATTTGGTCTCTAGATACAATTTTAACCAATTAGTCATGTTTTTCATCAGAATACATTTTATATTTATACAAGTTTATATATCCAGGATATACATGAACGACTACCACTACGATCAAATTCCTGGCTACTGTCATGGTTTCTTACACAGAAAACTACGTTGTATGAGTATTTGAAGATCAAGGTATTGTGGTGTCGGCCGGAACGAAGTATCGAAATTAATGCAATTTCAGTTTTTGCATTTCATCACCATACTCATCTATTTGCATAAATGTAAGTGAGGGGTTTCGCTTAAGAAGCTTTCGCTTCAATATTTTTCGTTCATTCATTTTAAGCCTACCTTTCTAAAAAGGCATTTATTAATGAAAAACGTGACTCACTTATTTCAACAGGAGAATACAGATAATAAAAATGTAATCCAAAATTCTTTATCCCGAATTAATTACGTAATAAAGTTACAAGTAATCTCTGTTTTTCATTTTAAACCCACCATAATGTTGTTCGACACGCAAACCTCTCATCTGCTTCACCGGCTACTGTGATCTTTTTTGTTTTCGAACCATCAAACCAAGGAATTCCGACAATAGGCTTCACAAAATATGCAAGGCAGTTCCAAGTGAAAACGACAAGAGGGACCGAGCGGTGACGTGGCAACGCCGAGACTCGACCTCTTCTTCAGGTAACGAAGAAAAAAATAACAGTGTCTTGTGGCGGGGTTAGCGCGAATGCGGTGAGAGAGAAAGAATTTTTATTCCTCCGATATTTACGTTCGCATTAGCTGTTTGACATAGACGAAGCTGTCATTTGGTCCCTATTTATTCCGCTGATGACAATCTCACAAGATTTACGCTGCGCAAGCTGTTGAATGATTGGTGTCTTCTCTCAAAGAAGAGGTTGATGGACTCTGAAAAAAGATAATTCGTCGATATGAGATGTTGAGAATTTGAAAAATGATAGCGATTAACAAGTGTCAGAGAACATCACTAAAAAATTACAAGGTATCTAGTTTTAGGCAACGAACTCAATGTTGTTACAGGTGTACCTTATAAATATTTTTTCTGTGTACTGAATTAGAATTATCCAACCATGGTAACTGACTTGAGAGAAAATTATGCAGTGTATGAAAAACCTTAAATAATATGCGAAAATATTCATTGAGACCAAAAAATACGACATCACTATTTTAAGTATTTCATTTCATTATTTTATTATATATACAGGCCATAATACATGGACTACTCACAGAGGAGAGAGAAACCGGCATATGTATAAGGCAGGGAGACTCCTAAAGCCCCCCTACTCCTCAACCTCATAATGGAAGAGATGATAAAGGCCGTGAAGAAATTTAAAAGTAACAAGATGGGGAACGAAGACATCAAAACCTTTGTTACGCGAATGACGCAATTCTCAATTCTCATAGGTATCGAAAATGACTTACAAAGATTGGTCCACAGGATCAACACAGTGGCAAAATTTGCATTATGGTAACCTCATTAAAGAATCGATTAGATATAAGCTAGAGATTAATAACATCAGCAGAAAACAGATTATGAAAGGCAACTTCGAGAGAAAATTGTCAAAACAAGGGGAAGTACAACCTTTAGTGACCTCAGTTCACTCAACACATAGTCATTGAAAATGTTACAGAGTAGTATATGAAACTTTAATGTAATATATGAGGAAATATTTTCTACTAAAAGAACACCATAAGGATTTAGAGAGCAACACAGGACAGATATGTGATACAGGTAGTGATTGAGGATTGGCTAAAATCAATTGATAGAAGTAATAGAGTGGATGCAGAATAACTTGGACTGTAGACGAGCATTTGAAACTATAAACAGACAACTGTTGCTAAAACAATCTAAGGATTGGTATAATATTAATAGTGGTGTATATGAATGGTTACCTATAGGATATTTTGAATCTTCATTTGCGATTTTCACTCCACACAATGCTGTTTGATGTGACATTTTCTTATCAGGAATCGTTATCGAACAATGTATTTTGAAATGATTTACATAATATTTGTAGCTTGACTTTTTGGCAATGTCAATTGATAACAAAAGAATACATTTAGTAGTAGTGTATGAGCGGAGAAACAAGTGCATGGAGTACCACACGGTAGTAATTTGGGGCCGTTGTTGTTTATACTACATATAAATTATCTCCACCAGGAATAATAAAAAAATGCAAAATTCGTTTATTAGCGCCTGATACATTGATTTATTTGAATGGGAGCAGTGCACTTGATGTGATTATGACTCTGTACTTAGAACTGCGAGACGATATTATGGGTAACAGTGGAACTGTGGTCTGAGATGTTGGGTGCGAGAGCCTTTTGCTGACCTCTCGCCTTTTTCTCATAAAACTGAACCAAAGCGTCTTGCAATTCCAAGCACCTATAACTTTAGTGGATGTTAGCTCGTTCGGAAATGTAAGGGAAGTATATTGTTTTGGTGAATGGAATTGAGTATTGTGTAAGATAACAAAATGGAAGAGCGGCTGAAGAGGAGGACTAAGAGGCGCGCTACCAGTGCCTCTTTATTCCGGTGTTGAACTCGCACGAATAATGCAAGTACGATCGATAACTCCAGGGTTCGACTTGGGGTCTCCGATGCAGGCTGAGTTGACGGCCCGTTAATATACCGGTATACTTTACCGGTATAGGTTACAAAGGAATGACACCTCGAAGAGAGTATTCAATATCTCTGACAGGTGCAGTAACCTGAAAATTTTATCGTGACATTCTGTCCTAGGAGTTAAGGGAGAACAGCAATTACACGGAACGGCTCCAGATTCGGAACCTCTATGTACTGATTCTCTTGAAAATCCTAGAGGTCGGTCTTACATCTTGCGTCTTCAAATTTAACGAAATGCATCAAATGCATAAAGAAGTGTTCGAAAGGACATTCAATTGTGGGAAGCGCAACTGATGAAGGTTCCCGACCAGAAACAATATATGTTATATTTATATATAATATATATTGTCTTGCGTACAAAGGAATGACACCTCGAAGAGAGTATTCAATATCTCTGACAGGTGAAGTAACCTGAAAATTCTATCGTGACATTCTGTCCTAGGAGTTAAGGGAGAACAGCAATTACACGGAACGGCTCCAGATTCGGAACCTCTATGTACTGATTCTTTTGAAAATCCTAGATGTCGGTCTTACATCTCGCTTCTTTAAAGATGCTTACAAATGGAGACATATTTTAAGTTTTCATACTTACTAGTTTTGCGCTGAATACAGATATATCGAGAGTAACAAACATAAAAATGGCAAAGTCGTACTGCAGATCATAACAAAGACCAGAGGTTGACTTGCCGAACTAAGTAAGAACTACTGAAAATACTAACTAGTAATGAACGGAAGAAGAGCGTTACTAAAATTTATAACCTCCACTCCCTTTGCGAGTGACATCCTTTGTTCTCATCTTTCAGGATGTTGAGGCACTTCAGGACCATAGTCAGAAAATGGCATTGAGGATGTTTCAGAATGGACAAATTGTAAAAATTTGTTTATCAGAGGAACGAAGGTTACCGTAACTATATTTAAGGAAATACCAGAAAAGCGTTGGTTTCCGAAGGTTTGGCCCCGGATCGCAACACAACGAAGAATTAAAAGAAAGGTGGTGATTTTCAAGAAAAGGCGAAGGTGAATAAACAGTGGAAGACATACACATTCAAACCCAATATTGCGTGACCACTAGTTTAAATTAGTTTTGTGTATAAACAGTGTAATATATAATGCTGCTCATAAATTTGGAAGTACTGATCAATATGAACAATAAAATGTTATAAAAAATATGTCAAATACTCTATTGTTTATATATAAAAAAGTTCAATGAGTTCATCCACATTGTACAGTTAAAAGGTTGTTTAACTAAGAATTAGTCAATACCAGTTATTGAACTAGAAAGTCTGGCAACAATGGATTCTGTCTAGCTAAAAAATCAGTTGAAACTAAAAAAATCCGTTGATTTGAATAATATTTTTTAATTTAAAACTGAAATTAGTTGATTATTTTGTTTTCCTGTAACTATTGGACAATTTTCTCTATTTGTTTTTCAATTTCCAAGCAACTTTCGAATTTTATTGCACCATGAAAGTAATCACCAGTCGGGAATATAATGTTATAAAAAAAACAAATTGAAATTGAGGTGATGTCTGGATAATTTTTTGTCCCTTTTTTCAGTTATTACGTGATTTTGGTCTAATTCGGTATCAACGAAGTATTCACAAATTGGAAATATATGTTTAATCCAATACGGTTTTCCGCCAAATGTAGGACACCCTAAAAAATAATAAATGAACTCGACTTTCTTCAATCACGATTCTAAATGTCATAGTAAAAACACATAAATAATAAATTTACCTGAGTCCCGCTCCTTTAAGAATATCTAAGTTGTCCTTTATAGAATAATTTTTGTCTTGAATTTGAAAGACAATTTGGTAATTGCGAAATCTCTGTTTTAACCTTCTACCTCACTAAACAAACCGGTGCTTTTTCAAGTACACCCACAACAGATTATGTAAACCGTTTGATTTGCTAATCTCGTTTTTATTGCGAAAGTATTGCTTTTATTTTCTCTGGCTACGCTTGTGCGAGCTTTGCACTTCAAATTTGAATGAGGAAGCAAATTCTAATTATGACTGTTATTATAGAAGAAAAACAATAAATTAACACGAGGAACATATTTCACGCTCTGTCACGATGCAATGACCTTGAACTTCTATTATTCGTTACGCCATCAAAAGGTTATAAATTATATTTCTATCATGGACATACTAATTGATTAAATTAATACGAGTGGTAATGTAAGAAACAGGAAATGAAATTATCTTTTAGTTTTTTATGTTGCTTTTTTTCCATTATATTGATTACATGAGCCCATATGTTTTGTGACTGTCGTGAGAAAATTTATAGAAGGAGATTATGATAGAGATACTTGGAAAGCCAAATAGGGCCGAATGTGGTGCAAGGTTAGGTTAGGTTTGCATGTTATTCAAGGAAAATCACAAATGTTATTTTGCTTTTTCATATCTTTAAAGGTTTTTTCATCTATTAAGACATATTAAGCACTGATGTTTTTGATTTACTAATCTTCCATCTAATAATATAAAAAGTGAACTATCTGCAAATGTTTTTAAAGTGGAACATGAGTTTTTCCAATACCCAAATTTGTATCTAATATTTTATTCGTTTATCTATAAGCAGTGTATTTAACCTTTGATCTTTAAGGTATTGTAGGATTGTAGATGTTATGTTCTCCATTCCTTACCTGATTTGTTCATTATTGACGTGTTTTGTCTGGTCTATATAATTTTGAATAATTCTTTAAAATTAAATTTTATGGATTAAATCCTGGTAATGGAGCAGCCCATTCCACCCTATGCCGTATTACTATCCACGAAATGGGCCGATGAGCTATCATTCTATCACTGGACTGTACAATCTACTGTACTGGGTATTTATATAATAAAAAAGGTGTAAAATGTTCATAAATATTATATGTACCAATAGTCTCTCACAATACCAGTCCATGAATTGCTTTTTTGTGGTCTTTGGTTATGATAATCGTGTGTGTGTTATTTCTAAACACCAATAATGGGTAGTTTTGCTTTTGAGGTGCTCACGACCTATGAACATTGAATTGAATTCGAGACCCCTGATTCGACTAGAAAGAAAGGAAGAATTATATTCTGTCGCACCTCTAACTTTCTGTATCTTTGTGCTCTTGTCTAATTCTAGTACATATTTATAAAATGATGTTGTTATTCTATTTTAGAGGCCAAATTGAATTAATCACTAGTGCTGTTTAGTTGTTTATAGTTCAATCCAAATACATTGTATAAGAGAAAGTCATAGTGATACTTTTGTCTAATATTTTTTATTTATTAAATGATTTTATATACCACTCCACTCTTGATAATAATAATAATAATGTAAAAAAACTATTAACTATATTGTTTAAGCACTTTTTTGGAAATGACACCACATTAACGAAATTGCTGTATATTTCCAAACGTTTCGGAGTCTAGGTCAGACCCCGTTGTCAGTGGCAGAGAAACTACGAAAAGAAAAGCATCTTATAACAACGTTTCACCTAGGAGCTCCACATAAGATTCTAAAGATCACCCCGTTCAATTTCCTCCAATTTGAAAGAAACTTTATAATTATCTGATCCTCAGAAGTTTCTGTAGTACCCTGTATATTATCAAATTAAATTCTCTTAGTTACGTCAGAAGTCAAATAATAGATATTGTCAAACGTTTCTTTGCGATTGACAACGGGGCTGACCTAGAACCTGAAACGTTTGGAAATACATAGCAATTTCGTGATGTGTGGTGTTATTTCCCAAAACGTGCTTAAATATTGCAAAATATTCCACAAATATCCTTCAGAAATGAACTAGTAACTATATTGTCCAGATCCGAGCTTACTCAGCCCCTATTTCATGTATGGCAGGTATGAGAAAGTAAATCTTGAGACTGTATACCGTTTTGAAATACCGTAAGTATACCATTCTCTCGCTCTTAGGCTAATAGTACAAGATGTACCTAGGCGCTAGTTTCTCTAAGGATTTTAAAAATATCCTTAGTAAAATACTAACCTATCCGTCGGTAACATATACTATGGGTATAAATATTAGTTGATAATAAAACCGCTACGAGCCTGCTTTCTGGACGTGCGCTGGCTGTTGAATCTATATGGGATTCATACATATACCAAACAATGGTATATATGATTATTTTACCACTTATTGCTATTGGATTGCAACTAATTCCACTGGCCTTACACCAAATAAAAAAAAATCACAGCAATGATCCACAGTCTAACACAGAATATACAGGATGGTTTTGAGCGTGGCGTTGTTACAGGAGCAGTGTTTATGCCACAAACTATATCATATAACGAGAGATAACAGTTTTACCAGCCCTATAAGAGTTGTCCTCCAAAATCGTAGATCTCATGTGGATGTTGCCCTGAATGAGACAGAATAATTTCAGGATGCCTGAGAGCAACGCGTACCTAACTTTGTAGAGTAGCCAGGATATAAAACGGGAATGTGCCGAGAACGCCAAGAAGCACAAGGTGGAACTAAACATTGCCAGTTTCCTTCTCAAAACAGACTGAAATCTAGTAAAAAGCTTTCTTAAAGCTGCCTTTAATGACGGAGTATCTCCACCGAAGGTCCGACCAAACTTGTGTACAAACAGAAATTTCAGCATTATAGATATCAGCTTCAAAGACTCTCTCACCAGGTGCAGACCTTCAATGGAAAATTTACCAAATGGGCTAAAAAGTGAGGTTAGCAGAACACAAGTTAATGTGTCTAAATGGAACGATCTCAGACACCCACTAACATAATACGACAGTGGTGCCGAACAAATTATCAAGCATTTATACTACTGTCCTCGGTGTTCAGTTTTCTGCACGCTAGACAATTTATTGCAGTCCAAGGTCAGTCAGCAGAACTCTAAATCTTCGTACCTATGTCAGGTTTGTTATAAATCTTTTGACGATTGTTTCCAGTTGAAAAGACACCAAATTCAAGTCCACAACAAGAAATTTGTGAGTACTCTCAGCTCTGCTGTAACCTCATCTCAAAGAGAAACCATTGAATCAAAAAAAGAAACTGCAGTCGTCATTGAAACCGAAGTGAACCTTGTTGGTGCGATACCCGACGCTTCTGTTTCGTTTACTTGTGAACTGTGCTACGATGTTTTCTCCAAAAGCGAGGACTTAGACAAGCACATGGAATTCCATCAACAGTTAGAAAAAATTTCCGAACAGGTAGTGTCAGATGACGATGACGAGTTTGTCGAAGTCGTTGAAGATAAATCCGACATACATGAAAGGCAGTACAAGTTGCTAATTTTTGATCTCATATTATTTATATCCATTTTATTTAGGTACACTTATTGCTTGCTATTTGTATTATTCTATGTATTCTGTAGTGTCTACATTTTACTAACCATATACGCAACGCTTTATACACGGATAAAAAAAGCATCTACTGAAATGAAGTGAAAATGGTATACCTACAACTGGTTTGTTCATGCCCTTACCTTGAATATCTTTTAACACCTTTTCTACATCATGGGACTCACTGCGTAACTTAGGTTATTATAAAAAGTAATTATGTCTTATATAATTGATTGAACAACATTTCATATTTATTAACTTAACTAGTATTGTAGTATTAACATCCATTCCCATAAATCAGTGACATCATTAAAGAATTTTCAAAAATCGAAAAGACAATTAACTAAAAAGCAACAAATAATTTTTGCTGCAACAATTAAATACTTTTTATAAAGTCATCCCATTTTGGGAAGTACATTTATATGTTGTACTTTGCTTTACTCGTTTATTGTAGAATAGAATAACTTGTTTTCTAAATATGTATATATATATTAAGAAAATTTTGTATTTGATTCTAACTTAGGTGTATCCACTATGTTTTTAGACTATCTGATCATCATTCTTTATGTCTGTTAATTATACTTTCATTCATTTAATGGTCTCCTCTCCGCGGAACCTTTTAATAAATCGCTATAAAGCTTTAATTGAGGACGTAATTTTCAATTCTCATAAACTTTGCCTGATAACAATTTCAGTTATTATTAAAAATAAGGGGAAAAGTGACATGAAGATCTATTATACAATTTTTACTGATGTGGCATAATTAGATGCATTTTTTAATTCTTATAATTGTATATATTATGAAAAATAAAGGTATTTTACTTTTAAGCAAAATTCATATTTGCTGATAAACCTCGTATACAGTATAAAAAGTGACATGTAAATATTACAGCATACGTTTCTGACCACGCAAATATTTTTATGATGAATAAAGTTTTCTCTAAATAATATTCATAAGAACGGCACGATGACGGATAGACTGATTCGGATTTTCTTCTACGCTACACTCTACAGCAGCAATGGATTTTTCTGTACGCATTGTACGACATCTCTGTGGATGCGTATTATCATTTAGAATAAACGTGGTGCGAAAACGTTGCATAGTTAATCGAATTGTTCTGATGGACGATTATGTGAACCGTAAAATGGACGTAGTACGCGATACGTATTTCGAACAGATCCATGATTTTCAAAATAAATTTGAACAATTTGGAAGGGTTGTTCAGGCGTCAGTCTATTCGTGATGAAATACTAAACCAAACTAAACATAAATCACTTGACAGCTATTGCGCCTTGATAATGACAAGTTGAAAAAATTACATAAATACTTATTAATTTTTAATGCAATGGCATAAGGAGATGCAGTTTTTAATTCTAATTACTTCTATTTCATATCAATTTTAGATATTAATAAAAATTCTGTCTTCAGTTAAAAAAGTGTCATGGAATGATTACTGTTTACGTTATAGACTATGCAAATCTGTATATGAAGAATAAAACTTTTTCTCTTAAAATTATTATTATAAAAAATCGTTTGATTTATGAATGCACACTGTATATACATATTAACTGACATTTATTTTGACTAATTCAATTTATTTACAATTTACCCCAAGTTTCGAACCAATAACTACACCACAACTTACTGTATAACAAGGTCGTTAAATTTTTTTTTCCCAATTTTCTAAAAAACGGTACAAGCTATATTATTGAAAAAAATGGGACAGCTTCGGGATCTCCTGGAACTAATCCAATTTCTTTTCAATTTATCCCATGTCCCGTATTGAAAAATTGCCATAGTTTTAATACCGGCGACTCTACCAAAGCACACTGTATAAGAAAATTGGTAAAAAAGTTCTTCCCCATTTTCTAAGAAACTGTACAAGCAATGTTCATGAAAAAAAAAATGGAAACACTTCGCGATCCTACGGAACAGTATCCAGTATCAACGGTCGAAATTCCTCGAGCTGTTTGCGAGTAATCGCTGAATAAACACAACAAAACATAGATACAGATGAATTGAGAACCTCCTTATTTTTTAAGTCGGTTAAAGTCTTATATGAACAATTAATTGAAGAAAATCGGATATTTATTAACCTAACGATTATTCTAGTATCAACCACTAGAATCAACGATGGTACGCTAACATCGATTGCCATAAATCAGTGACATCATTAAAGAATTTTCAAAAATCACTTAACGTTTCGATTCCTTTTCCTCGTAACTTAACGGTATCATCAACATATTTGAACTCGAACGACGACTAACAATACACCCACACACACAAGTACACACACACACACACTCGCAGCCCAGAGTTGAAAAGACTACAAAGTAATAAACCATGAAGGAAACAAACTAATACCGCATTCTGAAAGCCGTCTAGATTGATACATAATAATTAATTTACTGTGAGTCGTTATGGAGATTACTATCGATCTTATGCCATCAGAGCAGGCTCCGCCGTAGCGCGGCACACTTTCATTTGTTTAATTGATTGTGAGCAAAGTAAAAGGAAGTACAGAAATATCGAGTTTCGAAACTAACGTTGCGATATGAATTTAATTATCAATTAGAAGGTAACGACGGAACACATTGTGTTCCGTATTCAAACTACTCCATGATGGTGCAGCGTGTAATTGACGTTTTAGAGTTTGGAGAGAGGAGTGAACGGGAGCATTGGGGCCTTTTATCGGGGGAATGTGACTTATGATTGTGTGAAAACGAATGGCTAACGGAAAGATGAGAGGAAAGCCAAAGTTTCGAAAACACATTAATTATGTGACATTTTCTTAGTTGTTCCTTAATACTAAACGGGGTTTTGAACGTAGAAACTTACTTTTCGACTAATTTTGTTTATTAAATTCAAGGATCGCCAGATATTGGTTATCTTGGGATCCCGCCGTTTTTTCACTTCAAACATTCCAGGGACCGTACTTGGTCTAATTTGTATACCGAAATACGTTGCGCCTTGACAATAACCTTTTCTATTTACATTAAGGATACATATTACATAACGACAGAAAATCAACAGACAGCACTACCTCAGAAGATAGTATAAATGAACCAGCTCTGACTGAAGATTATATAGAAGGAATCGATGATGATAAAGCCTCCCTACAAGCTGGATTAATTTTAATGTCGCAAAATGATCTTACGCGAAAACACATACATAAATATTTCAAACGACCATTGGAAAATGAAACAAAGCTGTCACATCGTTTGCAAACTGTTTAGAAGATTTTGACTTGGTAAATAAAACTATTAATGTGCTAGTCACCGTTAAATTGACAATAGGAGCAATGTATCGGCCAGTATTACTTATTGTCAGTTTCTACGCAGTGAGGAAGGAAATATAGAGTTTTATTGAAAAACTATACCTACAGTTGAGATGATACGGAAAATGAAAAAGGTTTAGTGTCACTAACAAAAAATGAACCCCAATTGACACAAATAAAACAAAAAAAAAACAAATTTATATTTGTTTCAGTCTTCACTTGAAAATTCGTTTTTAAGATTACTTAAAAACATTAAAAGGCTGGTATCTTTAGAAACTGTAAATACAATGAAGGCTAAAATTATTTTGTAACAAAGAAACTAAATGTAGACTAACAAAATAAAGTGCCTTAATTGTTGGGACATTCAGAGGAAGTGGGTGGGGTGTTGGTCAGATAAATAACACATTTAGGAAGCATTGTTGACAGCAGTTAAGGATAATATAATATTATTTAGAAATGGATTTTGAGATTAAGTAAGGGACACGGATTAGTCTCATTTTGATCATTTAAGAGATTCCAAGAATTTTTGTTTTTGTTGATTTCCAGGGATTTAAGAACATATAATTTTTTACTTTTGTAGATGTAAAATTTCGAATATATTTTGAGGTATATGGTTATTTAATAAGTGGTCTGCATATGTAGATTTATTGTGTTGTTGATTTTCAAAAGCTTTAGTGTGTTCGCGCCATCTTGAATTAAAAGATCTTCCAGTGTGACCATAGAAGTTGGGGCAACTCCCACAGTTCAACCAATACACACCCGTGTTAGAATTTTTGCCAGTATTATGTTTGTTATTGTTTATATCTCTAGATAAATTGTTGTTTGTTGAGAAGGCTGTATGTATGTTCCTGTTTTGTAGAAATTGGGAGATTTTTTTGTGAGGGGGTTCTAGTGATTGTGAGAGTATGTTATAATTTAGGTATGAGATTGGGCATAGTGGGATATACTTCTTTTATAGCAATTTTCTATTTAATAAGTTGTCAATAAGTTTAGTGATGTATCCATTGTTGACAGTCATTAGTTTGATTCTTTTAAGTTCATTATCAAAGTCGGTTTTGTTGAGTGGTATTGTCACGAGTCCGTGTAACATACAGCGATATGCAACAAGTTTAAGTTATATGGGGTGGTGTGAACTTTTGTGGCTGGTAAGGTCAGAGTGTGATGGTTGAGACACAAATGTAGAAGGGAAACTATATCATTTTTAATTATAGGATTGATATTATTCTTCTCTATTAGGTTTATGATTAGATTGATACATTCATCAGGCGGCATTCTGGAAAATAGATTGACCACATCGAATGAGAGGAGTTTGGCATTATTGGGAAGAGCGATTTTTTGGATCTTTGAAACTAGATCTATCAACCTAAATTATACCATATTCTCATATTCAATGGAATACCCTCACAAAAAATCTCCAAATTTCTACAGAACAGGAACATACAAACAGCCTTCTCAACAAACAACAATTTATCTTCACATATAACAAATAACAAAGATAAGACTGTCAAACATTCTAACTCGGGTGTCTATAAGTTAAACTGTGGGAGTACCCCAACTTCTATATTGGTCACACTGGAAGATCTTTCAATTCAAGATGGCGCGAACGAACTAAAGCTTTTGAAAATCAACAACACAATAAATCTACATATGCAGACTACTTATTAAAAGAAAACCATATACCTCAACATACATTCGACAAAAGTAAAAAATTATATCTTCTTGAATCCGTGAAAATCAACAAAAACAAATATTCTTTTAAATGATCAAACTGATACTAATCCGTCTCTCTTACTTAATCTCAAAATCCATTTCTAAATAATATTATATTATATTATCCATATCTTTTATCAACAATGTTTCATAAATGTATTATTTATCAGACCTACACCCCGCCCACTTCCTCTGAAATTCCCAACAATTAATTCGACACCTTACTTTATTACCCTACCTTCAGTTTCTTTATTCGATAGATAGAAAATTATAGCAGTTATTGAATTTACAATTTCTGAAGCCAGACTTGGCTAAACATATGTCAAATAAAAATAAATAAATAGTGAAAATTTAGTGATTTTAACTAATCTAAAAAAAATTCAGCCGGAAACTGATAAGAGCATAGACTCCCCAAATTAAGAATAACAAAATTATTTTTTGTTGGTAAATACTATTAGAAATGAATTGTGGCTGTTTGCAAATACAGGGTGTGTGGATAGAGACGTTGCGACACCACTAAAGTATCCATACCGGTCTCGGTGGAAGTATCTAAACAAAGATATCGATACTGATATCGAAAGAAAGTATCGATACCAATTTAGCGGGTGGAGGACCCTAGAGTCCGGGAAAATACTAATTTAGCAAAGTATGAATGGCATCAGAGTATCGAAATCATGAACAAATATCGATACTTATATCGAAAATACGATAACTATCGATACTGTTGTAGTAGCAAAAATACCCATACGGCTATCCCAAGTCTCTCAAATAAGGTTTCGATATCAAAAATACCCGGTATCAAAATCAAAGTGTCAATACTGGTAGCATATCAGTAGTATCGCAACAACCCTATTCGTGGATCACTTTCAATTAGCAGTTAAATATCTGTTGTCGATTCCTCCTCCTAGTGTAGTACTTGAGCGAGTGTTTTAGCTGCTACTAATGTTGGCAATAAAGTAGGAAGCAGGATTTGAAGTCAAACATTGGATGCGTTGATGTTTCTAAGACAGTATTTTCAAAATTTTAAATAATTTTTTGTTTTGCTTTTTTTTCATTTCATAACTAGTTGTAAGTTATGAAATGAAAAATTATGATTATGCCAAACTTTTAGCGAAATCAATTTGATCCCTAGATATACCGATAAGGGTACAATTTTAATCTTTATGACCATGATATCCCAAAAACTGCCTATTTTTGGACTTTATGCATAGATAAATTTAAATAAGATTGATAATATTTGTTTTTTCTTTATGGTCCATGGGCTTTGGCTGTGAATGTGCTTGTTCACAATCTATAAATAGAACCAGGATATTTAGGGCGTGTTCCCTTGGTTTTTCTAAAAAAATTTTATGGTCTGGTCTGATCTTTTCTCCCTCTCCCTTTGCAGAACTCATACTTGCGCCCAAAAGCTTACCTATAAATGAAATCAGTGTATGTTGGCTTTAGGACTTCATTTATGGACATCTCTTCGTTATTCATTCCCTCCCTCAATATTTTTTTTTACTTTTTTCAGACTACCTTGCTTTTCACTTTTAATTTGTCATTTAGATTCTTAGTCGGCCAATATTCTCTTTCTTTGGGGAGGTAGAGGCCCTAGGATTTTCCTTGCACCTCTTTGAAAACTTTCTTAAATAACCTTTCAGTCTTGGTCTACAGTGTCGTTAGCATTATCTATCGTATTACTAGAACATCTATCTAATAGATAATACAAACTTCAGGATGAAATCCTCGAAATCGCTATATATATGACCTTCCATCCAATTGTTAACAAGCAAAGTTTCCGTTGAAGAAACATGCCGGTATAAACAGAAGAATTTTGTTCTAATCTTAAACAACGTTGTAATTAATAATGCTTTTTGCTTAACGAGTTTAAGTAGTAGTCGGCTACTAAACTATTACTTAGGAACAGCTACTATGAAATGTCTCATTTTAACATCGTTCTAGAGTGGATAATTTTCATAATGTTCATAGATGATGGGTTCAATTATCATTCCGGATTATATGATTAAACAACACGTTAATGGACCAATCTTGAGTCTAATTGATATCATAATCGTACAGGTTTTATACTGTCAATT
The DNA here is from genome assembly GCA_034190945.1 of Octodonta nipae. Classification (NCBI taxonomy): domain Eukaryota; kingdom Metazoa; phylum Arthropoda; class Insecta; order Coleoptera; family Chrysomelidae; genus Octodonta; species Octodonta nipae. The sequence continues at coordinate 22,598,476 of CM067223.1, forward strand.
TATATGCTAAAAGCAATTCTACTTAATATGAAAAACATTAAGATGGCCGTAAAATTTCACATTAGCGTTTTCAGTTAGCATTTTTATGCATATTGAACATAGTAACAGTAACTCTCATTTATGTTCTACAACTACAAAATGTCTTACATGGCCAAACAACTCTCGGCACAAATATCGTCTTGTTGATCTTCGGATTTTGAGCACGAATTTTGCCTATTCCACAGGGGTAGGTTTATTCAATACTTTGGCTGAAAATTATTTATTTCCACTAACACTTTCAAAATAACAATACCGTAATTTCTTGTGATTGGTGGATGTTATTTTTTTGGTACCATAAAACCTCTCTGATTTTGTGGTAGGTGCTTGTAATCTATAGCTGTATTCTAATTTGACTTCTAAAAATGTATAAGAATTCAATAGGAATGCTTAAACTTTTGTAAAACTGAAATATATCAGCAACTGCAGCAACTAATATTATTAAATATACACTTTTTTATAAATACCTGAAGAAGAAGGTTTCAACATTAATCCTATATGGCATTCTTTGCGCATATATCTAAAAAACTTTATGTGGAATTGGAAAACACATCTTGTTGAAGTGCTACTAAAAGCACTATTATTGAGAAATGCTTTTCTGTTAATCTAGAAGTTGCGAATTTATTCATACAACTGTATATGAAAAATTAATGGTTTAATATCATTAAATAATATACAAGGGATCAATGAAGGCTACTCTAAGTTGACGTTTCAGGATGAGCTGAATATTCGGAAGTGGATAATTCAATGCATGCTTTGTAAAGACTTTTCCATGGAAATTCTGTAGACACAAATTCAACGCGTGGATATATTACTCATCAAATCTGAATGACTTAAATATAGATACTGTAATTCAAACCATAAGCTTCTTTGACATTTCTGTTTATACTTTGATCAAGGTAATCATTTTTTATTGAACATAGTGGTTATCATTTTTACCTCTCTCTCTTGCCTTACCATTTTGTATCTAGACAAATGCCATACTTTTGAAAGCCAACATCTGCGTCTTTGTCAATATAACTCTATTGGATCTAATCGTCCGATAAATACATAGTCATCTATTTAAACAAAACGTTTCATCGTGTTGAGCAACCATAGAAATTGTTTTTACCAATAATGGAAGTCCAAAACACTACCAATTTGACAGTTACATAGAACAAACAATTTTATGCCCTGTGACGTTTCGACTTTATATACTTTTAAATAATATCGTTTTTTTACAACTTTTAAGACTAGACTCTTCATGATTTGTTTTAGAACGGTTCTATCTCTATACAATGGTTATTAAGGTTTTGAAAATATCTATTTCCTGACAAGTACTTAATAGAGCTGGCGCTTATAGACATGTGTTTTCTAACCAATAATCTTTCATTTCCAGTTATTTAATCTGATTTTACAGTTTTTTTATGAAAGTAAAACCTTCACTACAACCTATTTCAATATTGCTTTTTGCTGAACTGCATATCTGTAGATTTCTGGCACAATATATCGACAAGTATGTTCAGTAAAGCTATCAAAAGTTAATGCACAATATTTGTCTAAATCAATCATTTTAGCTACTATGAATTTGTAAGTATATGTTTGTTACTCCACTTTCTAAGGTGTTTAGCATTGGCAATCTTGCTTTTGCGGGAACCCAAAACACTTTTTACTAAGGCCTATACGTTAGAAGCTTGTTTATAATACTAAAAACTCATTAATGCTTGACCTTGATCGTTTTTTTAAATTAGTGTTTATTTACGACGAGGGACTAAACAATCAAATATGTTAAGTATCACTCTGCTAGTCATATTCCCTATATTCTCTAATTAATTAACAGGAAAATAAAGTATCTTATTATCAATAGTCCCGCAATATCCATTTTTTGAACAGTGACAATGCGGTTTCATACATTCGAATCGAGAAAGCTTCTACAAACTTCGTGATTATATGTGAATGTTGAAATGTTGCACCAGTTCTAATTCTAATCTAATTCTAATTCTAATTGGTAGAATTTTTGTTACTCAAGGGTTTTTAAAGCAATAGATACTCTGTACTCATATTCGTATTCAGCGACCCCAAAAACTCCTGGGTTTTAAAACTGGACTCATTTCAGTCATTATTTACCGAGTCGTAATATTTGTGCTTATTACCACTTAGAGATATTTTTTTATGCACCAATGCAAATTTTCAAAATTCATTAATCATATGTGGCGACATATTTTGAAGTCATTATGAAATATACTTTACTTTTAAGCAAAATTAATAAGCTAACGCGCAGTTAAAATAGTTAACACGAATATTTGTTATACAATTTATAGTCATATGGCATAATGAGATGCAGTTTGTAATTCTAATTACTTTTTTCTGATAATAGTTTTTGATGTTATCTTCTTCAACAAGTGATCCCATAAGGGATCATTATAGTCTTGAACAGTGAGTTCTTATTGACCATTTGATGTCATCAAAAATAAAGATACTTCACTTTTAAGCAAAGCAGCTATTTGCTGACAAACTTCGTTGACAGTTGAAAAATTGACACGTAATCAAAAGGTATACATTTCAGATCATGCAAATCTTTTAAGGAAAAACAACTTTTACTCTAAATATTATTAAGAAAGTTCTACATTTCATTCCAATGTATGAATAATATGAACATACGCTATATATAGAGGCCAATTAAGAACCTCCATCTTAAAGGCGATTTAATTTCAATCAATTTTCAATTTATTACACCCCAGGTTCCGAACAGACATTTCATTGTTTAATACCATTGCCTCCACCAAGGGTTAGGTATTAGAAAGTTGGTTAAAGAGTTTATGTCGATTTTCTAAAAAACGGTATAAGCTATGTCACCGAAAAAAATGTGAGATCATTTAGTGATCCCCCTTAATAGAATGCAGTTTAAACGATCCAAATTCCTTGAGCCAGTTTCAAGTACCCGCTGAACACCCATAAAAAAAACATATATACCCTCAACGTGACAGTAAATGAACAACCAGTTAAACCTATGGAATGTGAAATATTCAATTTTCCGAAAGCAAACTACCCAGAGCAATATAAAAATATTCAAAATTGCGATTGGCGTTTTCTTGATAATGTATCTGATGTAAACAATGTATGTGAATTATTTTGCAATGAAATTTATGAGATATGTTCCTCGTAATAGAAAATATCCACCTTGGTATACCTTCGATATTGTTACGTTATATTTTTGCCGTAGTTACTCAGTAGAAATAAACGCGTTTAAAACCGGTCAAAATATTGCTTTTATTCGTCCGTCCCGTTAGCGATCGATAACCTACCGTTAGCGCGCTGATTTTGCCTTATTATTATGTTTGGTTCTGATTTATTTTTGAAGGATGTTTGAATTTGACCTGTTGAGACGAATTGATTTATCGAATAATTTTGGTTGGCATTGTGTGTTTCTTGACAGTTGTCGTTGTCGTCGACAAGGCGGGAAGGAGGTGCGTGGAGAAAATTGTGTGAGGTTGACTGGAGAAGTCGTGCAGTTGTTTTTAAGGGATTTTCCACTAGTATACTGGCTTTTGATAAGCCATCCGAGTTCGGGAGTTATATGGAAATCCCTACATTGTGTTCCAGCATATTGTAGTACTGTTGATTAGTTGCTGGGATACTTCTCTCATTGAGGATTTGAGGACTTCTGTTGTTGCGTCATTCTTCGGAGTGGTCATGGTATTTGGGGCCACCCTCACAATAAAACCTTTGGTATAAGAACCCCTTTGGATGATAGGGTAAGTGAATTTTGTTTGTACACTAGCCGATTTCTCGTATTGTCAGACTATTGATAGATATTTTCTTCTTTTTTTTAGGGTTCTTCTTCTCCTTCGTTCTTGTCTTCTTTCTTGTCTTCTTTCTTCTTCCTTCTACTTCTTTTTTTTCTGTCGTATTTCTTCCTTTTGTTTTTTTTTTCTACGTGCTGCGTTCCTGTTTTGTTCTCCATCCAGTGAGATTGTGGATATATTTTACTGTTCTGTTACGACCCTAGAGCACGGATCTGGTTAGGCATTATGGTATCATGCCGATCATGGACTTAGCATGCAGATGAACTAATTGATGGTGCATACATGAACACTGTATTTCTGGTATTTCTATCATCAGAGTTCCAGTAATGGAGTGAGCGCAAGGGACTCTAACTTCAGCTTCAGCTGTGGTTTCAGATAAGTGACAATTTGTGTATCTGGTTACTGTTTCATTATCAGTTATTTTTACAATAATATTATAAACTTAGTATTTGATTTGAAATTAGTAAGATGGAATTTGTTAACCGAAAGTAAAGACCATTAGCCTACTATCGGGTTTATTATTATTATTCTGATCGATTGCACTTACTCTCGAGCTCGAGTATAGTATAGATGAGACACCAACGTCGGAATTCTGGATTTTATTTAATGATAAATATCAGGTTATTTATTATCGGTTCCCATTAATGTAGTATTTGATATTGACGATTTATTTAAATATTCTATTGATTAGAATTATTGTATTAGAGGAATGTTTAAATTTTGAATCCGGGTTATTCAGGATCTCACATGTTTATATGTACAGTTTGAATCTCTGTCCATAAGTGTATATTTGTTTCATTTCATTTTTTTACTTAGGTATATTTAGCTTAAACATTCTAAGACTGTTTTGCATTAATAGAGTGCCCTATGGCATATTTTTAGCGCCTTGTACTAGAATGTTCGCGCAAATTAAACTTATATTTTGGAACTGTTGTATGCTTATTATTCCTTTTGATTACAACATTTATTTATTTATATTTAGAAATCTAGCGCCCCAAATTAGCAAAATTTGCTACCGCAGATATTTTAGGACAGGTAGGTGTCCTGATTATGTGTATTTAGAAGGTATAGGGGAATCTACCTGGCGCCCTTATTTTCTCTCTTTATTTATATCGCCAAGCAAAATCTGGCATATACGTTCAAATAAAACGAACCCCTCCGTCTTCACTGAGACTACCGGACATACCTTCTTGCTACCCCTAGCACAACTAGGGTGGGTAGGAATTTGGCGTCACGTAACAAATTGGCGTACCAATTTAGCACCAACGTGTGGCGTGGCAATATTATCAAAGTTATTAAAACTGAGTCTAAGGTGTTACAAAGATACAAACAATCAAATTATGAAAATCACCATCAAGAATTTAAATTTCTAAGAGCAAAAAAAAGACATCAATCAAGCTTATTTGAACTATCTCAGAAGTGCCGAAAATAATCTATATATAAATAGGGAAAGACAAAATGATTAGGTACCATTTTCTCCTCTGTCTCTCAACCGATTTTCTTCATTTTTGTTTTGTTTAGTAGCTACTGACGACCTTCAGTGCAGAATGCTAATATTAATTTATAATATTGGTTCATTCATTAAATAAAATATAATAAAAATTAATTATTTATGTCCATACTGTCAACGCCAAACAAATGACATTGCTATTTGATCTGTGGTGCCACCAGATGGTCAAAACTCAAAACATTGAGTAATTATATATGAAAGGAGCGATCGTTAGATATATTCTTAGAGCTTGTACTTCTGGAAGTGGCATACAAGCGTTGTTATTGTTTAGTGGTAAAATAGTCAATGTAGTAGATCAGTATTGATTTTTCGGACGCGTTGCAGTAACTTTCATATTAAATATTCTGTTTTTAATGTGAATTTAATTATTTGATTAATATATTATTATCACAACTTTCCCGCAAGTGTTGTGTAAAAAAATGTCAGACAGCGGACAATAGAGTATGTATAAAATATTTAAGTTCTCCTAGGGTTGTTGGTCCTCTCTTTGCTTTAGTATTCCTGAACTTGATTGAAACCGCAAATGCCGAAAACTTTTAGGTTGCAAAGAACAATCTTCCAATCGTTATATCGAATATTTTGCCAGGAGCGGTTCCAGCCAAAAATTTGAGGGGTTATTAATTTGTCAAAAATATTTTGAATACCGATATTTCATTGCATTTTTATTTTCTTTTTATTTCAATAGATTTGTCAATATGAGTGAACAATTTTGGTAATTACATCTACTTCTCCGATTTGTCAACAACTCTGTTTCTTATAAAAATATACTTTTTACAATTTCATGAAATAGGGTCGAATTTCGACCACAGGGCGACCACTAGTATAAAGAATGATGCGAATCAGTTTTGGGCTTCCATAAACTCTAAAAATAGTACCAACGCTATTCCTTCAAATATGAAATATGATAATGATGATTGTTTAAACACACAACAAATCGTTAATGGTTTTGCTAACTTTTTCAGCAGTGAGTACACGAACCCTTCAAATAATATCTATTACTCTGATGATCAATTGAACTATAGTACTTAAATATTACTAAATTTATAACCTCCGAAATTGTAGCTGCTCTTATAAAACAACTGAAGCTTAAGCACACAAAATGTTCTGGTCAGATTCCAGGGTTTATAATTCGCGATTATGCAGCTTTTCTTGCTACTCTTTGACAAAGATATTTAATCTTGCTTTAATAACCGGGGAATTTCCTACAGTTTTGAAACTGTCGAGGATTTGCCCAGTGCTGAAAAAAGGAGATAAAAGCAATATTAAAAATTCTGGACTTATTACTATCATCTGTAATTTTGCCAAAGCTTTTGAGATGTTTTTTTATAATCTGCTTTACTTGCATGTACAAGGTCAGATTGCCAAACTAAACCTTACTTACTATATTGTTAGAATCATATTTTACAAATAGAAAGCAATACCTTTAGAGCCGTAGTTTCAGCTCATCAGAAAATGTGTTCACATCACGGTTCCGCAAGGCTACAAATTGGGGTCACTATTACTAGTCTTGTTTATAAATGACAATGTTGGTGTTGATGTTCAATATCTTCTATATGCTGATGATATTAAAATCTATACTGCAATAGAAAATGTAAATGACTGTTTTAGGCTACAAAAAAGTCTTGACAATGTAAATCTCTGGTGTAAAAAAAAAGATTTGCCATTAAAGGCATCAAAGTGTCACGTCATAACTATTACTAGGCTTGCAAACTCCTATTTTGCTAGACTACAAGATAGAGGGTGTTAGTTTGTCAAGATCGAACAATATTAGTGATTTTGGTGTAAGTTTTGATAGCAAGTTAAATTTTAATGTACATTTTGAAAATATTGTACAAGCAACTTATAAAAGTCTTGGTTTTATAATTGGAAACTCTGAGGGCTTCTCAGACCCAAGCACTCTAATTTTATTTTACAACGTCTTTTTGAAATCTCGGCTTGAATACGCTGCTTTGGTTTGGTACCCAGGGTTGAAAATATTCACATTCGATTTTTGAAATTCCTAGCTTTTAAAATTGACGGTTCATATCTTCCCTTATGTTTTCCTCAATCTGAGCTACTGCAGAGATTCTCGCTTCTCCATCTGAGCTACTGAAGAGATTCTCGCTTCTTAATTTGCACGATCCGAGGAGAGTTCACTCAGTTGTTTAGAAACCAAATAGAGTGCAGTGACATTTTACATCAATTACGTCTGCATGTTCCTCCACCTAGCTCGCGTACTGATAATACATTTTATTTACCAAAACCAAAAACTAATATTTTAAAGCTTTCAGCTTTCTATTTTCTGTGCGAAAGTTGTAACTCCCTAAAATTAGACATTTTTAATTCTTCCAGAAGTGTAATAAAAAAAAGTAATCACCCTTTCTATTAATCTGATGTATAGTATTTAGTAACAAATTGCCTTTTTTGTCTTTGTACTGTTGGATAATGTAATAATAAATAAAATAAAATAAAAAAAAATATACAGACGTATTCAGAAAATCTTTTTACAAATAGGTTAAATACGAATTGAGGACCTTATTTTTGAAATCGGTTAAATATCTATAGCGAGGTTTTTTGTTCTTCGACTATAAGAATAATTGTCTAAATTCTGTCATGAATTTTTATGCTCTATATAGAAGTGTTTAGAAAATCCTGTCAACGTGTTTGGATATCAAGTATCTTTATCAAGAGCAGCTGAGTGTCTCACCAATCAAAACAGACAATCTGCATACCAAAATCAACTGAGGTACGTGAAAATATTATTTCAAAACCATTTGTTGCAAATTTCTCTTTTTCTGATGCCGGATTCTATCATTACGAAGTACGTATATAACTAACTTTCTTTGTTTTGGTATATCCATATCCGGAATAAACAAACGCCGGCCATCGTATCCAAATCCAAATGTTGTTTATCTTTTCATGTGTACGAATTGACCGGTGTGCTGGCTGTGTGTACGCGGAGTGGAAATGGCTCTACCAGTATATTGAAATGTCCAAGGCAGACCTATCATCCGAACATAACTGCCTAGGCGATGTCATTCGCATGCTTAAACCCATAAAACATTCGCGGAATCGCCAAACAGAATTGTATAATAAAATATGAATAATTGCCTGTTTTTTCTCTCCCTTCTTTTATTTATTTTATTTTTTTGTGTGTGCGAGAGTTTCTCTTCCAGAACAGCTTAGTTTGAAATTTGAATAGAGCGAGCATCTCTCGATTGTTTCTGTTTTAATGTTTTTTGTGCTGTAATTCTTCTTAGGGATAGCGATAAAGACCATTAACCTATACTTTATATTGAATAGGTGAATAACGACTAGATGGTTTGGAAAAAACAATAAAAACTTTCAATAATTTGAAGAAATAACTACAACGAAGCCAGCTCAGTTCAGTTATCTAGTGATACTTGTTGAGCAGGCAGACTGAGATAGGAAGGTTCTAAAATAGACGAATTTATGGCCTGGGTTTCGATTTGTTCCATGAAAATGTTAGCAAGCACTGTAGAAAAAGCTAACCCCATCTGGGCTCCACTGACTTGTTTGAAAGGCGTGTTTTGAAATGAAATATACGAGTTAGAAAAAAGTGTTATACAAGTTTACTCATGGATTATTGTTGGACAGAGATACAACATAGAAGTTAACTAGGATATCATTTTCTCAAATTCTATAAGCGCCTAACATATGTAAGAAGAAAGAAGAGATCTATAGGTACGAAGATGCTTGCTCAACAACAACTTTTTCTGTTGCTCTCACTCACAATACGAAAAAAATATACGATTTAAGAACTTGCTCTTGAGACTACACAGATGTGGATAGACGTTGATGGCGCACCGCCACATTACGCTAATAACCTATCTAAATAGAGACAAAAACAAATGGATTAACTGTGGTGGTCCGATTCGTGGCTTCCTTGCTCACCAGATTTGTACCCGACTTTTACCTTTAGGGGTACTTGAAAAACTTCGCATATGAGAAACAGTCAACTACAAGAGAAAGAATATAGACTAAAACGGTAGTCACATAAAACCTATCCTTAATTGTTAAATCCGTAAATAAATTGTTTATTTTTCAATTTGTCTCAGTTTTGGCAAATAATTTGACCTCGCCACTGATTGTGGCCAATTATGGCCCAAGTATGGTGATAATTTAAGAAAATATTTCAAGCAAGTGTTTTTTTTTTGCTTTATCTAAATTTGCTTAAAAATGGGGGTTTCCGTATAAAAAAATTATCTTGAAAATCAAAATGCCCTTAACGTCATTGTCATCAACACCACAGGGTGACCTCTTTAATATATTACAACTCTTATGTGAAACTGTTTTCCTAGGATGCAAACTTATTATTTGTTGTAACAGTTCCTATGAATTTTTGATATTTAAAACAATATCAAAAACAAACCTCAGCTTGCTGAGATATTCGCCATCTACATAAGTTCTTTGGTGTTCCAAACTAACTGTTAAAAAAGATACTTTCAACGGCCAATTCTATAGGCTTCTGGACTGCCTTCAAATATTTGTTTTTTTCCAAAATCTGCGATATTTTTATAAGGCATATATGGATAAATCATTATATTTTGGTATCTGGAAACAAAAGTATAAACTCTATGCAAAATTTTTGTTGCTGTTAAATTATAATAGCAATAATAAAGAAAAAGTAACTAGAGTATAATTAATATATTGACGATAAACAATATTTCTCCATGTTGAAACAGTGTTAAGATCTGCCCAAAATTCTCAAATCGGCCAATTTTCTTTTTTAGGAAAACGCCGAAACATGTCTATCGATTCATTTTTAAAGAAATCTAGATAAAACGAAAATACTGGACTGAGTAAAGATGGGAAATACAATAAATGGAAAACAGATAGGAAACTTTCAAGAATATCTATATGTAGGGCAATAGATAGGATAGGGTGTGTTCGAACTACTCTGTCACAAATTACAAAATTTTCAAATAAAAAACCAAAATATGTGACCAATGCATACTTCCTGTCATATGTATAGAGCACAAATGTGTAACTAAAAACAACACAAAGAGCAATGGAAAGATCGGTGGGTATCTCCCAACATCGTGTTATTGGATTAGACTAAAAGAACAAAGTCTCCGACATATTTGATAGATTGTTTCCTGAATGATATTTGTGGCATATTTTTCAATGTCTAAGTACTTCTTGGGAAATAACACCACAGTTAAAAAAATTACTGTATATTCCAAACGTTTCGGGGTCTACGTCAGACCCCGTTGTCAATGGTTGTCAATATGTATTATTTGATTTCTGACGTAACTAAGAGAATTTTATTTGAAATATACAGGGTAGCACAGAAACTTCTAAAGATCATATAATTATAAAGTTCCTTTGAAATTGGAAAAATTTGAAAGGGAGATCTTCAGAATTTTATGTTGCGCTCGTAGTTATAAGATAGTGCATAAGGGAAAACCTAGGAAAAACCTTATGAACTATCCCGATATTCGGTTGTTCACAACGAAATGACCATTAGCAATTTCTTCCTTAATCATCGGCAACTAGGAACGACTGAAATCTACGAGGTGTTATGTTCTTCTTTGTGTAATATAATTGAATTTTGAAACTATATTTTATGACCAAGGTCCCAAGCATGTTCACAAATTTTGGATTTTTCAAATTGTCGTTTTTTTAAGTAATTTTTGTGTTCGTTTAATCGAACATTTAGAGGTCTAGAGGTTTCTCCAATATGGAATTTATTACATTCAAAAGGGATTTTATAAATGCAATTTTTTGTATTTTAAGTTGTGTTATTTGGTTTGGTTTTTGATATAATTGATTTTAGTGTATTTCTTGTTTTAAATGATGTTTTGATATTATATCTGTTTCTCACTCTATTTAGTCTTTCTGATAGACCCTGTATGTATGGTATAGTTATTGTATTAATGTGATTATCTTGGGAGTCAATGTTGCTTGGTGAAGTTTGATGTTGGTTGTTAGGGATTGTTTGGTATTCGATTTTGTTTAACTCGTTATTAATAAACTTATTTCGGTAATCATTGGCAGAAAGTACATTTTTTATAAACGTTTTTTCTTCATTGAATTTATTGATGTTAGAACAGTTGGTTTTTGGAATAGACAGCAATTTTCTTAACTGGGGTGTTATTTCCCAAGAAGTACTTAGACATATTTGATAGAGTTATAATCTGAAATTGGACTACGCTGGTCACGTTCTGAAAACAAAAATGGACGATGGAATAGTTGAATTATCATATGGAGGAAGCACAAAGAGGTGGTACGACAATATGAAAAAACTGGTAGAACTGGACTAAGGTGGACCGAAGAAGCACAAAACGGAGAACGCTTTAGGGGGAAGAGGGAGCCGTTTGCTTAATAATAGGCGCAAAAATGATCGTAAAGAAATACAGAAATTAATCATAAAAGTAAATGTAAATGTTTAAAACTGACAATTCAAGAAAGTCGGGTAAGTAATTTAGTTAAACAGAGTTAACTAGAAAAATATAGAGGCAGTTATTTGAGACTGAACGATGGAAGTGAAACCTTCTTACAAAGTATACTTCCGGTCTCTCGTTATCTCATTGTCTCTGTTTCTCTTTCTTAGTATTGGGTCTACATTTCAGGTTAATTAATTAATAATTGTCACTATTTTGTTACTACTCAGGTATTAGTCCTAATGGGTAATTTAAGTCTTCATTTAAATATAGCTAAAGAAATATATGACGTGCATGTTGATTTAAATTTTTAAATACGTAATTTTTCGAATTCAGTTGACACAATCTCTTTTAAATCAGTTACAATAATATATCACCCCGTAATAATCCGACAAATGTTTAATGAAGAAAAACTTTTTTCATTTAAGGCATAACTTTCGATTCTTTTCGCTTCATGTCATTTAAATTATTTGTTATTTATTATTTATTGTATTCACTAGGATAACCATTGACTAGATATCTGGAAAAATGTCATTTAAAAACACATTTACTCCTCCTTGAAAATTGTTTGTAAATATTTTGCATTCTACTTTTAGTCCTTCTACAACACTAAAGACCGATAACTCATCTAAAGCCAAACCATATGAAGTTTCAAAATAATAAGTTCAAAAAAATATTTACACATTACAATAACACAACGCACTAATGCAACCCACAACGCACTAATGCATATATAGCATGGCTAAACGAATCAACGATATATATCTATTATATGTAGATATATTTAAATATTATTTTTACTATTTTCAGGGAGTTCCAAATACAAGAAACACCAATGTGCATTTCAAAAATACGATCGATTTTTTTTAAATCGTATCGGTTAGTAGTGATATTCCGCAAGGAATAAGGTGATTCACCTTTATATAGAGTAAACGTGCAGAGATGAGACTCTCTGCAGTTGCTTAGTAAAATTAGGCTTTACTTAATAGTGTAATATTAAGATGCGGTTACTAGTCCAGCCAACAACCATTTTCCCGGGTAATTTGTTCAAGCAGCACCGATTTTCCTAAAAATTTGGATTTGAGTACTGCCAACCCTATGCTCCCTCGGGGGAATTATAGCCCTTCTCGGGGTGATATTATATGAAAAAAAGTCCGGAACTGAATAAATTAACTACTTATAAGCAACTTTTGTTTTACAAGGTTTTGTCTGTCAATTATTTTTGAGTTAACGTCAAGTGAAAATATCGATTTTTTCAACCAAAAAACATGTTTTCATAGAGTTTTTCGTAAATAATTTAAAAAATATGCACTTTAAAAAAAATCATTTCGAAGGAAAATGTAGCTTATAAATTATAAAATGTTGGGTTTGTGATTTCTGTAGAACCAATGGAGTTATAGCTTGTTGAAATTTTGTTTTTCTTTGTCAAATCAAAAATAGAATGGTTTATTGTGAAATAACTGAAAAACAATGCATTTTTCGGGAAAGGTTTATCAACAGTTTTTTAAACTGCTTAAAAAACCTTTAGTGTTGTTTTTTTTTCAACTGGGCTGGTGTTTAGGGGGCAATTATACAATTTTTTGGCAAAAAAGACCTTATTTATGTCATAATTCACTTAATTTTTATCTTAGAGACTTTTATAAGAAAACAATTTAAAGGATATTTTAAACAATTTTCCAGAAAAATGCGAGGTTTATCAGTTATTTCACGATAAACCTTTCAAGTTTTGCTTTGACAATTAAAATCAAAATTTCAACAAGCTATAACTCTGTTTGTAATTGTTCTACAGAAACCATAAATCCAACTTTTTTTATCATTCATGTAGCTTCAGTTTTGATCCAAACCATTGTTTTCTGAAAGTGCATATTTTTAAAGTTATTTATAAAAAACCGTATGAAAAAATGTTTTTTTTGGTTGAAAAATCAATAGAATTATGGAATAAAACTTGCTTAACATCAGTTTATTTATTCGTTCCCGGATTTTTTTTCACAGGGTCAGCTTTGAAGTAGAGGGTAAGTAGAAATTGAATCCAAATTTTTTGGATAATCGTTGCGACTTAGACAAATTACCCAGTATTACCATTTTTTGCCTTCATTGACTGGACTATACCGTCTTTCCACCTTTTTACTAGATTGTGATAAATAATTTTCTAAGTTAATTTTAAAAAATATTCTGAAGTCTTAAGGTAAAATGTTTATTTTATAATATTGAGCTAGTTAGCATACAAATTTAATGACAAGGAACGTTGCCTTTTTAACCGACTTCCAAAAACGAGGAGGTTATCAATTCGTGGCGTATTTTTTCGGTTTTTTTTTGTATGTATGTTACCTGATTTCTTCTCCTGTGGTGCACCGTTTTGAATGAATATTGGTCTTGTTTAATAGAGTATATATCCGGATTGGTGAAACTTCAAATTTTGGAAAAGAATTCTATTGGTAAAGTGATAAAATTTGTGAATTAACACATACGTGCATGGAAATCGACCAATATCCCTAATATATTTGTCGATTATTCGATAACTCCTTATGGATGTGTATAGTTTTTTAACGTTTAATCTATTAAGGAAGATCCTTAGGTGATCTCATATACTTTTCTGCGACGTGCAACTTGCAGTTTTGCAGAAAATCGCAGAAAATTTCACAATTCTTATCAAAAATTTCATCGAAATGACATAACTGACATTTCCTCATAAATATTTTAATTCCAACGTAATAGTGCGGTAATTTTAGGCACTGGCAGTTTTAATTGCGAATTTAAAAATTTTCTATGTACATCTCAAACATATAGGTAGTAAAGCATAGTAATTTCGGCTCCTTAAATCAATGATTACCAACCTCGTTTGGTTTGTATATCAAGCAAATACCTATTTAAATGCAAATTTTTACGTTTTGCGAAGACGGTTCTTTTGGTTGTCACATTCTCCTGGCCTAATAGAAAATTCAGTGACAACACATGTCAAACTTTAAACTGCTATTTGATACGTTTATAGAAAGGGTGTTTAGTTATAGCAAACAAAATCACAAAGTAAAGTGGTAGAAGGAGTTGCATTTATATGAAGATTGAAATATAGGACGTACTAGAATGATAGTGGTCCGTAGGCAGCCGTATATACAGGATGGTTGGAACATAGGGTGGAATGGACGTTTGGTGGTATATTGGAAAAAATGTGAAATTAAAATTATATAGGGTTATTAAAAAACTGTTATATGATGTGGACATAAGCAAATCATATCCAGGATGGTTGAAATATATGCTGCAGTTAAATTATATTTATACAGGGTGATTAAAAAATTATTTCTGTTATAGCCCATAAGAAGTTGCATAAAGTGTGGAGAGAAATTAATGTTACACAGGACGATAATATAAAATGTAAAAAATGAACTAATCTATGGGCTAGCCCACAAGAAGTTATATACTATAGTTGAAATATAGGATGGATTTGACTCCGGAAATATGGGATGCCACAGAAGTTTTTGGTCAGATTTACAAGAAATTTTCATTATGTTGACGTATCATCTAATTTTTTTAATGTATAGAAGGCAGCTTAAAGAAAACAAATTTCCATGCTGTGTCAGCCAGATATAGTGGGCGTTTAGTCAAGAATAGGGTAGGGCCAAGGACAGAACCTTGGGGTACCCCGTAGGACATTTCAGGGCTCCGACATTTTATGGTTGGTACATCCGAAAGTAATACTTAGGGAGTGGCCAAGAGACGCAGTCAAAGGCCTTTTGTATCACTATAGTTATACAGGGTTGTTAAAAAAAGTTGAAAAATGGTTACATGGCGTAGTTCATAAGGCATAAATATATTTTGGGCTTATTAAGTCAACGCGTACTAGTACATTTTGTTCGTAAAGATGTACCTGTCAATTTAAATGAGAAAGTATCATTGTGTAATATTGAGGCTTTCAATGTTACCTGGTTCTGTCTAATAAGGTTATACATACAAAATAAAAAATAAAGAATGAAAACTTCCTGAGTTCAAAAATACTAAAAAGTTGAAAAAACATTAAAAAAAATATAACCGACTTCTACCTATAACTAAAAAGCTAAAAATAATTATAACAAAATACAACTCTAGCAAATAAATAACACATTCAATGTTGTTAGGTACCTACCCAGGAAGTAAAAAATGTAAACATTTAAAGGTGCTCATTCTGTACAAATTAATTACCTACGAATCTAGTATATTTGTGAAGTTTGATGAATTAGTAGATAAGTACGCAATGAAGGATTTTAGATTTGCTTGGCACCGGCTACAAAATATACTAGATTGGTAGGTAATTAATTTGTACAGAATGAGCAGCTTTTAATGTTTACATTTTTTACTTCCTATGTAGGTACCTAACAACATTTAATGTGTTATTTATTTGCTAGAGTTGTATTTTGTTATAATTATTTTTAGCTGTTTAGTTATAGGTAGAAGTCGGTTATATATATATATATATATATATATATATATATATATATATATATTGTTTTATTGTGTTGTGCTCTTTCCGACTTCTGACGTATGTCAAGTCTCTAATTTAAAGTATCGCAAAGAGAGAATTTAAATATTTATTAGAATGAAAAACAAATTTTATGCAGCTATTATATATCTATTAATTGGATGTTATATTTGTTTATTTCCTATATTTTATTGATTTTCTATAAAAGATGAGACTCTTAATGTAGTACCTGGTCCTTGTTTCTTCTATATGGGTATTTTAAGATCAAGGTAGTGGGTGCTGTCTGTCGTATTATGTCGAAATAAATGCAATTTCAAGTTATGCATTTCATTCCAGACTCATCTCTTTTCATATGTGTAAGTGTGGGCCTCCGTGAAGAACCTTTCGCTTCAATAATTTTGTTTGAACCTTATCAACAAAAGCTAGCTGTAATCAAGAAGTAATACCGCAATGCGTGTGGTCTTAAATAACGTGCGGAAACTATTTAAAAAATTTAACTCGAAATGGATATCTTTAATATCCGAACAAATTTGAGGAAGTCGAACATAAATAAAATCCTATCCTAATATCTCGAGACCTTCATTATATTTTCCTATTAGTACTTCATTACCATGTCCATCTTGATAAGATAATTGATAGTTTTCTTGGAAAACAAAAACCTCACTCCTCCTCGCATTATTCTTTCACGCAAGCAACTCTTTAGTTGCCTTTCGTTATCTACATCTCGAAAACAATCCCGGCATTCGAAGTGTATAAAAAAGCAATTAAATGAAAATTACATTCTTAATGTTTTGTGCGTAGAATTACGCTTTTTTTCTCTCTCTCTCTTCGTCTTCGTGCCGGTACTTCCGGCCAATAACGTTTATTAAAATGCCACTCAACTGACTCGCACGACGTTTTCCTGCTGTACACACAAATTGAATTCAACACATGTTGGGGATTCGGATCCATTTTAATTACCACATAGAAACACATCATAAAACATATTTAATTTGTAGCACGCTAATAACTGGCGAGCGCATTAGACAGAGCCAGTTGATAAAATAATGTGTGTAAGAGCAGGTAGGATTATATTAGAGGGTAGTTTGTTCGTTCAAATTATTAGGATTAGTTTTAATTAAAATTCTCGCACGTTGGTATTTGTTTTGTTTCTCTCGAAAGTAATGGAATTAGTTTCCTAGATGGTTTGCTTGTTTGGAAATTTAATAAGCCAACGCGATGCTTACTGGGTTTTTCAGATTCTTTGAACAATCTAAAACTCCGTTTTGAAATATCGAATTTAATATCAAAGTTTAACGAATTAACGTAGTGAAGTTTTGATGAAGTATTAATGACAACCTACCAGATCTCAAACATCCTATGGTGAAGGGTTGGGTAAACTTCATTAAAAAAAACGTTAATTTTTTTTTAATTCTATTTCCTGTACTAGAGGTTTTATTATGTTCATTTATAGGCTTTTGCTTGTTACTCTTACCAGGTCTAAGGTCTGTGTACATCACCTAAAATTATGCATTTCTCTCAAATTCTCTTCTCGAAACACTCGTAAACAGTTTAGGTCAGACTGTCTTTCCTTATACACTTCGTAATATATTAGATTTGGCATTGTTGTGTAGATGTAAAGTTAAAAAACCTTATATGTGTTTATGAGGAGTAGTACAAAGGACTAACTTTGGTGTTTAATTTTAGTGCAAATATTATAAAAAAAATGGTAATACCGGATAGCAGTTCTCCGAATACAATTGTTAATATAAACCTGCCAAGCATTCATTCAAACTCATACAAAAAGTTTATTCAAAATCGGGCCAACCATTTAAGAGGAGTTTAAAAAATTCATACAACTCGATTACAGCGCCACCTACCGGGTCCAAGTGTGAATCTAAACCTTCCAGGGGACCAACTAAATTCATACAAAACAATTCAATGAATCTGAAAGAATAATTTAGGCACAAAATCAAACCCGATACCTACCATTAATAGCAAGACGCTCTAACCAATTGAGCTAACACTGGCGGATCCAAAGGGGGACTATCCCAAAACGTCTGAGTTGTATAATTTGTTAGTTTTTATTTTGCTAAAATCTACCATCAAGCCCGTCCCCCAACGAGGCCAAGCCCCCCAAAACGAAAATCCTAGATCCGCCACTGTGACCTAATATTCTCTTTCTATCGCCAAGCAAGTATAGCAGCATCTCGTTGATACCTATTAGCCTTCCTCTCGAAACACTCTATCTATTGATGAAAACCGCATTAAAATCCCTAAGGTAGTTTAAAAGATATAGCAAACAGTGGGACAGACTGCAGGAACCGATTTCATTTTAAACTATCTAAAGATATCGCTTTTTCCTTTCGATTTTTATATCCGGGGGTCAGCACCATCACCAAAACCTTAAAAGGGAATAGGTATCAATTTGTAATTAAAAGTAATCAAAATCTCTGTTCAACGTATCGGTTTTGCAAATTTGAATCAGCCTTTTTTGCCAAAATAAAGGTAGAACAATAAAAAAACGAATTGCATTTTTTGTTGGTGACTGCGTTTACTTTTTAAGTACTCTCAGAAATAAAAATCTATGGGAGTTAAGTCAGGTTATCTTGCAAGGCATTAATTAATCAGCAAAAGTATAAAAATCAAGGGGCCTAAACATTGTTTTCCTCGATCAATTCGATAAAAATGTTTTTCCCATTGTTCTTTGCATATATTTTTTTTAATCGTACTTTATTAATTTATTTGTTCGTTTCTTAACTTGGAGTCATATAGACCCGTATAGAAGGTTTCTGCTTCTCGGAGAATTTGCTTCAAGTTTTTATTTCTCGTCAATTTCCTTCTGTCAAAATGTAACACTTCCCAATTCCTCTACAATATTTTTCATGTATTAATCTTTTCCTTTTAAAATCGTAGATGTTTTGTATATTTACCCTGTATCCCCAATTTTTTAGATTGTTGGCTCAGTTTACCACCCTACCTTAATTTCAATTATCTACATATTTTGGAGCATCAGTCACTAAAATTTTGTTTTGTTTTTTTAATTTCAGTTACTAATTCTTTAAAAGGAATCTCTTTATCCTATTGCGTATTTTTCTATTTGCTTTTTACTTAACATGATATAATCTATTTGGAATTTTGTCTTTAGTTCTGGACTGATCAATATCCACTTTGATTGTTCTCTAAAACCATACTCAGTATAAAGTGATATCATTCTTCTTCGATAACCCAATGACCGTTTCTAAGTCTTCGCCCCTTGTTTCAATTCATTTGATGGTTTGTCGGTTGCACCTGAATAATAATAACATTGAATAGTAGATATATAAATACAATGGCACAATGTTTGTTATCGCTGAGCTCAGGTCTTTGTTCAATATAATATCCCACTCTATTATAGTGATCTCTGGCAATATTACCTGAGTAGTTTTTAATTTACAATTAACCTTCACTCATATGCAGATCACAGATATAATTGTCTGTTCATCTCGTGGACCTGCATTCGATAATTTGTCCCTACTCAGACTTGCATATCTGCCTGTTAACCCTTGGGTCGCGCTGTTTTGGGGTTGAAAATATCGTTTCTATATGTTATGTTATAGGATAGATTTTAAATTTGTATGTTTTCACTTTTTATTTCCTATAATAAGTACATGTTGCTCTTTTGTTTGAAATTATAGTGATTCAGCTTTAAGATAATTGATAAGGAGTTACTTGATTATTTTGTCTGTTCATTCCCTTTTCCGTTACTCATTCTTCTCGATTACTGATTGTCCTTTACAGAAATTCTTATTCATAGATATTCTGAGAGACATAATTCTGTTCAATATAATCAACCAGTCTTACTTGTGCAGAGCAAAGTCTTAACTTCTTCTTCTATTCTAATGTCTGAGAAACGTAATCTCATGAAATCAGATATATCTATTTAGTTTAGTATTTAATATTTGTCCGGTCCACATTTCAGTAAAGTAGGGTTTGTAGTAGTATATTTGGGGTTATCTTTACTGAATCTATTCATCCAAGGGGTTGTTTACTTTCCATCATTTCCTTTACTATTAATTTTCCTAGGTTGTACCCCTCTCGTCTTGGAGCCTCAAAATATTGTCCAAAGTATTTTAGAACATCTCGGCGACATATTGTGGACAATGTGTCTTTCACCTTTGAACTCATTTATTATAGATGCATTGGCGCGCTTTTTCTGTCCCTGAAATCCATAACACACGTCGCCAGAACTACATTTCAAACGCATCTATTCTTCGTATGTCACATATTTTCATGATCCAGGATTCCGATTCGTGCAGGGAGTCTGAGAATACGACAGACTAACATGATCTTTGTGTTTCTTGTAATGCAGGTGACGTTCTTTCCAGTCTTTCCAGATTCTCATAAGGTTCTTATGGCAACTCGTTCCAATGCCATTCGCCATTTTATTTCTTTTTTGCACCCTCTTTGGTTACTTACTACGGATCCCAGGTATACAAACTCATTTCTATATTTGGGATGTTCGGCCATGGGAGAATTTCACCTCTGCCAATTACCATAAATTTAGTCTTGCTGGGTTTTATTTATTATTTACTTTAGAGTCTTACATATTGTGTATATTTATCTGTTGTGAAGACGTTTCAACTCCTAGTTTGGCGACATTGGCAATCACTGTATATCTTGTACATCTTAGGTATGCCTTAATTGTTGAATCTTCGTTGAGAGCCACATTATTTTGAGGATGTTAATTTATTTGAGAAAGATGGCTTTCTCCCAGATCATCTGAGCGAAAGATTCTCTGTAGAGGTAATCTTTTAAAATTGCCCGGAGTACACTACGTCTACTTTAGAAATCTCAAATAATTTTCTCTTACAGATCAAATTCTATTTTCCAAATTCCATCAGTGGTCCAACTTTGGTAAATATTAAGCAACAACCATGAATATTTAAATTATCTCTTTCATTATTATAACAACCTACTAAAATTGCACCGTTAAATATTTAAATCAAAATCTCATGGCATAAATGGAAACGTCGTAAAATTTGAAATGTGTAAATGCAATTTTTTACTCGATGTAAAAGAAACGAATTCTCCAATTTCATCAGTTAATTACCCAGTTATGTTTCACAATAATCTCTTATCGTCTGACTGCGATGTGATACACTGTAGTTAATTGAAGATTAAGCCAAATTCCGTTTGAATAATTAAGTTTGACAACAACGTATTAAATGTCTAGAAGAACCGAAAGAAAACCGGTTGGAGGTCGACTCAACAGTGCAAGGCAAGACCGAAGACGAAGGAAGACACAACGGAACGGCCACGTGGGAGTGGGATGCCATTCTGTACAATGAAAAGAGAATAATCACAAGACAAGAACGGCCATGGTTATTTGGGCAAATACCGACATTGTGCATTCTTCCTCAACTAAAGCACATTGAAATATCATATGGCGTTTATTACTGTTTACCAAGAAATTTATTTACAACAAGAATAAATAAAAATGCGTTGCTCATAGAAAAAAATCTGTTTTCCAGGTGCTCTTTAAAAATGTTTAATAAATATGATTCCTTTCATAACTATAAACTGACAATTTATGTTTACAAAAGATCCGACTTCAAATGATTCAAAATAAAATCAATTTAAACACGCTGTGTAACCAATAATTGTTTTTTGACATATGAGAGTTGGATATATTTAGGTTATACATAGTTACTTTGACGGTTACGGACTTTTAACAAAACAAAGTAGAGATGATTCACTGTATTGTAGTCCCTTAATAACATTTTATTTATCAGATTTACTTAAGTATAAGTTTAAACACAGATTTCTTGGGCTATTACATTAAAAATAGAAGTTACCTTCTTCTAGGCTCTTTGGGTTAAGATTATCTTGTTTTAATATTAAATTTACTAACTTTGAAGCCCTGGGGGGGGAACGATTCTCAAGGTAGTTAAAAATAATAGATGAAATATATTATTTTAACCCCTAAGAACTATTCCTTATAATAAAACTTCAAGAAAAATATTTTTAACAGTTTGAAAAATTACATATATAGTACTACTTGTGATATAATAAAATATACTGCAAATTTTCGTCCCTTGAAAATCATCCTTTATATCAAATTAAGGAAATCATATTATTTTTTGACAGTGAACCTTTTAATATAACAGTTTAATAGTTGCATTTACTTTAAATAATAAAAGTCCCCTGCTACTCATAAACTAAATAAAACATTTTTTACAAAAAATATAACCGACTTCTACCTATAACTAAAAAGCTTAAAATAATTATATCAAAATACAACTCTAGCAAATAAATAACACATTCAATGCTGTAAGGTACCTACCCAGGAAGTAAAAAATGTAAACATTAAAAGGTGCTCATTCTGTAGAAATTAATTACCTACCAATCTAGTATATTTTTGAAGTCTGTGCCAAGCAAATCTAAAATGCTTCATTGCGTACTTATCTACTAATTCATCAAACTTGATTGTTGCTTGGCACCGACTTCAAAAATATACTAGATTGGTTGGTAATTAATTTGTACAGAATGAGCACCTTTTAATGTTTACATTTGTTACTTCCTGGGTAGGTACCTTACAACATTGAATGTGTTATTTATTTGCTAGAGTTGTATTTTGATATAATTATTTTTAGCTTTTTAGTTATAGGTAGACGTCGGTTATATTTTATTAAAAAATGTTTTATTTTCAACTTTTTAGTTTTTTTGAACTCAGGTAGTTTTCATTCTTTATTTTGTATGTATAACCTTAATAGACAGAACCAGGTAACATCGAAAGCCTCAACATTACACAATGATAATTTATTTAAATTGACAGGTAAATCTTTACGAACAAAATGTACCAGTACGCGTTGACTTAATAAGCCCAAAATATATTTATGCCTTATGGACTACGCCATGTAATTTTTCTTCAACTTTTTTGACAACCCTGTATAACTATAGATAATTCCACTCCAACCTATGTACCAACCATCCTGTACATACGACTGCCCACGGACAAGCATAAATTTGTTAGCTGTCTTCTGTAAAGTATAGGACAGAGTAGAATCTATCCTATATTTACGGAGTCAAATCCGTCCTATATTTCAACCATAGTATATAATTCCTTGTGGGCTACCCCATAAATTATTTAATTTTAACATTTTATGTTATCGCCCTGTGTAATATTAATTCCTCTCCACACTTTATGCAATTTCTTATAGGCTATAAAAGAAATATTTTTTTAATCACACTTTATAAATATAATTCAACTCCAGCATATATTTCAACCATCCTGTATATGATTTGCTTATATCCACATCATGTAACAGTTTTTTAATCACCCTATATAATTTTAATTTCACATTTTTTTCAACATTTTTATACGTTTTTTACGTCCAGTCCACCCTATATTCCAACCATCCTGTATATACGGCTGCCTACGGACCACTATTATTCTAGTCCGTCCTATATTTCAATCTTCATATAAATGCAACTCCTTCTACCACTTTACTTTGTGATTTTGTTTGCTATAACTAAACACCCTGTCTATAGGCCACCAAGTACCAGTTTAAAGTTTGACATGTGTTGTCACTGAATTTTCTATTAAGCCGGGAGAATGAGACAACAAAAAGTACCGACTTCGCAAAATGGAAAAATTTGCATTTAAATAGATATTTACCTGGTATACCAACAAAACGAGCTTGGTACTCATTGATTTAAGGAGCCGAAAATACTATGCTTTACTACCTATATGGTTGAAATGTACATAGAAAATTTTCAAATTCGCAATTAAAACTTTCAGTGCCTAAAATTACCGCACTATTACGTTGGAATTAAAATATTTATGAGGAAATGTCTGTTATGTCATTTCGATGAAATTTTTGATAAGAATTTTAGAATTTTCGGCGATTATCTGCAAAACTGCAAGTTGCACGTCGCAGAAAAGTATATGAGATCACCTAAGGATCTTCCTTAATAGATTAAACGTTAAAAAACTATACACATCCATAAGGAGTTATCGAAAAATCGACTAAAATATTAGGGATATTGGTCGATTTCCATGCACGCATGTGTTCATTAACAAATTTTATCACTTTACCAATAAAATTCTTTTCTAAAATTTGAAGTTTCACCAATTCGGATATATACTCTATTAAACAAGACCATATTCATTCAAAACGGTGCACCACAGGAGAAGAAATCAGGTAACATACATACAAAAAAAAAAGAGCGAAAAAATACACGACGAATTGATAACCTCCTCCTTTTTGGAAGTCGGTTAAATATTTCCCTCTTTAAAACCTACCTTTGCATTTAAAACTGCATGTATTTTAAGTGTTTTAAAAATTTCACAGTTTATTTTTTTTAATTTCATTTCTGCAGAAACTTTTTGTAGGAAATTTCATATCCTAGAAGGCCTTGTCAATCCAGATATTTTTAGATCCTAAGGTTCTGGGAGTTTTGAAGCTAAATGCCTACAAAAGTTAATTTTGTCATGCAAATGCAACCTTTTACGGGAATATCTCACTCAATTTATAAGCTACAAAATGTCAGACCCAAATTATAATTAAGTATTTGAATCTAGTTTTTGCAAAATCTGTGTTTTCTGAATCAGCCATTTTGCACCCAACTTCTTATAAGGGGGTCGCTGATCACGAATCTGATTCAAGATGGGGGATCCAATATGGACGATGAAAATAACCAACGAGACGAAAATTTCATCCGCCATCTTAAATTTTGTAAATTTCGGACTCGTGATCAGAGACCACAAAAACACCTATATACCAATGTTATATATATATATATATTTGATTGAGAAATCTTGGGTTTTTGGGACCATTCTATTTTAGTTTTCCGTGGTTTATTATTATTATTATATTTTACGTACGTTTCGACCAATTCTTGGTCTTTTTCAAAAATTTTCTTTTTTGTAAATTAATGACAACATAATTTTATACACACTTAAACACTGTAAATGAAATTAACATATTTGAAGAGTATTGCGCCACTACAACCAACTTTGGTTGGTTTGGGGAGCAGATCAGTTTTCACAATAAATTTGAAAACGATAACATTTTTGATTAAACAGTGAAATCTTCACACATTATTTCACAAGCCCCTAAATTGTAACTATCAATAGGAGGGTGTTTAATGTTGGGATGACATATTTTCCAGGATCTGAAGTTCAGTTACCTAGTGACTCTTGGGTAGTAGGCAGGTTGTGGACTCTAGTTACTTCTAGTATTCGAGTAACTAGAAGCGAAAGCAGAAGGCTATGAGAATTATGCGAACCGACCTGAAGAGGGCAGATGTGACTCTGCCGAAACGTCGTCATTTTACCATCGATCCCGGCAGGGATCAGTTATCAACTACGCGGATGAATTCCCGGAAACCACCTAAAACATTTAGTGCCCGCGAAAACTTAAAAACAAATATATATAATATATATATATATATATATATATATATATATATATATAATGATTTTAATTTTTTATTAAATTTTGTTTTTTATTTTTGCAATTAATTAGATTTTTAAAATGAAAGAATTTTACTTTTAATTATGTATTTTATTTTTAAATTCATTGTGCAATAATTAGCATATTGTATATTACAAATTTTCTTGAATATTTTTTAACTAAATAATTTTTTTAAACATAAATTATTTTTGAACAATTATTTTAATGCAAATCTCAATTAATACTGTTCAGAAATGTGGAGTTTTCCAAAATCAAATTACCCATATTACTTATTTTATATATTATATACATCTAACTACTAAATCATGAAATATCAAACAATAAACCTTATCAAATAATCAAACATATGTACAAAATTCAATTAAGACACATCCCTCATTGTTTTTTATTTTTAAACCAGTCTTGTAGTAAATATCTTTTATCACTTTTAAAGCGTCCAGCTTAAAAACTCTCTTCTCTCATTTGAGTGTGTTCTGTTGCTCCAAGGCTCCGCTACTGCATTATTGGTAAAGATCTTTTATAGTTTGATCTTTTTACATCTGCAACTTTTAATTGTGTTGTATTTGTAGTCATTCTCTGCTACATATTCATCCTTTTTGCTGATGAACTTTTATTTTAAATATGCATTTGCAATATTTAATTGTCTTTGTCTATTTTATTATAAACTCTCCTTGTATATCTCCAACTTGAGATTATTTGTCACATGATTAGTTCGGCTTCGTTTACTTTCGGGTTTGTAATGTCACTTTCACTTTCGTTTTTCAATATGGCGATTTATGCCAACAAATTTTATTGCACTTTTGTTTAAAAATACGCAATATTACAGTTTACGTGATAATTTAAAGAAATGTGGGTCCATGTGCGTTGCAACAGTGATGGAAAAAAACTGGACAATTATCAAAAGATTACAGGTAATTTATAGAAATTCGTAAAACATCTGAATCTTTATGACAATTAATTCATATTGACCTAATTAATGAAATAAAATTTTTAATTAAATTATTTTGTATCATTAAAATCTAGGAAAAATACTTGTTTTATTGGTATATAAAACTTGTCTTACAATTCAGTTTTAGTCTTGTATTTTGCAATTGAAATCTAGGTTATGATATTTTCTTTTGAACTTGAATATTTTTCTCTAAAATGATTTCCCTTGATATATTTTCCTTATTAAATGTATTATTTGAGCCTTCCTATACCTTTTGATGTACTTTAACACTTTTGAAATCTTTTTATTTAGTTATGGACTTTAAATGAAATTCTAACCTGTAATACCTTTCTTTATATTCTCCAAAATTTAAGTTTATTGAACTCTTCTTGTCCTATTCTTGTTTACATTATAGTATTTGAATCTCTGCACGTATTTTTAACTAGTTTCCTTTCTCTTTGCTGTTATATTATAATTTTTTAATAGCTGATAACCGTTTTACTCTAACATTTATTTTTTGATGTTCTACCCCCTTAATCTTTATCAATTTAACTATAACTCTTTTTATCTGTTCAATTTGTTATCTACTTTTAGAATTTTATATATTTTTCCCCATTTATATGATTGATTTCTGTTTTGACCCTTGACTTTTTATACATTGTACTTTACTTTCAAATTTAGATATTTCAATTCTGTTCCCCAAAATTAGCTTTAATTTCTGTTTAAATTAGATTCTAATATGATTTTGTATTTTTAGCCAGTATGAATGTGATATGAAGATGTGTATTGACTGTACTATTGAATGTGTGTATTCACTGATTTACTTGATGCTAATGAATGTTTCATTATATATATATATATATATATATATATATATATATATAAAATAATTGAGTAAAGTGTCTTGATGGTACCATTGAAGAAGCTATAATTAAGCTGTAAAAAATAGTTCTAAAATGTTCAATTGAGGAATATTATAACATAATAAGGAAACTTCTATTGGGAACTTTTTTACAGGTAATATAGTTTAAACAGCTACAATAACAATGAAATTGGAATTATATTTCCTACTCGGTAAATAGATCTTAGTAAGTAAGAAATCAGTTTCCAGTTACTTACAATAAAAAATCAAATGTCACCTTTCGATTGAAATAATTCCCAAAAACTATTTCGCCGGCGTGCAAACGCCGATCGCGATTCCTACAGAACAACAAAGAAAAAAGAAGTTTGTGTAATAGCCGAGAAACACGACAAATCAATATCAATGGAATTATTGGCGAGCGACACGATTTCTGTACAGTTTTCATTTCCTCAATCGTGAGTGACCCTGTCACCTGAAACGACAATGTGTTGTTCCATGTCTTTGTCGAGTTTCAGGTTGTTGTTGTTGGTTATCGTTTAGCATTTTTGTGTGTCTAGAATAATCGTTGGCATCGCAATGTGGTGTTCGATTCGCGAGGCTGGGTAAACGACGGCATTCCGACAATGACACTGGGTTGAAGAACTTTTTTAAAACTATTTTCCTATTCAACATAGAAAAAATAAACATGACTGTTTTTTTTTTGGGAATTGGGTATTGAGTGTAATGTAGCGAATTTCTAAAATAAAGTAATAAATCTGAAAACACATGAATAGGTGTAGGACAGTGTAGATGAACTATGTCTAGAATTTTCTGGAGAATCCAAAAAATAAATAATATACAGGGGCTTGCATTTAAAATAAGAAAGTTGGTATTGGCCACTGTCAAATGACACACCCTATATATTTTTTTTGAGAAAATGCACATTTTAAAATACAAATCGATGTTTTCAAGCTTCCTCCCAACACGCCCTCCTTTATTCGTTAACGAATTTATTCCATTTGACTGTATAACATATAAGTGATGAAATTAGAAAAATGGGATTTAGAGATAATGTGTTAAAGGAGTTTTCTTCTTATCTTTCGGTGGGAACGCAAAAAGTAAAATATGAAGAGAGTACATCGGAAGAACTTCAAATTGGCTATGGGGTACCACTAGGTACAATACTTGGGCTTTTGCTATTCCTGTTATATATTAATGATATGGTAAAATGTATGAAGTATGCAAATATTACTTTATTTGCTGATGACACTATGCTAATCCTTCCAATCTCAATATGATTATATGCCAGATAACTGAATAGAGACATTAGTTTACTATATAATTTTTTAAGTATCTATATATAAATAGGCAAAGACAAAACGATTAGGTACCATTTTCTCCTCTGTCTCTCAACCGATTTTCTTCATTTTTGTTTTGTTATGTAGCTATTGACGACTTTGCAGAATGTTAATATTAATTTGTAATATTAGTTCATTTATTAAATAAAATATAATTAAAAGTCATTATTTAGGTCCATACTGTCAACGCCAAACAACTGACATTGCCGCCGCCGCCAAACGGTCAAAATTGAAAACATTGAGTAATTATATATGGAGGAGCGAGCGTTAGAGCTTTTATAGTCTTAGAGCATGTACTTCTGGAAGTGGCATGCATGCGTTGTTATTGTTTAGTGGTAAAATAGTCATATAGTAGATTAATATTGATTTTTCAGACGCGTTGCAGTAACTTCCATATTAAATATTCTGTTTTTAATGTGAATTTAATTATTTGATTAATATATTATTATCACAACCTTCCCGAAGGTGTTGTGTAAAAAATGGTCAGACAGCGGACAATAGAGAATGTATTAAATATTTAAGTTCTCCTAGGGTTGTTGGTCCTCTGTTTTCTTGAATATTCTAATATTCCTGAACTTGATTGAAACCGCAAATGACGAAAACTTTTAGGTTGCAAAGAACAATCTTCCAATTATTATATCGAATATTTTGCCAGAAGCGATTCCAGCCAAAAATTTGGGGGGTCATTCATTTGTCAAAAATATTTCGAATGCCAATATTTGATTACATTTTTATTTTTTTATTGCAATACATTTGTCAATATGAGTGAATAATTTCGGTCATTAGATCTACTTCTCAGATTTCTCCACAACTCTGTTTCTTATAAAAATATGCTTTTTACTATATTGATAAATAATAATAAAATTGAAATAGTATTGCAATTATGTTAGGAATAAGATCTCTAAAATATTGTTTTTGATGAGCTGTAACTCATTAAGTATGTATGCAAATAAAACATTTTTAAAAAATATATAACCGACTTCTACCTATAACTAAAAAGCTAAAAATAATTATAACAAAATACAACTCTAGCAAATAAATAACACATTCAATGTTGTTAGGTACCTACCCAGGAAGTAAAAAATGTAAACACAAAAAGGTGCTGATTCTGTACAAATTAATTACCTACCAATCTAGTATATTTTTGAAGTCGGTGCCAAGCAACAATTAAGTTTGATGAATTAGTAGATAAGTACGCAATGATGGATTTTAGATTTGCTTGGCACCGGCTTCAAAATATACTAGATTGGTAGGTAATTAATTTGTACAGAATGAGCACCTTTTAATGTTTACATTTTTTACTTCCTGGGTAGGTACCTAACAACATTAAATGTGTTATTTATTTGCTAGAGTTGTATTTTGTTATAATTATTTTTAGCTTTTTAGTTATAAGTAGAAGTCGGTTATATTTTTTTTTAAATGTTTTTTCAACTTTTTAGTATTTTTGAACTCAGGTAGTTTTCATTCTTTATTTTTTATTTTGTATGTATAACCTTAATAGACAGAACCAGGTAACATTGAAAGCCTCAACATTACACAATGATACTTTCTCATTTAAATTGACAGGTACATCTTTACGAACAAAATGTACTAGTACGCGTTGACCTAATAAGCCCAAAATATATTTATGCCTTATGAACTACGCCATGTAACCATTTTTCAAGTTTTTTTGACAACCCTGTATAACTATAGATAATTCCACTCCAACTTATGTACCAACCATCCTGTACATACGACTGCCCACGGACAAGCATAAATTTCTTAGCTGCCTTCTATAGGACGGAGTAGAATCCATCCCATATTTACGGAGTCAAATCCGTCCTATATTTCAACCATAGTATATAACTCATTGTGGGCTAGGCCATAAGATTAGTTAATTTTTTACATTTTATATTATCGTCCTGTGTAACATTAATTCCTCTCCACACTTTATGCAACTTCTTATGGGCTATAAAAGAAATATTTTTTTAATCACACTGTATAAATATAATTCAACTGCAGCATATATTTCAACCATCCTGTATATGATTTGCTTATGTCCACATAATATAATAGTTTTTTAATCACCCTATATAATTTTAATTTCACATTTGCTCCAACATTTTTATACCACCAAACGTCCAGTCCACCCTATATTCCAACCATCCTGTATATATGGCTGCCTACGGACCACTATCATTCTAGTCCGTCTTATATTTCAATCTTCATATAAATGCAACTTCTTCTATCACTTTACTTTGTGATTTTGTTTGCTATAACTAAACACCCTGTCTATAAACGTACCAAATAGCCGTTTAAAGTTTGACATGTGTTGTCACTGAATTTTCTATTAGGCCGGGAGAATGTGTAAACCAAAAGCACCGTCTTCGCAAAATGGAAAAATTTGCATTTAAATAGGTATTTGCCTGGTATACAAACAAAACGAGATTGGTACTCATTGATTTAAGGAGCCGAAAATACTATGCTTTACTACCTATATGCATTAAAAGGTGCTCATTCTGTACAAATTAATTACCTACCAATCTAGTATATTTTGAAGCCGGTGCCAAGCAAATCTAAAATCCATCATTGCGTACTTATCTACTAATTCATCAAACTTGATTGTTGCTTGGCACCAACTTCAACTACTAGATTGTTAGGTAATTAATTTGTACAGAATGAGCACATTTTAATGATTATATTTTTTACTTCCTGGGTAGGTACCTAACAACATTGAATGTGTTATTTATTTGCTAGAGTTGTATTTTGTTATAATTATTTTTAGCTTTTTAGTTATAGGTGGAAATCGGTTATATATTTTTAAATGTTTTATTATCTTTATAATGAATTAAAATATACCAAGGAAATTTATTATTATAAAACAAGAAATAGAGAGGAAATTTATATCTGCATTTAATACTTGTCCTTTACAGATATATTTATTAAGAATTAAATTTAAAATTAGAATTAATACGAGGGTGAATCAAATATGAACCGGACTTTTCTGTTTCTCGCCATGTAGGTAATTCGAGTGGCGTGACGTCTCGATATATGTTAGGTAGGGATGTTAAGAAGAGGGGAGTTCGTCGGTTTGGCGAGGCGTAGTCGATGCGCTGTTAGTAGCATCATGTCAGAGCAAGAGGTGCATACGTCTGTGCGCAACGTGTTGTTATCAAATTTTTTGCGCGGGAGGACGTTAGACCGTCTGAAATTTTGCGTCGACTATCTGCACAGTTTGGCAATGAAACACTTTCAAGGACCCAAGTGTACGACTGGCACAAAAAATTTTCAGATGGCCGAGAGACAGTGGAAAATGAGCCTCATGCACGCCGTCTCAGAACAAGCATCAATGAGGCGAATATCTACGCAATTCGTGAGCTGATTGAAGGGGACCGCCATCTTACAGTATTGGGAACTGCTCAACACGTTGGAATATCATACGGGAGTGCTCAATCAACCATTTCAGATGAGTTGGGTTACCGTAAAGTGTGTGCAAGATGGGTTCCTCGCCTTCTAAGAGAAGATCAGAAAGCAAACCGTCTTGCCGTATGTGAAAGGCTGTTAGCAAGATATCGAGCAGAGGGGGATGAGTTTTTGAGACATATTGTCACCTGTGATGAGACATGGGTGCATCATTATACCCCGGAGTCCAAACGTGCAAGCATGGAGTGGCGAAAACCTGGAGAGGCAGCACCGCGGAAAGCCAAGACCCGTCTTTCTGCAGGAAAAATTCTTGCAACAGTTTTTTGGGATTCGAAAGGCGTACTGCTGATCGATTTTCTGCACGAACGCCGTACAATTAATGCTGAGTATTACTGCGAACTACTCCAACAAGTGAAACTTGCCTATCGGCAAAAGAGGCGGGATATGTCTATCCGAAGTGTGATTCTGTTGCATGACAACGCTCGGCCACATACAGCTGCATTGACTCAAGGAAAATTTAACAAAATGCATTCGGAAACCCTTGAACACCCGCCTTACGGTCCTGATTTGTCGCCATGTGACTACCACATGTTTGGGCCACTTAAAGAGGAACTGGGAGGCCACCACTTTGAGGACAACGAAGGTGTAGAAACGTTTGTGCGCAATTGGTTATCGACACGACCAGTTTCATTCTTTGAGAAAGGTATTAAAAAACTTCCGATTCGGTGGGAAAAATGTATACATAAGAGAGAAGACTATGTAGAAAAATAATATGTATTAAAATTTGTATTGATCATACCAATAAAATTTTTAAAACAAAAGTCCGGTCCATATTTGATTCACCCTCGTACTTGAATCGTAACAAAATAGTGAAAATTATATTTATTCATCTGAAATTAATATCCGTTACTTAGAATGACACAAAGAAAGAGAAACAGAGGTAGTGAGATAACGAGTGAAAGGAAGTATATTCCGTAAGAAGCTTTCGCATCCATCGTTCAGTCTCAAATGACTGCCGTTCTTTTTTTATTTCTGCTTAAGCAACTGTTTGCTTACTAAACGAAAAATGTGATAAATAACATGTTTATGAAAGAATAATTGCAGCATCATGTTCCCAATAAAGAATCTCTCAAGATCTTTCATATGCACTTTATGTTGTACTGTTTTCGAGATAAAGTTTTGTAAATTCGTATTGATATTTAACTTTTTTTTGCTTTGAACAATCTTACCATAAATACGAGTAGCTGTTATTACCTATAAACTTTCAGAACAGTTATTTTCGATGTTTGATAATTCTTTTTTTAATATATATTAGTGAATTGCAATGTATTGCAAAGCTAAAGTAAAGATTCTATTTATACCAAAAGCATAAAGTTTAATTTAGGCTAAGGAGTCCCTTCTCTGTTTTATTACCAGTAAGAATGATTTATGTTTCACACCTTCGGACCTCTTCAAAAAGTACCGTTTTTTTCCTTATGTAACCGCAAGTACACTTTACGGTATCATTTACACAGCAGAAAATTTATTCGATATGGCTTTTGAATTTCAAGGAACTTTTATGACCAAAGTAGTAAGTTTCGTCAAGGGTCAGGCAGTTTTAAACTTGTTTAGAAGTTCACCGGTCCTTGGCAGTGGACAGGGACAGGTCAGCTAGATGGCCTGCCTGACTGACAACGCTTGGACAAAGAATGACCGTAAAATTATTGTGTTGTTACACTAGATGTAAAGCAACAAAAAAGCGAAACAGAGACATCCAAACCTACTAACCATGAAATTATTCTATTAATTTTAGTATTATGTCAAAGAATTGAATTTAACAATACTATGCAATGATTAACAGAAAAACGTCGAAAGAATGATATAAAGAACCCTACAATATGCAAGTGCAAGACAACTTATAATTTATACAGGGTTAGAACTAATTCTACGCCCACTAAACAGATCTTGGTAACTATAGAAGACACAATGTCAGTTCAATTAGAAAAAAGTTGCGCATTTCCATTACCATTTGATTCCTGTTTAAAAATTACAAGTAACTACAGGGCGTTTCAAAATAATTGGCAAAAACTGGAAAATGTGATTTTCTAAAAATTCCTATATTATCCATGCCGCTACATGAAATTTCATGACAGTTAGTAGTTTTGCATTATCGACTAGGAAAAAATCGCTTGTCGTTAAGGAAAGATTTCTAGATTTTGAAAGCGATATTCCGCGATATATATATATTATATATAAAATACCTTACTTACCTATTTTGGGAAGAAAAAAAGTTAAGAACCCACCAAATGTAGTTTTATGTGGTTGACTTTGGAATAAGTATAAGAACAGGAAGTCACTACATGACATTTCTTATACTTTTTTTGTTACTAGAAGTGTCATTTTTTTATTGTGATCTTTGAGTTCAAAATGGTTATGTATTCTCTAAATGAAACAAAAGATATGTATGACATACACCGCAAATCTGTACTGGCTCTACAAAAGTACAGAACCCTATATCCAGAACGACGGCAGTCAGATAGAACAACTTTGCAAAGGATGTACATAGAAAAAGATACAATGTACAAGATATAATAGCATAAATGTTCTGGCTTTGGTTAATATATATTGTAATGGATTTAAACAGACAAGAGATAATACAAAAGTTTAGTAATTTGAATAAGTAAATGATTGTGGAAATGTAAATAAAATTCATACATATCTAATAAAAAAAGGAATTGCAAAAATCATAATAGATAAAGTTAACCTAAAAATATAAACTATGTAAAAAGAATGTTTCAAAAGCAAATTGTTGAAAGGATAATAAGTGGCATATAAAGTTAGATAATCTATCATGCAGATTGTAATAGAATTTGGATACTTACATAAAAAAATCTAGGCAAAGAGTCACATTTAGGTCAAACAGCAAAAAGGTTAAATTCACTTATGAAAATCACAGTATAGGTTGTAAAACAAGTATAGATCACATATTAGGCAATGACAACACTGAATATAACACATTTTAGATCAAAATACATAAATTTGTTAAAAACTTAGAGAATTGAAATGTCAGAATTGTAAAAAACCGTTAAAAATTTGAAGGAATGATGGAACATTAAAGAGATTTATACCGTTAGAAAGAGCTTAGAGCATAGTTTATGAAAATTCAATAGTTCAAAAGATATTAAGTCTTAATTTTAGTAAAAACCATTTTTTTTAAAGTACCTGTTAAATTACTGGTGACCAACAGGTTACAAGTGTCAAATCAAAATTTTCGAAAACATGAATTAAGTGATTTAGATAAAATTTATGAGAGTAAACGGTATTGAAATTCAAATTAAAATTTGTTTAGATTTTTGCATATGATTTAGACGGAACACATTTGGAAAGTAATAAAATAAATAAAAACGGAAATGGAAATAGCAGGTGGCAAAATATATTACATAAATAGAAAATCTGACATTGAAAGGTCCTCTTTGTTTCCCGATCGTCGACCAGAGCAGTTAAAAATTTCGTTCCTGTAAAATTACGTTTCCATGACAACCAGATAAATGATCTGTGATATCATTGAAATAAGTGTTCCATGTCAGTTCTGACAAGAAATTAAGTTTGAAGTTAAAATTTTTGAAGTTTTTGGATCAACAATTTGAAATTAAAAAAAAAAATATTCCATAAAAGGAATTATTTGGAATCCATTGGATGGAGAGATAAAATCAATTTTTGTTGGAAGAATAGAAGTATTGGTACAGCAGTAAACAAATCAATTAAGCAGCAGAATTTAGTTTATAAAAAAAACAGAAATCAGGAAGTAGTATTCCAAAACCAAAAGTAAGGAAAAGGGAATTCAAGCCAGGCAACTGTGAGTTTTTGAAACATTATTTAATAAACTGATTATTGAAATATAAAATCAATCAGTAATAGAAATAAAGGTTTTTAAAATTTAGTATAATGAATATTTGTGTTTAGAGGATTGAAATATTTTTGTAACAAATTGATAGAAATTTAATAATATTTAAGTACTCAGGAAATTTATTTTGTTGTAAAGGCAATATTATATCTAAATTAGATTGTAGACAATCATTATAAATAGTAACTTAAATTGAAAATTTATTTATTAGCAACTGAAAAATCATAAATTTGAGAAAGATTATTAGTAATAATTGGCGCCCAACTAATGTGGCATCAGAAACACATTGGTAGGTAGTTTACAATTTCATATCATTCAATTATAAATGGCAAACAACTAAAGGGGCTCAAAAATTAGTGGGTCCTATAGAAAAATTAAATATAATAATTGTCAGATTTAAATAAAAAAAAAGAAAGAACAAAATAAATTTCCTGATAAAGTAAATTGTGTGATAATTTGGTTAAATAGATAAGATAAAAAGGTAAGAGTATTTGAAATTATAAAAAAATAAGTGATTTTTGCAATTTCGAAAAACTTGGTGGGGTATTTATAAAAGTATATAGAATCAAGAAACAATATAATTCAAAAATAAAACAATAATAATAAATTTAAATCATATATAATAATAAATAAAGAAATTGTGTTAAAAATAATTTATTAAAATGGTAAAAACTAGAGCTGCAAAATCAGTGGATAATCCAGAAGAACATATGTCTGAAGAAATGGAGCAGGATATGCAGGGAACAGAAGATATACAAGAAGGAAGTGGAAGTGAAGAGCAAATTGAAGAACAAAACATTCAAATCATTTCAGAGCATGTGGTAGTAGAAGGACAACCAGAAGAATCAAGATCTGAGGGAAATGCAAGTATTGGATCTGATGGTAATCTACAATTGATGGAAATGATGAAGAGAATGATGCAGGATTTCAATTCAAATTTAAAACAAGATTTAAAACAAGATAATCAAGATTTAATTTCAAGGATGGAGAAAAGTTTAAAACGAGAAATAGGAAAAGTAAATTCTAATATGGCAGATTTAAAAAAAGATATGGGAAAAATAAGCTCAAGAATGGATGAAAATTATAAACAATTGAAAGAAGATATGGAAAAGAATCTAACAGAATTTAAGAGTGAAATGTATGAAAATAGCAAAACACTGGAAAATAAATGGCAACAAGTGATCAAAGAAGTGAAACTTGGTATGAAACAAATAAGAGAAAAATTTATAGAACCATGTAAAGGTCAAGAAAATCAAGAAGATGATTCAAAGTTGGACAAGGCTGAAGAAAAATATGAAAATACTACATTACATGAAGAGCAAGACAAACAAGTGATAGGGACAAACCAAGAATACAGAGCAAAAGTTGGGGAAAATTCAAAATTCAAAGTAACCAAGCAGAAGCAGGAACACAAATGGAAAATGAAGAGGTTATACCAGAAAATAGTAG
Source organism: Octodonta nipae (assembly GCA_034190945.1). Classification (NCBI taxonomy): domain Eukaryota; kingdom Metazoa; phylum Arthropoda; class Insecta; order Coleoptera; family Chrysomelidae; genus Octodonta; species Octodonta nipae. Next base: position 22,635,944 of record CM067223.1, read on the forward strand.
AAAAGTGAAATTATATGAAAAGTTGAAGTTAATAGAAAAATATGTAAATTATGGAGGTGAAAATGAAATGAAAATGAATATACAGTGGGGAAAAATAGGATTTTTGGTAACAATCATGTGTAAAAGGAATTATCAGGCAGAGTGCATGAAACCAAGAAACCAATAGAAGTATTGGTACAGCAGTAAACAAATCAATTAAGCAGCAGAATTTAGTTTATAAAAAAAACAGAAATCAGGAAGTAGTATTCCAAAACCAAAAGTACGGAAAAGGAAATTCAAGCCAGGCAACTGTGAGTTTTTGAAACATTATTTAATAAACAGATTATTGAAATCTAAAATCAATCAGTGATAGAAATAAAGGTTTTTAAAATTTAGTATAATGAATATTTGTGTTTAGAGGATTGAAATATTTTTGTAACAAATTGATAGAAATTTAATAATATTTAAGTACTCAGGAAATTTATTTTGTTGTAAAGGCAATATTATATCAGAATTGTATTGTGGACAATCATTATAAATAAATTGTAATTTGATTGAGAATTTGAAAATTATTTATTAGTCATTTAAAAATCTTAAAAAGAAAAATAAAGTGAAAAATATAATTTCAAAATTTTAAAAAGTGGTAGTGTAACGAAGAAGAAAGAGAGACTTATAAGATAAGTATAGAATTCATTTATTTATTTAATATCTGTAACTTGAACCCAAGCGAAAAAGACCCTGGGGTAATAAAAAATTTTACAAATTATTATAGAATTTGAAAAATTTATAATATAAATATTACAGTTAGTATATATATATATATATATATATATATATATATATATATATATATATATTAGTATTTCAATGAACCGAATGTCTAAAGAGATCGGGATTACTCAACAAAAAGTACCAAAGATCCTAATTAATAAAAATATATATCATTACATGTTTTTATGTAAAATAAATTTTTGTCGGTGGTTTACAATTAAATTACTAAATTTTTGTAAACGTATTCTTTTTGCAAATGAAGCTTGTTTTTCAAACAACGGTTTATATATATGGTTTATATGGAAAAAAATATGTATTACTCGTACTGAGGTTAGCAATACCCTCGACTTTCCAAAAGTCCAAACGTTTCAAGGTCTACATCAGACCAGAAACAATATATATTATATACATACAAAAGAATGGCACCTCGAAGAGAGTACTCAATATCTCTGACAGGTGAAATTAACCTGAAATTTTCATCGTGACATTGTAACCTTGGAATTACGGGTAATAGCAATTACATGGAACGGCTCCAGATTCGGAACCTCTATGTGCTAGTTTCCCCGAAAATCCTAGATGTCGGGCTTTACATCTCACGTCTTCAGATTTAACTAAAAATATCAAATATATAAAGAATTGTTCGAGAGGACATTCAATTGTGGGAAACGCAATTGATGAAAGTTCTCTAATCAGAAACAGTATATATTATATATACTGTCTTGCGTACAAAAGAATAACACGTCGAACAGAGTAACTTTGAAGTAGTTCAAAAGCTCTTATTTTAAATCTTTTTCTAATTTAATCAAACCCTCAAACGAATATAGCCTAGTCTTTTGCAACGCAATACGTTGTAAAAAACTATGTTCCTATATTATTTTGTTTAATTTAATCATTTTTCTTTAACTCTCAAGGTAATAGTTAAACTCTTGTCACCGTTGTTATGAAATTAAGTTTGTGAGAACTTTATTTTTGTATGATCAAAAGACTCAAAAAATATTTTTCTCAGTATTAACCTCATGGGTATTATGATTGTTTTCTTCCAAGGCCTTCAATTGATTTGCCTTCACTAAAGGCAATTAGGTGTAATAATCTTCTAAAATGACTACCATAGCCTTAAGGATTAACCATTTCTTTGTCCATCATAAAAATCAGAAAAAAAACTTGGACCCCACTTGATGATAAATCGAGCAACAAATTAACGAAAATCAAACGTGACAATTCTTATGTGCCGTAATATTAGATTACTGACAGTGAAAAAGTTGGAGGAATTTCATATAGAATAGGACCTTATTAAAAATTCTACACAAAAGCAACGCAGCGTGCAGCCAATTAGAGAAGTAAATGTATTCAATGGGACTGTCAGATTGTTTCTGATGAGCCTGAGAACACGGGTGGGTACACCAGATTCTTCGGGGTAGGTACTCGGTACGTTTTTCTCCGTTTTGTGGTGTGCGGGTGTAGGTAAGTGCGATCGAACAGGGTCGGAACAAGGGGTATGTGGTTTTTACACAATGTTGCATAATAGACATTTTCATTAATTGCACTGTGTTAAAATATACACACTGACAATCACAACACTTCGAAGGAGTTGTTAAAATATAATATTGTTTTGGTAAAACTTAGATGCTTAGATGCTGTAGTAGAGATTAAATGATTAAAATATTGTAACGTTTGGTGAATGTTTTTTCATGTAAACATAGTATTGAAGTAGTATATACTCCCTTCTTAAATTCTTTATTTTGATAATTTTTACAATTGTAGTTATTATAGACATTTAAAATGTAACCGACTTCCACCTATAACTAAAAAGCCAAAAATAATTATAACAAAATACAACTCTAGCAAATAAATAACACATTCAATGTTGTTAGGTACCTACCCAGGAAGTAAAAAATGTAAACATTTAAAGGTGCTCATTCTGTACAAATTAATTACCTAACAATCTAGTTTATTTTGAAGTCGGTGCCAAGCAAATCTAAAATCCTTCATTGCGTACTTATCTACTACTTCATCAAACTTGATTGTTGCTTGCTTGTACTAGTACGCGTTGACTTAATAAGCCCAAAATATATTTATGCCTTATGGACCACGCAATGTAACCTTTTTTTAACTATTTTTGACAACTCTGTATAAGTATATATAATTCCACTCCACCCTATGCACCAACCATCCTGTAGATACGACTGCCCATGGACAAGCATAAATTTGTTAGCTGCCTTCTGTAAACTATAGGACGGAGTAGAATCCATCCCATATTTACGGAGTCAAATCCGTCCTATATTTCAACCATAGTATATAACTCCTTGTGGTCTACCCTATAAATTATTACATTGTTACTGTGTTAATTCCTCTCCACACTTTATTCAACTTCTTATGTGCTATAAAATAAATAATTTTTTAATCACATTGTATAAATATAATTTAAGTTCAGCATATATTTCAACCATACTGCATATGATTTGTTTACGTCCATATCATATAACAGTTTTTAATCACCCTATATAACTTGAATTTCACATTTTTTCCAACATTTTTATGCTACCAATCGTCCACTCCACCCTATAAGCCATACATCCTGTAATGCAGCTAAACGGCCTAACTTATATTTCAATCATCATATAAACTCCTTCTATTACTTTACTTTGTGTTTTTGTTTGCTATAACTAAACATCCTGTGTATAAACCCACCAAAAAGCAGTTTAGATTGACATGTGTTGTCACTGAATTTTCTATTAGGCCGGGAGAATGTGACAATCAAAAGCACCGTCTTCGCAAAATGGAAAAATTTTCATTTAATTAGGTATTTGCCGAGTATACAAACAAAACGAGCTTGGTACTCATTAATTTAAGGAGTCGAAAATACTATGCTTTACTACCTATATACTTGAGATGTACATAGAAAATTTTCAAATTCGCAATTAAAACTTCCAGTGCCTAAAATTCCCGCACTATTACGTTGGAATTAAAATATTTATGAGGAAATGTCCGTTATGTCATTTCGATGAAATTTTTTATAAGAATTTTGGAATTTTCGGAGATTTTCTGCAAACTGCAAGTTGCACGTCGCAGAAAAGTATATGAGATCACCTAGGGATCTTCCTTAATATATTAAACGTTAAAAAACTATACACATCGATAAGGAGTTTTCAAAAAATCGACCAATATGTTAGAGATATTGGTCGATTTACATGCACGCATGTGTTCATTCACAAATTTCTTCACTTTACCAATAGAATTCTTTTCCCAAATTTGAAGTTTCACCAATCCGGATATATACTCTATAAAACAAGACCATAATCATACAGAACGGTTCACCACAGGAGAAGAATTCAGGTAACATACATACAAAAAAAATACGCGACGAATTTATAACCTCCTCCTTTTTGAAAGTCGGTTAAAAATAGATTGATAATTCTTTTATCTAAATCCCGGATTAACCATTCTTTCGTTCTGGTTAGCCGCGCCAGAATGTTAGTTGATTTCGAGTCCGATTCTCTTATAGGAGAATTAAAATAGTAGGTGACCATTTTAAGAGATGAAGTAACTAGAGGATGATATAAACGTTAATGTGATACCTTGAGAGAGTCATAGTTATGACTGCAGCGGGGGGTCTGGGGTGCCACTAGGCCACCCCAGTTCCCTAAGGACTCGTCGTGTCGCAAGGGACTCGGATTCTAGTGCCAGCAAAAAGGGGTTAGTTTGCTGGTCCGACACCTCAAACGACGGCCTCGGTCTGGATACACCGTTCTGTTGAAGCGATCGAACATTTATGTTTAGTCCCAGGTCTCGATATACGCACCGCGGAGTTCCTCTGTTCTAGCTTTTAATCCCACACCCGAAGACTACAGGCGCCCGGTATAGCGCATATCTGGACATGAGAGCACCTTACAGCGGTCGGGGCTGTAATTCTAGTTGTCCAGACGCGGATGGGAATAGGATTTGCCTCGGATTCTATACAGGTACACTCCGTTTGCAAGACAGGAGCTCCCCGTCCGTCACCTCAAACGGCCGTTGTCTACTCCCCGCTCTCGAGGGCATGCACATGAATGAGACTCGGAGTTCACACATGTCCGCCCAGGGACCTATCGCAACCATTTGCCCCTGCGAGGCCAATACCAGCCGGAGAGGCACCGCTAGCACAACACGGTGGGCTTCCCCTCCCCCGCAGTACCCATTTGGTCCTTACGGACATTACAGAAGTCAAAGACTGGAGTGACGACCCCTCCGATCGTACTGACGGCGTCCGTTTAAGGTTTACCTAGCGTAGATGGGTCACCCCCCGAGAAGGCTACACCATCTCTCTCATTACTAAAAATTTTCAGCTTACATTTGTACTATCACATTGCACTTGCTAAAAAACTGTATTAGCTCATTGAAAAAAATATGAGACCATTTTGGGATCTCCCTTAACAAAATCCAGTTTAAAATATCCACATTCTTTAAGTCAGGTTCTAGCAATCAAAGAACATACGTAACAAATACATAAACAGGCGAGTTAAGAACATCCTTCTTTTTTAAAGGCGATGAACAATAACTCATCGATAAAGAATTTTGAATGTTATATTGTTTAAGCACTTTCTGGGAAATAATACCACAAGTCACGAAATTTCTGATTATTTCTCAACTGTCGGAGTCTAGGTCAGACTACGTTGTCATTAGCAAAGAAACTATGAAAAAAGTCTCAATTCTAAAATATAAAATGTAATGTTTGACAATATCTATTTTTAATAATAGATAAGATTAAATATCAAACATTTTAGACTCCGAAACAGTTGGAAATGTACAGAAATTTCGTGACTTGTGCAGTTATTTCCCAGAAAGTGCTTAAACATTGAAAAAATATACCACAAATATCCTTCAGAAAACAAGTTGAATATTATGTCAACTAGTGACTTTTATCCTCAGAAGATATTGGTATTGATTTTGTTCTCCAATTAATTTTGTCACAAATTTTCGTAAATCACGTACGCTGAAAAAACTGTAGAATTACATTGTTTTTGTTCTCAATTAATGAAGTTTTAGTTAGCATTTGCAACAAGTCCTGAAAAATGCCAAATCTAATGAAATTATCAGAGAAGTATTCTGCTCAAAAGTATCCATTTATCCAATTGTTATTAACCGTTGAAAAATGATTATTGAAATTTCTTTTGCAGCAAAATTGTTGTCTTCCGCCTATGAGTATGAATGAAACTCGTAGAATCTACGAATTGAACAATAGATAAATACCTGGCTTCAAACCATTCAATAAGAGTGTTATTCAAATAAAAGAGACCATTAGTGAATTCAAAGAGCAATAGAAGGAACGATTGTGTAAGAAGGGTCCTTGGCATCTATTTCGTTATATATGGGAGCATTCTTTCCAAGTAGGTAAAGTGTTATTCCCAGAAATGACGGAAAATGTAACTGCAACTGGTTTGAATCGAAGCACAAAAATTTTAATTGTTTAGTGTGGAAGTCCACCTGGACAATCAGTGACTCAGCAATACCCAAGATGATTAAGAGGCTTTTTTTATTTCTAAAAATCAGTTGTATCATTCATAAATAGTCACCTTACAAAAAAAAATACAATACTAATAATTATTAAAAAATATCTGGTATTTCTGTTCCAAAAATTATTATATTTACCAGGCTGTTTCGAATGTCAAGTAGTAGTTCAAATATACCGCAACATCATATTAACTATATAACTTTATTAAACATTTTTTCCGAGTTAATATAGGTCGGAAACAAATACATGTATCTACATATATTTTGATATGTGTCTACTTAATTAAAGTGTTCAAAGAATACTTGATATCTCAACTTATGGAAATTGTTTATTTAAATCAATTTTTGACATAAGGTGTGATAAGGATTCATAATACTCAAAAATATATATTTTTTTTTGGAATTTTAATAAATATAGGGTTCTAACGAGACCCATTGAATTTGAGGCTAGGGGCAGCATGAAAATAGAATACTATCAAAATTGATAATTGCCACAAAATTTTACTAAATTATAGAGAGCTGTATTAAAGTAAATAATGATAGAGATCCCTATTTAATTATATATACTTCTTGATGCCACGTTCAAATGACCTCCTAACAACTTCTAGTATCATTTGCAAAAATATTTGCAATTCTTTTCCACAAATGGTATGAAGCTGTAGAGCGAATCTCAACAAGTGCGCTGATGTTAGATCTGGACACCTAGGTGGTAAAACACAGTGTAACCTTTGCCAGATCAGTGGCTAATATTAAGTTCAACAAACTCCCGTTGAAAAAAATTTCCTCACTAGTTCCCTTAAAGAATTGTTTAGTTACACGATTTTCCATAATTCTCGCAACTATATACTCTCCAATAATTGGTCCTTTGGATGGCACAAAACATCAATGTAGCGGTTTACTAACTCACAGCGAAATATATATTTAACAGCAAATTATTCGTTTCAAAAGAATTCCAGTATTCTCGGATATTTTATAATAAATGACTCACAATACAATTATTTCTTGAATGACATTACATTTAACATTATATGACTAATAAAATTTATACCTTTCTAACCAAACCGGAGTTTTCATGCACCCACACAAATATTCATAGTATGTTAATTTCAATTATAAAACCTATGTATTCCGAAGAAGACACATGAACCTATATGATAACATAAATAAAACCATTGTAATATTCAATATCAATTTTTCCTGCAATACTATCCCGACTTTAAACAACTTTACTATTTATTTATCTGCATTTTACAGTTCTCCAGGTTTCTTTTGTGTTTATACTATCACTGAAACATCAATTTCAATCTTGTTTACCTCTTTCTGTGTAGTTCCCCGGGCATTTCAGTCCTGCGATTTCATTGGCTGTAATCTGTATGCAGTGAAGTCTCAAAATTTATTTTAAAAATTATTTTACCATTTATTATTGGTTTTTCTAACTCTCATCTTAAAAACGCAGTACATTTCTAGAAAACATATTTACAATACAAAAATTCTTACACTCCAGTTTTAACGTTGTAACGATAAGATCATGATTCCTTACTTAATCAACAAATACAAGTTTAAAATGATACAATAATGTAACTACTACATTTTGTACAAAAAGAAATATACATATATACCAACAAGATGACGGCATGGCCATGGGGTCCTATCTGTCTCTTGCTTTAAGAAATATTTGAGGACCCAACAGTTTTCTCAAAATGGATTAATACTTTAGCGTTATGTTTACGACATACTCGTTATGTGGGAACATAATTTTAAAGACTTACATGAATTCCTAAAAACATAACCAACAAAGAACAAACTATACAGTTCGCATTAATAACAAATTATCTTTTTTAGGCACCCAAACACCATCGAGATTTGAAATAGAAGTTTACAGAAAACCGACTCACACTATTAGCTATCTCAGCGTTAACTGTAATCATCCAAATTCAGTAAAAACATGTATCATCAACTCTCTATATAATAGAGCAAAAACTAACTTTTACGCATCAATAAATTTAATGAAGACAAAACGTATTTTATACTCGCTTTATACCAATAATTACCCATAAAAATCATTAATAAATGGTTAAACAAAATCGAATACTAAACAATCGTTAATAATCAACACAACAAGCAACATTGACTTCCAAGATATCGCTACAATAATAATACCAAATCATATTTTTCTCAGAAAGACTAAAAAGACTAGGTTGGTTTCTTATATAACGGAACAGACTTCATATTAAATATTAGTTGTGAATGTAATAAATTCTATAATAGAGCAGTCTAGATCTCTAAATGTTCGCATAAATAAAGACAAAAATTACATGAAAAAACATCAACTTGAAAGCCCTAAATATGTGAATATGCCTGAGATCTTGGTGATAAATTAAAATTTCAAAATTCAACCACACCACGCAAAGATGTATACAAAACGAAACTAAAACTAAAAAAGTCTGCTTTAATTTTGTTAAATTAAAACGATTGCATCGCTACTCCTTCCGAAGAATTCAATCGTTCCTGACTGCCTATAATTAAGGAAGAAATTACCAATGGTCATGTCCCTATGAACAACCCAATATCAGGATTGTTTTCCTATGTTGTCCCTTATGATTTTAATGGTATATGTAACAAAGGTGCATATAGGAGAACCACATAAAATTTTGAGAATAATCCTTTCAAATTCTTTCTGTACTACCATGTATATTATCAAATTAAATTATCCTTGTTACCTCATACGTCACATAACATTGTCAAATATTTCTTTCGGCACTGCAAGTACCTCAAAGCTTTAGGAGAGTTGGAAAGGTCCGAAACTTTCTACTGGAAGCTTTTTCCTTGGGCAAAAAATATTTGAAATTCAATTTAATAAACCAGAAATTATTACAATAGTCCTCGCAAACCAGGTGCTCTAAATAATTTAACTGGCCTCAAACGAGGAGGTCCTCAATCCTTCGGTACATTTTCTAAGGTCATGGTGTTTCCAACAGGTTTTCACCAATTCCTGACTGAATGTTTATTTATTGTTGCTAACAGGTCATATACTAAAATACGAGACAGAATTACAAAATTAATAGTAATACAAAACTTTTTTTATCGATGCAATCTAGTTTTTTACATTTTACACCAAATCCTCCTAGAAATCGTCTTTGCTACTATGAGGAATGTTGAGGAGAACTGAAAAACCTAGAAAATGAGCTACTATACCATCAACTTTCTTAATTGGTTTCTTAGATAATGGAACCTTTACCCGAAATTCCAAAAAAATAATAATCGCTTATATATTTTTTATTCTATAGCTAAAACATTCTTATTAACTGAAGCGATAGATCTTCTCATAGCCAATTCATATTCTAAAAATAAATACTGCAGCCCCTGTAGTTTTTGCAAAATATCAGTCAGTACTATGGAAGAAATTTTTTGAAAGGACATATTACCTCACCTCACCTTAACATTGCCTATAGTAGCAAACACGGTTTTATTGGTGGATTTTGTGTTAAAGATAAAAAACTAAAATGTCACCGATTTTTTGAGCTTTTTTTGGTAAAAAACAAAAAGACAACTATAAAAATGTTGAATTTCATGTCAATTAGTCATATTTTATTATTAGAACAGGTTGAGGTTGGTTTTGTTCGACTATTAATTTTGTCAACAAAAGTTCTTTTTCTCCGACATCATTTACGGGAGCCAATCCTAAATTTCGTTATGTTTATGTCCAAACCAAACTGATCATCCAGATCACAAAACTTCTTCAAATATGATATTAGAATATCAACAACGATGTAACTACGTTTAAAAATCTCTTCATTTGATTGATTTTTTTAGTAATAAATTTGTTGCCAGTACAGTTTTTCAATGAAGTTTAGATCATGGTCATCGTCCGCTGATGTTGTCCGATGCTTGATGGCAATCAATTCTTTCCTATTGTATTAGATTTCTTATTCCTTGTATCAATATTATTTTTGGTCTCTTCCTTTTTGCTGTCTCATATGGTTTCCACTTCAAAATTTTCTATGTCAGATTTTCTTCACCCATCCTCTGTACAAGTTGTTTCTCCTCAATGCGTTCAATACCTTTCCATTTCTAACTCATGTGTTAAATTAATAATTCAGTCTTAACCCCGTCTAACTTTGATGTTTTAGTTCCTCGTCTTGGTGAACCCATTTCAGTCGCGTCAGTTATTCCTTCAATCTACAGATCCACACACCAAAGTGCTCTTGATCATTATTTTGTAAATTCTCAGGTTTCGCCGTTTCTCATTTATGTAGAGTATAGCATTGCGTCTTGTTACATAATCGCTGTTCTTGCATTGTTTGTTTTATTTATTTTATTTCTGATCCGCTACACATATGTAAATCTACATCTCGAGATTTAGAGAATATGATGAAGCAGAATAATAAATTCCATAAAAGTATTCATTTATTCACACAAATATCGTTCTCCTTAAATTAAATTACTCATTAGTTACATGTTTAGTATGTGTTAACCTCTATATAATTCGGAATTCTCTAATTCACTGTCATAGTAGCAATTTAACGTAAATATTTTTATTTTCTATGCACGTCCGTCGCAGTACATTCTAGTCGTAGTGTGTCTAACCGTCTAAACAGTGAAACAGGTCCCCTCACAGACCGACTTGATTCTCACAAGAAGATGTGCTTCATTGTGCTCCGGTGCTGCGGTATTTCTTATCCACGAACACTAGAAATTTACCACACGAAGGCACAAAATAGCGGAGGTTTAATCGAATACGACCATTAACACCGTAACTTTACGATTATTCGGTTAGTTTCGTGAATGTGTTTCGCATTAGGTTGGCCAAACCGACAAACATTGCTAATTGAGAGTTAACTATCATACACTTTCATTTGTATAGTTAATTGATTAAATTGATTTTATTTAGTGACCATTCCTATTGTTACTTGGATTTTTTTTATATTTTCTACAGCTAAGTCTAAATATCATCAACTTGGGAGATCTTTTATAACAATGTGATATTATTAGCCTAAATCTTCATTGCACCCTCATAAAAACTTCTAGTTACTGGTTTAAATTTATATATAACTTTATCATAAACCATAACTGAGTTTACCACTAAGTTTACATAGGAAAGTAAACAATACATCAATGTTTTCTTGATGTTTTGAAAATGTCGATGTTTTTGGCAAAAAACATGGGTAGTTGCCATCAATGTTTGAAATCTGAGACCATGTTCTTTAACTTTACTTGGCGCATATTTTTCTTGCCGTTTTGTCTTTTTGTGGCTATCTATTTAAAATCTAGTATGCAATTCCAGGTGTACTACGTAATTGAAAGTCTCAGCATTAGTTAGAAGGCACGGGACATTATTACACGATTAAAAGGGGCATTCATGCCAATGACGAAATAGGCAGGAAGCAGATAGATGCTGGTAGCTCTGAAGAAAGCGCAAAGAAAATTTTGTAAGAACACACTGGAAATATTGTTATTTCATGATGGAAAAAAATCGACCACACTATGTAGCAACATGTAATAGCCGTATGCTATCAAAACAATCTAGAATTGTAGAATTACAAGAGTAAGCAAAAATCAAATGGGATATCATTGGCATGAGCGAAGTCAGGAAGAAAAATGAAGAACTATTAAAATTGAATCAGGCAACCTTCTGTACAACCAAGGAACATTATCAACAAGCAGTGGTGTAGGGTTCCTTATCCATATGAGATGGACACACAAAATCATTGGAATTTCGGGTGCATTTAGATCTAGTCGCTAGCCTAACATTGGCACTATCGAAAATGTACCCAATGCCAATAATACAACAAGACGCCATTCTATCTAAGAAATAAATTATTTCAAATACCTTATGGGAAACCTCAACGCCAAAGAAAAAGAAAAGTTCAAAAGAGATCACTGGGAGCTTTTGGGCGGTGTGAACGAAATGAAAGAGGAGAGAGAACAAAACGCACACAACAGAATATGTACACTCGTTCAAGAAACACCTCAATTGTATGGGGACCTGGTCCAAATGGACCAGTCGAACGAAATTCTGCACTATCAAAGATATAAACACGCTAAATAAATTCATGGCCAGATGCAATCATAGGCTTGTGAAAAGAAGAGTTGTCCTTAATACGAAATTGTAAAGATTTAAACTTACCAGAAAGGCGCTCACTAACATCATAGACATTAATGATCTCAACAAAAACTCTGAGCGACATCAGTCCCTTCGAGAAGAAAAGTTTACTGAAGAACAAAATAACATCATCATAACCAACACAGGAATGGAAAAATACCACGACCACATACATCTAACGTGTAGAATATCCGAACTGTGCACTGCCATCAGAAAGAAAATTACAGAGTACATCAAAAATTACAAAAAAAAACTGGTAGAATCTGCAATGTTATCGCGTTAATAGACGGAAACACCCCAATAAGGAAATAAGCAAAATACTGGAACACGTCACCAAATTGTACAGTGACCTATATGCAAATACATAAACTCTTGAAATAGAGACGACGGAGGAGGAAACAACAGAAATTCTAGTAAAAAACGTGGAGTCAGGGGTCTAGAAGATGAAAAGTAGCAAGGCTGCAAGGACAGACAAAGTAATGGCCGAACTACTCAAACACGAGGATAGAGAAACATAGAAACGCCTGGCTAAAATGTATACTCAATATCCAAGAACAAGGCACATACCAGAACCAGTGAACGGCTATAAAAAGATATCCAGAATTACAGGTCAATAAGTCTCCTAATGGTAGTGTACAAAGTATTCACTAAGATCATGTAGAAAACAATAAATATATTAGATTCCACTCAACCAAGAGACCAAGCTGGATTCCGTAGTGGCTTCGGTACAATTCATCACATACATACATCAGACGAACCAAGGAATAGTATATAAGCCATATTACCTAATGCAGTAATCAGCGCAAGGTGTAAAGAGGCTGTATATAGAAACTTTGGCAAGCAAAAGCAAATATCAGAATATATGAAGTCAGCCCAGAATTGCCCACTAACAGAAGAGCCGGACAGAGTGATGCCATCTCTCCAAACCTATTCATAGTGACATTAGAAATTATTTGGTGGATATTTCAATCATCTAAGATTTACCAGCCAAAACTTACACAGAAAATAATTAAATGGGTCTAACAGATATTACCAAGAAAACGAAGATAATATACAACGAAGTGGTAGCGACTCGAGACATCACAATAGATAAATACATATTGGAAATAAATAGAAAGATCAAACCGGCACCTCAATAAGAAAGCATTTCATCAATGTGTTCTACCGGTGCTGACCTAAGGTTGTGAAACCTGGAGTCTGAAAACGGATATTACTAGAAATAATTTGGTCAAGTGCGAGTTGGACTCGCTTACTTAGGGTTCCGTACCACCTTCAAGATTCTAATATTCCAGTTTCAGGCAAGCAGGAAATGAGTGCATTTTCTTATATTTACCCTTATATCTTTTAAAGGAAGCGTTTTAAATTTGTAAAAAATATACACTTTGATTTTTCACACATAGACTTTTTATTTTATCTGCTTCAGGATTCGCTTGATTTTTATCAGAATACATATGTATTTAATTTTCTAATTTGGCCCCCAAAAATTAACATTAGAGTTTTATTTTACTAATAAACTTTTAGAGAAGTCTTTTTTAATCTACTGTCTGAGTTTTGAGGCTCTGTAGATTGAAAGATAAAGGGCAAAATAGGTCAAGTTTTAAATTATAAATTATTAAATCTGTTATTCAAATTATTAAAAAATACAAATAAAATATATTTTTCAAAATTTAAGTAGTGTAGTTTCTAAAGTGGGAATTAAGTCGATGTTTAATATTTTTGTTAATATCTTTTAAACAAATGATTTACAAATATGATATATTTGTAATTCACATAATGAGCCTTTTATCTGATATATTACATGATGCGTTTGAAAATTGAATCTTTATTGTCCATTTAATTGTATAATTTGTCCCTAAAATTACTATGGGGGTTTATTTTCCGTTTAATTAATTAATTCTATTATTTGGGGGCCAAATAATAGAATTAGGGATTTTTTCATAATTATCCAATAAACAAAAAAAAATAGGTCTTATAGTTTGGGGAATAACGGAGGGAATGGGTAATTTTTTTAAAATATTTTTTGAATAAATTTTAAAATATTGATTTTAAAAAAATTTTAAAAAAAAATATTTGAATTCGTCATAATGAGCCCTGTGATTTTATATATTACATGACCCGTAAGAAACAATTATAATTTTTTATTTTCCATTTAATTCTATAATTTGCCCCCCAAAATGAATATTAGGGGTTTCTCCTTATTTTTCCAGCAAAGTTCAGGTGAGGGGCTATACTTCCATTTTTTTCAAAATTTTTCAGCTTATGGTTTCGGAGATAAGGGGGGGAATGGGTGATTTTTTTATATTTTTGTTAATATCTTTTAATTAATTTATTTTAAAAATATGAAAGAAAATATTTGTTTTTTACATCATGAGCCCTTTCATTTGATATATAACATGATGGGTTAGAAACAATTTTAATTTTATATTTTCCATTTAATTCTATAATTTGCCCCCCAAAATGAATATTAGGGGTTTTTCCTTATTTTTCCAGTAAAGTTCAGGTAAGGAGCTATACCTCCATTTTTTTTTCAAAATTTTCAAGCTTATGGTTTCGGAGATAGGGGGGAGGATGGCTAATTTTTTTTATATTTTTGTTAATATCTTTTAATTAATTTATTTTAAAAACATGAAAAAAATATATTTGTATTCGTCATAATGAGCCCTTTCATTTGATATATAACATAATGGGTTAGAAACAATTTTAATTTTATATTTTCCATTTAATTTTATTAGTTGCCCCCCAAAATAAATATTAGGGATTTCTCCTTATTTTTCAAGTAAAGTTCAAGTAAGGGGCTATGCCTCCATTTTTTTTCAAAATTTTACAGCTTATGGTTTCGGAGATAAAGTTGGGGAATGGGTAATTTTTGTTATATTTTAGTTAATATCTTTTAATTAATTTATTTTAGAAATATGAAAAAAATATATTTGTTGTCGTTGTAATGAGCCCTTTCATTTGGTATATAACATGATGAGTTAGAAACAATTTTAATTTTATATTTTCCATTTAATTCTGTAATTTGCCACCCAAAATTAAAAGTACAGGTTTCTCCTTATTTTTCCAGTAAACTTCAGGTCAGAACTCATAACTCTAATTTTTTTCAAAACTTTAGGTTTTATAGTTTCGGAGATAAGGGGGGGAATGGGTAAATTTTGGTATATTTTCGTTAATTTCTTTTTAAATATATATTTTTTTAATATGAAAAAAATATATTTGTGTTCCTCAGAATGAGACCTTTCATTTCATATATTACATGATGCGTTTGAAATTTTTTTTTATTTTTATTTAATTCTATAATTTGCCCCAAAAATTAATATTAATAGTTTCTCCTTATTTTTCCTGTAATGTTTGGGCAACATTCTGTATTTCCTATTTTTTTCAAAATTTTAGGCTCAGTAGTTTCGGAGATCAGAGGAGGAACGGTCGATTTTTTTAGTTCCCCCCCCCCCAGAAGTATCCCTAAAATCATTTTTTTTCTTTTACGATATGTAATGTTTGTTTGTTGGAGTTCAAATCTTTATCTCACTTTGAAGTTACTTTCATTTATATCGACAGACAAGCTAACAAACAAATATAAGAAAGCGACCAAATATAAGAAAATGTGTGTAACATTGAAGGTTAAATATATATTTATTCGTATATAGACAAAATGTAAGTCATTTTAATCAAGTTTGAAGAAGTTCCATGTTGTTGGTTAACTGAAGAGTCCTTAATAACTGCGAACAAGATATCCCCACCTCTAGTGTTGTTTCAGCCACAAAAATGCGAACTCTTCATCGCCGGTTTTGTTTTACAAATACGATACGGTAATTTTCGAACAAAGTGTTGAAATGATAAGATATTAAACGCGAAACATAAAACCTCATAACGACAGCCTCCGTTTTGATGACTTGCATTTGCACGAGCATCTTGAGCACAACAAAAGCCCTGAACAATATTTTCCCAGACTAATTGCTTAATCCATAAAGAAAAACCGAAACATACAAAGCCGGTTCTGATGTCAAAGAAATGCAACCCTCGACGGTGGCAACGGCGTTAAATTATATGATTGCTTTTGACGAAAAAAAAAGCAGAACAGAATCAATTACAGACAGGAAACCCCCGAGAATGGATTTTTATTGTAAAAACAAAACATTTAATTGTGTTTTGTACAGTGCAATGAAATTAGTTTTTGTATGAGCGTTTACGACGAATTAATTACTATCTTAATTGATTTTCTTGTAACTGAAGTTTAATTTGTCTCTTGGGGGGGTTTTAATGCTCACGTTTTTCTCCATTCTGTTTTCTTTTGCAGATATTGTGTACATATGCACGTCTGGAGGGTGACCTACTGCTATCGGTCTAAGTCAATGAGATCTGCAGTTTGGTGGTAAGTTTTAGTTAATATAGAATGAATATTTGGGTGTTAAAAAGTCAAAAGAATATATTGAATATGTTCCATACACAGGTTGTTTCATTAATGACGGGGAAAGTTGCTACATGAGAAACGGTAAGAGGTAAATGATTCAGTGAACACACAGAGCTTGTTAGATTGAACAAAATTACTCCACCTCATACCGTTTTTAAGTTATACATGCAAAACCGTTTTCCCTCTGTTGGTTAACATAGAAGTATTTTGATGATAAATGTAATATAACAGGATCGTCCAATCTTCACCATTATATTTACTTTCTTGAAGTTACCATTAACTAAGTTTCTGAAGAAAAACTTTCTTAACGGAGGCCCACATATATACATACGCAAATAGGTGAGCAATGGAATGAAATGCATTGTTTGAACTTTCATTTGTCTCGACACATTCGGAGAGACACCACGACTGACACCTCGACCGACACTACAACCGATACCACACACTACCTTTATCTTGAAATACCCATACAATTCAGTTCTCGGTGTAAGAAAACAGGAACCAGGTAAGGTATTAAGAGTCTCTTCTTTTATAGAAAATCAATTATAATAAGGATATAACATCCAATTAATATACAATTCTTGCACAAAATTTGCTGTTCGTTCTAATGAAAATTCCAATTCTCTGTTTGCGTATAAATTAAATTAGAGACTTGACATACCGAAGTCAGGAAAATCACCATTAAACTTGATTTATGCACTGACTAGCTTTATATTATAAAATAAACAGTTTATTTACATTAAAACTTGTGAATATTATTTGAAATTTATTGAGCTGAAAAGCTTAACATGTAAAACTTTAAAAATTAATATTGTTATATTTATATTACCTTTCGTCGCTAGATGGCGTCACTGTTAATTCAAATAGGATGTAAAATGACTTTGAACTTTGTTAAATCCCTTAATACGGCACTGTAGACCATATACTTCTGGAGGTAGCGTGCAATGAACAATAATAACGAACTTAGAACATATACTTGATGTGACTTTAAAAGCATGAACAAACAATTGTCGTTTAATTAAATTATTATTAATAGCGGACCTTAGAGCATATACATGTTATGAGCTTAAGAGCATAAACACAAAACGAAATTCGTTTTGTGGTAGTAAGTACTATGTGTATGATTTGTGATAGTATTAAAATACAATTCGCGTTCTTAGAGCATGTACTTCTGGAGGTAGCAGGCAAAACACAAAAATCGTGTCATGTGTAAAAAGAGATAGCAAGAGGCTAATATTAAATAACTGAAGTATGTTTGAAACAAAAAAAATTTATTTGGCATTTTTCTTTAGATAAAGAAGGATTAATACTTGAGTTTTAACAAAATAGTGACAATTATTTTAATTCTCCTGCAATGTGTATCAATTACTAATGATGACACAAGGAAAGACAAACAGAGGCAGGGAGATAACAAGAAACGGGAAATATAATTGTTATGAACTTTCCATTGTTCAATCTCAAATTACTGCCTCTCCTTTATTACGAACACGCAATTTTGACATGTTATGCATCAGTATTTAACCGACTTAAATAAAAAAGGAGATTCTCAATTCAGTTTTTTTTTAAGGTATGTTACCTCAGAGCTCCCTCAATTATGTACTAACTTATGAAAAAAAATGAAGTAATGTACTTCCAGGTTGGTGTCATTTTTCGATTAGCATTTCCATTGCCAATAGTTGTTCTTTAACATCTTCTAGAACCAGATTCAGTTGGTTGCTATTCTGCCGTTTTTTAATCGTTCTATTTGTAATAACTTTACTAAATGTTTTGTATGTTGGCTTATGGTCTATAGTTTCCAAAGTTACTGTTATTTCACTTCTGGTATAGTTACAAGAGCGTCGCTAATAATGGCTCTTAAAGAGACATGTAACGAAGCGCCAATGATCGGCAAGGTGGGGAAACAACTGCCCTGCCTGGCTGTATAGAATTATCATATTTAAAGAAAAGCATATCATGTCAAATTACAGACCCATCTCACTGATATCTAATGTCGCCAAAATCTTGGAAAAAATGATTTACAATAGAATTTTAGAATTTGTAAACAAGCATAAAATAATATCAAAAAAATAGTATGGCTTCATGAAGAAAATAGGTACAAAGGATGCCTTAAATTTTCTAACAAATGTAATTTGTAAAAAGCCTGATAAAAGTACCCCAATTGTAGTTATATTTCGTGACTTAGCGAAAGTATTTGATACTTACTGTCAATCCCAATTTATTATTAGAAAAATTATACTGTTATGGAATAAAATGCAAAGCTTATAAGCTCATGACTTCTTATTTGCATGACAGAAAACAGCGTGTTAAAGTAAATGAGGTTGTAAGTGAATATTGTGAAGTTCGAACAGGTGTTCCACAAGGAACAGTACTCGGAGTATTGTTACTCATTCTGTACGTGAATGACTTACTAACTACTATGCCTGATGACGTAATAATATCATTTGCTGATGACACAGCGGTTATATCTTTAGGAGAAAGTTGGGCTGAAGTAGAGATCAAAATGAATAACTATCTTGAAGCTATAAGTAACTGGCTAGCTTTAAATAAGCTATCTTTAAATTTGGACAAAACTGTTTACATGACATTCGGAAATTGCAACATAAGTGTTCCGGTAAACCTAAACATTTCAGTCAACGGAAAAAACTGGAATAGGGTGGAATCATGTAAATATCTGGGAATCATCTTTGATTACAAAATGAAATGGGATAAACATGTAGAAGACATTCTTAGAAAAACAAAGTATTTTGGATTTGTATTCTATAATCTCTCTAAGATTATGAAAACGGACACATTGATGAAAATGTATTACGCATTTTTCCACAGCATGATCAACTATGGAATCTGCCTGGGGGGGAGCTTACTCCAACGCTACAAAACGTCTGCAAAGCCACCAGAAAAAAATATTAAAAATCGTAAACAAGAATAAAACAAGCTTACATAACAATCCTTTAAATTTGGAGGAGCTTTTCTCACTTGAATCTTTCTTTAAAATATTACTACATTACTCTAAAAGAAATATTCCTGAACTCCTGTATTACTCGGAACAAGAGCATTCTTCTCCCACATAGATCAAAAACAGTCAGTAAGAAGCGCAGTCTTCCAAATGAACTAAAAGCGTTAAGTAATGTAAGTGGAATAAAAAATAAGTTAAAAAAGTGGATAATTAATAAAGATAATAACTGAATCAGATAGGCTGATAAATAAGTCACCATTGTTATTGAAACTTCCTGAAAAATTATGTTTTATTTATTTATTTTTTCTTTTATGTTCTTTTCTATTTTAAGTATTCTTAGATATTTTACTTTATCTTAAGTATATATTTTCCATAGGATAGTTTTATATATTATTAGTTTTAGGTATTATGCCAAGACCATGAACAGGTAATGTCCTTATATTATTGTGTATATCTATTGGTTAATAAATAAATAAAATAAAATAAATATATTATTTCAAGTCGGATTTGATTCGCATTTGTTGAAAAGGTTGCATTTATTTCTTAATTATTCTTTTTAATATTCTTGAGTCGTTGCATCTATTAACAATAAATTGTCGCTTTGAACATTTGATCTTGTTCAAGCAATTCTGAGCGAACAATATCTTCCCAGTCGCTCCAGACGCATATCATTTTCTACCCATGAAGATTTTGTATCTTGTAATTTTTGTATAGCCTGCATATCTAGCCAGTAACAATTTGGTAAAAACATTCTTGTGGCTCACTGAATTTTGTTAGAAGCTTTAGGATATTTGATTTAATAAGATTTGCAAAGGCTAATAGCTACAACAAATGTTAAGATTTCAACTGTTATTTAGTGTTCTCCTGGACATACGGTACTTCTGAGTTGGCATTTTAAATTTTAATTTGTTGCATGGTATATTTATGTATTTTTTGTACTATTTTATTTTGACTACGCATTTATTAACCGACTTCCAAAAAGGAGGAGGTTATCAATTCGTCTGCAACTTTTTTTATGTATGACGAGCGATTATTCGAAATCGACTTTTGCAATTTTGATGATTTAAACTGCATTATATTAAGGAACATTACAGAAAGCTCCCATATGTCTATAACATGAGATTAACGGTTTTCCAAAAAATCTAAAACCGCTCAAGAAATGTGAATATTACAAATTGTATTCTACAAAGATATGTTCCAGCTTGATTCTGTATATTTTTCTATAATAACGTAAAAATACCATTTTTCTCAAAATCAGAAAAATATATCATGGTAAATCTCAAATTTAAATGTCAAGATATGCCATGAAAGTATATCGTACAGGGTATTTCTAATGGTTTTCATTTTGATTCGTTTTAAGTAAGTTTCTTTTAGTTAAGTTAGGGGCTTATAGTCGCGTGAAATGGCAGAAAATATTCCTCTAGTTTATCGAAACGAAAATTTGTTATGTCGGCGAACTCTTCTATATGGTATACGGTTGTAAGCGTGTGCATGCGTGCATGTTAAATTAGGTGGCAGTTGTATACATAGAACGATTGAAATATAAGTTGGAATTGAATTAGTTATACAGGGTGGTTTTAAAAAATATTTTATTGGGTGGCACATAAGTAGTTGCGTAGACAAGGTAATTTAAATAAGATTCTTCTTGTTCTCATCGCTATTCATTGATCACGCCTGTAGAAGGGAGAGCTCTAGTCCAGCTTACTAAGATAATATAATAATGGATTCTTTCGCCGACTTACTTGAAACATTATTCTGTTCTGTGGAAATCTATGTTTGCTATACTATAAATTCCAAATGACTCCAACAAAGCTCCCATTATTCGTGTAGACCCTATCTCCTCTTGGGACCTCAACCTTGAATAAGGTTGCTCAATGTAGTTGGTGGCATGAGAAGGTAAGAACAGAATTGGTGTGTGAAGGCTAAGAGGCCCTCACTATACCCAGTGCCTTATTTGGACAAATACACCCATTATACAAATTGTATGAAAAAATACACATCATTAAGGTTATCCTAAAGTTTTTGTTTCAAATTCTAAAGTCAATTTTTCCCAAAAATATATAAAGAACATTTTTTTAGCGGATAAAGATTTCTTTTTCGTACCACATATGTTTATCTTAGAGGTTTTCAATCAAAAAGATGAAATTTGAACTACTCTGTAGATCGTATTTAGTCTGTCTTAACAATCGAATTTGCGTTAGCTCATTAATTGCAAAGCGAAGTCGACTCCCCTACTGTAAATTCGATTATCAATTCAAGCGTCCAAAAATCGTTTGTAGTTGATGTTCCGCGTGTTCCGTGTGTGGAATTCCCCTCGCAGAACCAGCCGCCTCCGATACGTTATACCAATAAACAATCTACGGTACGTGCCTAATTACCGGCATAGTTAGTGAATACGTTGCGTTGCGTACGTGAGCGTGATGATGTCTTATTCGCGATGCGTGACTCGAGCACGTGACATGCGTGTCTGGAAAGTCGTCTTGTAATACAAGAAAAAGAAAAGGAAAACGAAAAATATCTCGTGTTGTCGCCACTTCGTTAAAAACCGTAACTTTTTGTTCGTTTCGAATCGTGTAAAAGAATACAAAATATTTTGACAGCTGGTGGATATGTTACTTTTCTCAAATCAAATCATACGATAAGCAGAAAATATTGGACCAAAAAGCTTCTGGATGTTAGATTTGGTAAACATCAGGTGAAGATCTTTTATATCAAGCCATCTGATAGGGCAGACGTTGTTCTGCCTTACCGCAAGGTGGCGTGATAAGATTATTTAAAGTCCCTTAATAACAGGAAATAATAAACATATTGAGTTGATTAACGAAATTACCCAGAAATGATGTTCATTTGTTAAAATTCTGTGTGTGAGATCGGAGCGCCCTCTATCGAATGGCAGCATATACCAAATAATTTTACTATGGACCTAAAGCTATTAGCCATATTCTCGGCAAAACAAATATTATTTCTTAATCGGTCAAGTCATTTGGAAGTTACAAGATAACACATGGACGTTAGGCTAGAGATTTATCAAATAAACGAAGAATAAACGTTCATAAAGAGGAAGTTCCGAATTATTTAGTTTTTAAGGCACATATTTTAACACTTATTTGTTACTACATTTAACAAACAATAAGCTTCTAAAAAATAACTGCTGAAGAAAATGATTAAATTGACTACAATCATCTTCATTGCATACACGCAGCCTTCGACTTAAGGATTTTCGTATCATGTTACAAACATACATTCATTGCATTAGTATTTTCTCTCGTATCGACATTTTTTGAAAAACAATTTGCTTTAAATGCCCCCAGGAATAAAAATCCATAGAATTTATATCAGGCAAATGATGTGGTCAATCAATATGACCTACACGTCCTATCTGACAAGTATCATAAGTTTTACTTGCATAAGCTCCGAAATTTCCTGCAAAATGAAGAGGTGCCTCAACATGTCCGAATCTCGTACGAACTCTTATAAACAAAGGGATTAATTACGACAAAACAGGATTCGTAGTTAAGTCTATTAGGTAAAACAACTGCCCCAAATATTTCGTAACCCATATGTGTATCGAAATTTGGTATTGTGAATGGGTTGCTCTCAATAGATTTGGATCATTGTCGGATTAGGTGTGTGAATTGTAAAAATTTGTTATACCTTTTAATTTCCTTAAAAGTTCATTCCTATGAAACAACTTCTTGAGCTCAAATTCTTTGAGACAAAACCTATTTATTTTTATGGCGATTCCAAAAATATTGTTATCTACTTCTGGCATATCCAGAGGGCGCTCGAGGTTTGAACCAATATCATTAGATAGGGCATCTTCAAAAACCCCCGAATAACAAGTAATACGTACTTATGTAGCGTAATTGACTAAAAACTTTCAACGGCCAATTATCATCATACACAAAGTTGTGTGTTCGAAAATTTGGAAACTATGAACTTCTAGAGAAACACTCCAGATAAAAAAATTATACGAAAGTCCAACAAGGAACCCTTGCTTGACTATAGATCTGGCCTTGATGAGGAACTTCATAGTTACAAAAAAAAGTTTTACTACATTCCTCGGCTCTGTACATCTCTTGAAAGTTCTTTGTCGTGAATGTGAATACGTTTCAGTAGCACTTTCTACCAAAGGATATACAGTAAAAAATTGCTCAAAAAAAGAAGCAGGTGCCTTAGTAGCTAGAATATTCAGAACAGTCTCTGCAATAGACTAAACGAAAAATTCCCAATGTAGGAACATTAGCGTTGCCAATTTAGTAAGCATGAGATTTATCAACCGTTGCCTCATGAATGCCAACAATCATCATTCTGTTTTTTTTTTAAACATTAACACCAGTTGAACAACTGAGTAATAAGTTTGTATCGCAGGTAATTTACGAAAAAAAAACATTACAAAATTAAAAGCAGAACAAAATCGATATTAACTTTTAAAGAACAAACATAACTAACTGACATAAAATTCAACATTTTTTATCCATGAATTTTTGTTTTTTAACAAAACAAACTCAAAAAAATCAGTAACAATTTGGTTTTTTACTTTTTACACAAAATCTGAAAAAAATACAACATGAGCTATACGCCCAACTTCGGTAATTGGTTCTGTAGATAATGGAACCTTTAGCCGAAATTGCAAAAAAAATACTTGTTTATATATTTTTTTCATCTTTTCAGGTATTACGTAGGAAGATTTATTACAATTTTTACCCCCCTCCTCACTCTTGTCAGCAAAAGTAAGCAAAGCTCTTACCACCCTTATCATCAAAAATAAGCAAAGCAAAGACCGCCCCCCCTATAGTGCTTACGTAATACTTGAACGGCCCCTTATAGTTAAAACATTTTTATCAACTAAAAGGGTAGATCTTCTCATACCCAATTTATGTTCTAAAAATAAATTCTTTGGACCCAAAATTTCAGTCAACTTATGAAAGACATTTTATAAAGGGCCATAATACCTCAATAGATGACCCGATCATTATTATGAATAAACCAGCGTTGGAGAATAGAGAAGTTCATCTAGAGACCCTTCATCACCTCCCACTGTTTACACTTTCAGTACACAACGTTGAATTGCATCCTTTGTTGCCTATGGTTCTTAAATTTATGATATATATTTCATTATTAATTAATAGTTAATAAAACAAAAAAAAATTAAACTAATCTTTCATTAGTTAAAGTTAACAATGTAATTTTTATATTGTTTAATTCACAAATTCACATTCCTGTTAAGAAACATTCTATAAATAAATACTAATTAATGACAATCCCGTTTTCTTTACATATATGTTTTGATATTTTATATTATTTTACAAATGGAAAAATCTTTTGAAACAACCTACGCCTTTAGCATATTAAAAATCATTGCTCGATCATTATCATCATTGTCAACCTGGAGCCTAGGTAGTTATTCCATTTTGCTAAATGTATTACCTAAATCCATATTATGCTAGAAATATAAATAGGTGTCTGCATACAATTAAAATTTGAAGTAAGATTATTTATTTTAAGGATAAAGATTCACAGGTATCACCCCTTAGCAATTTCTCAAATGGACTCGTCCATCTGGTTCCGTTCAGATTGGCCAAATATTTTCGGTACCTGTATGTATTTAGACTTTTGGAGAACTCAGATGAGGAGTTTCTAGATCAACTCTTCTACTTTCCAACGCTGCTTTGTTTATAATTATAGGGTCATTTGGTGAGGTACCATGGCCCTTTAAAAAAATCTCTTCCATATGTTACAATATTTATTGTTGGAACATAAATTGGGTATGAGAAGATCTGCGGTTTCAGTTCATAAGAATGTTTTTTTAACTATAATTTGAGCATATGGTAGCTCATTCTGTAGGCTTTTCATTTCTCTACAGCATTGCCCTTAGTAGCAGACAGACAGCAGGTTTCAGGTGCGGATTTTGTATATAAAGTAGAACATGTTGGTGTCGGTTTTCTTCTACTATTAATTTTGTCACCAAAAGTCTTTTTCTCTCTTAAAAGCAACAACAATACCTCATGCATATATCAATCAATACTATCAAAATTGAAATCTGAGGATCAACTGTATTTTGTTGAACAGCGTAACATAAAGATCAACCGTCATATGTACATACCTAAATTAAAATTTTGGAAAAAGAGCTAGTGACCTGTTGATTGATAATGCATGTTAAATTGAAATTCACTGAATGCCTCGTATAAAATTTCGAAAAGATACTAACAAGCAAACTATATCTAGGAATAGATAAGCGCATTCCGACAAGAATACCAAACTTAGTCGACCATATCAGATAACTATCTTTACACCATGAAATTCTTTGTTCGATATTTCGCCACCTGTATACAAAAAGAATAAGCAGCCTCGCATCTTGTCACCCCCGCTGAAGTGTTAGCAAAGTGTGACGGATTAACTCTCGAGGAATATCCATTAAGTACTTACAAAGTTCTAAGAAATAGTAATTAATATACAACTACTTAAAAGGCTTGGTTTTTCCGATGATGCTTTTAGAGGCTTTTAGGAGGACTTCATTATGGTACTTAGCTGTAATTAGGGTCGGACATTATTTTCTTCTGGGAAGCCTCTATAAAATAGATGAGGCGACTCCAACATTAAGTAATATGCAATGGTGATTGATATAAATATATAATACTCATTTTTTAGGGATGGTTTTTAAAAGTTTTTATCTTAAACTAATTATATAATATAAATAACTGGTTAAGCTACAGTTGTGTTCACATTCTTAAAGGCAAGTGTTCATTAATATATCATATTCTTGAAATAGGTTTTTCAATTTAGATGACAGTAGTGAGATTTAAAATTATTTATTGTAATTAGCAATATATTATATATGCTCTTTTAATGTTTCTAGACATTTCAAAAAATTAAAAACAAAAAATTAAATATATGAAATGAAATATGTCATTATGAGAAATGCCAATGTATATTTATGAAAACTTAAAGCTATTACGGAATATAAATAAAAAATGACACCGAAACTACTGAACCTAAGTTTTTGGCAAAATACGTACGACCTTATGCACGTTCTACAGAAGAAAGGTGTGTGTAAAATGATGTGTAAACATTCTATTTTCAGGAGACAACATAAAGGCATGAGGGCGCGCAGTGTTGCCAAAAGGTTACATTTTTTACATTATTCGTACGTTTTCATGATTACATTGTAATCAATTGTATGTAAACAAAGTTTTTAAGCCTTTTTTTGTAACTTTTGAAAGGGTTCTGCCTCTACTTTTATTAGCGAGTACAATGGATAATTCACGAATTGAGCCTAATTTATTAGGATAATTCACGAATTTTAAAAATCATAACAAAACTTAATAATATTCACAATTAACTAGTAATAATGGCAGATCTCGGCAATAACCGCAAATGCTGTCTACAAAAATAAATTATTAGGAACTTAAATATTTATAATAAAATATTGGTATTCATTAGAACATATTTTTTTGAATCTTGTTATTGTTAAAGAGTTAAGAAAGAAAGAAATAGTAATTTTAACCTTATTACAATTACTATTTCTTATTAGTAGAATCTATTTCTGTAAGTGATATTATCATTAATACTTTTTGACTATAATTGTCATGAATTCTGATTAAAAAATGGTTTAAAATATCTTTGCTGTAACTCAATTCTCTTAGGGCTCACATACAAAAATTTAATTAATTATCTGTTCTTTTGCTTTAGAATGATTCAGTTAAAAATTTAACACTATAAATTTTGATTTTATTAATAAACATTCATAAAATAATTATTTTTAAAACTTAAATTAAACAAATATATCTAAAATTTAACTTTTAGTTAAAAAATGTAATTTTCCAAACTAGCTGATGTAACTTTTGGAGAAGTCACGGTGGCAACATCGAGGGCTGGGGAAACCAATCGATACCAAAGCGAGAGAAGACAGAAGAACACACACCCACCAAAAACAATAACAAGGACCACGAACACCCACAGAAAAGTAAGAAAACGCTGTATATCATAGCAAAGGATGAGCCACGAAACACAAAAAAAAACAGTTGCTGTGCTAGCACTAAGGTAAAGCTACGAAGCAGACCAAAGCCAACCTATCCCAAAGAGAAGACAACGATTATGCAGTAGGAAAACTGGATTAGCGTGAGTACATGAGTTAGTCTCAGGGGAAGGATGGCAAGGAAGCTGGATGTGTCCTCGGTAATTCCCGAAAGGCTATTTCAGTTCCTGGGCGCTCGCAAGGGTGTGTGAATGTTGTTTTGTGTTAATTTGTTTAAATATGTCTATAATTTTTAAATCAACGCTACTCGACTATACTGGTTTGGAGATCGTAACATAAGAGAGCATGGAGCACCGCCCCATTATGAAATCAATGTCTGGCAGTACCTGAGCTAAATGTTTCCAAATCGGTGGATTGGGATGCGCGGATCGATAGAATGGCCAGCAGGATCTCCTGATTTGATGCTATTGAACTACTTTTTGTGGGGATATGTCAAAAGTACTGTATACAAAACTAAACCCTCAATACGTTCGCGGAGAGCATTTTACACATTTGCTACACTAACATTAATGGTTTTTGTTTTTTATATTATTTAGAAATAATCACTATTACTTATTAGGTTTTTAGTGTAATGTAGCGAATTTGTGAAATAAAATAATTTTCTTTTTCTAATGTTAATTTTTGTAATAAATCTGAAAACACTTAATATTTCCGGAATACTTGAAAATAGGTGTAGGACACTGTACATGAATTAGAATTTTCTGGAGAATCCAAAAACTAAGTAATATACAGGGGCTTGCATTTAAAAAAAGAAAGTTGGTATTGACTACTGTCACATGACACACCCTATATAATTTCTTTTTGTTGAAAAAATGTGCATTTAAAACTACAAATCGACGTGTCCAAGCGTTTTTCCCAATACGCCCTCCTTTATTCGTTATCGAATTTATTCCATTTGGCTGTTCCACACTGTATAAGATTGAGTCATCCGAAGAATTTTCTCGTCTTTTCGTCTACCAGTCTAGGTGGTATTCGGAATCACACCAACCTTTTTTTTTACATTCATCGAATTTTCAAGATCGCCGTCGTGGTGTTCTTTTTTATTTCAGCTGGTTTTTATGTTTTCGTCTTGTTTTTATAGGAACGATTAATTTATTAGTTTTCTTATTTTTTGGCGGTGTAAAATAAATTTTATAACAATACTTTTGAAAATATATAGGTTGAATTTTGTTAAAGAAAATATATAATAATTTCCTTCCTTTAACAGAACTGTTGAGCCTAAAATATTGAAAAAATAGAGAAACTAGGGAATTTCTTAAAAATTACTGGAAACACCTAAGCAAAAAGTTCAATTAATTGCATAATTTTTTGTAGACAAATTTGAATATTAACCCCACTTGTCTTGTCCGAAAACTAATGTTAAAGTTAACGTTTAGATCAAATTAGAAAATATTCTTAGAATCATGTGCATTATGTGACGTAACACTACTAATTGTTTTCTGAATGATATTTGTGGCATATTCTATTCTGAACCGCCCCATTTTTACGGGTTACCTAAAATTCATAAACCCAACATTCCATTAAGACCAATTTTCAGCTCCACAAATTCTTCATGAAGTAAGCTCTCAAAATACTTCTTAAAAATTATTCCACCACTTACTGGTAAGTCTAACTCTCATCTTAAAAACAGCGCACATTTCTTAGGAAAATTATCACATATATAATACAATAATACTGTCACACTAGCAAGTTCTGACATTGTGAATCTTTACAACAATGTTCCTGTCATCAAAACACTTCCCATAATAAAATAACGAATAGAACAACAATATTTACTAAATCAACGTACTCAATTGTCCATTAATACAATAATGGAACTACTAATATTTTGTACAACGACAACATATTTTAACTTAATGATGACTTCTACCAACAAGATTTTGGAATGGCAATGGGTTCCAGCCTGTCTCTTGCTTTAAGCAACAATTTAATGGAAAAATTTGAAGAACAAACAATTTTCTCAAAACAGATTAAGCCTTTGGTGGTGGTATGTTGATGACATATTCGTTATTTGGGAACATAATCTTGAGGATTTACATGCATTACTTAACAACATAAACAACAGAACAAACTATTCAGTTTACACTAGAGCTTGAACAGAATAACAAATTACCATTCTCAGATATTTTAATAACCAAAACACAATCGACATTTGAAGTTTACAGAAAACCGACTCATACTAACAGGTATCTGAACTTTAACTCTATAGATCCAAATTCAGTATCATCAAATCTCTATATGACAGAGCAAAAACCAACTGTTCTAACATCAATAAATTCAATGAAGAAAAAACGTTTAAAAAATGTACTTTCTCCCAATATTACCCAAATAAATTTATTAATAACGAGTTAAACAAAATCAAATACCAAACAATCCCTAACAACCAACATCAAACTTCACTAAGCAACACTGACTCCCAAGATAATCACATTAATACAATAACTATACCATACATACAGGGTCTATCAAAAAGACTAAAATATCAAAACATCATTTAAAACAAGAAATACACTAAAATCAATTATATCAAAAACCAAACCAAATAACACAACTCAAAATTCAAAAAATTGCATTTATAAAATCCCTTGTGAATGTAATAAATTCTATATTGGAGAAACCTCTAGACCTCTAAATGTTCGAATAAGCGAACACAAAAATTACATAAAAAAACGACAATTTGAAAAATCCAAAATTTGTTAACATGCTTGGGATGTAGGTCATAAAATACAGTTTCAAAATTCAGTTATATTACACAAATAAGAACACAACACCAAAAGAAAACTAAAAGAGTCTGCTTTAATATTGTTAAATGAAAACAACTGTATCACTACTACCTCCGAATTCAGTCGTTCCTGGTTGCCGATGATTAAGGAAGAAATTGCTAATGGTCATGTCCTTGTGAACAACCCAATATCGGGATAGTTTATAAGGTTTTTCCTAGGTTTTCCCTTATTATTTTAATAGGATCACTGAATCAACAAAATTCTTTGGTCGCATTTCTGGCGAATGCACTATCTTATAACAAAGTCGCATCTAGGATAGCCACATAAAATTCTGAAGATATCCCTTTCAAATAGGGTAGCACAAAAACTTCATTAGAAGTTTCTGTGCTACCCTGTGTATTACAAATAAAATTCTCTTAGTTACATCAGAAATCAAATAATACATATTGTCAAATATTTTAATTTACATCTTCGAATTGTGCCTTTTTTATCAATAGTTTCTTAACCATTGACAAGGGGGTCTGACGTAGACCCCGAAACGTTTAGAATATACAGCAAATTTCTTAACTCTGGTGTTATTTCCCAAGAAGTACTTAGACATTGTAAACTACTAGGTCTAAAATATTGAAAACAAATAGTGAAAATAAGACCTCAACTAAAAAACTTTACATTATACTTTTTTTGCATTAAACAATAATTAATAGTTGCAAAAGGTATTATTTGCCTTTTAGTTAAGATTTTTTTGAGTGATTTCTTTTCTTAAGTCTTATTTGTTATTTAATTTTCTGCACATGCTTACTAAAACTTCCCCAAAATACAACTAACGTAACTGAGTTGAAGAAATAATTCGTCAGCAGTGAACCTCATCATAATTTGTTTTACTTATATGAAGCCGTTAGGATTCATACCCTATATATCTTTTATGGAAATCAGTTTTCTAATCGCGTTACAAATATATTACAGGAAATAATAACCTATTTTAATACAACAAGACGGCAAGACCGATAGCATTCTAAATTACGTAGTTGAAGCTATCTTATTCGATTGTATGAATATTTATGGATTTCAAAAACAGGTAGTCAGTCCCGATTTTTCCATTCGAATTTCCTGCCTCAGTTAACTTTGAATTTATAATTAATTTAGAATCGATTCAAGAGGAAATACCGTGTCAGATTTCATCTTTGGAATTAATGAAGGGCAAGTTGGAGGGAATTTGATTAATGAATAAAGGTGAAATATATAACGGAATAACAATCAATTAATTTTTATCGTTCATTTTACTCAGATGCTTAACTGATATTATTAACCTCTTTCCGCCATGAAATGGTTTATAACGTTGTTGTTGTAAATTTAATGGATCGCATTTTCTTGTAATACTAAAATATTATTTTGAAATGCACTTGATAAAGAAAACAAAGTTACAGTTGTACTTATTTTGCATTATAAGAATGTAACAATACATAAGTTCAATATACAGGGGATTTCAAAAGTACCTATTTAAGGTACAATAAGGGGGCGACTCTTGGATTAATTTAAAAAAAATTCATATCTACGTACCTATGTCTTAAATATTATTAATTTTAAGATACTAGGTAATTGGTAAAGGTTTCAGAAATATTGTTCTTTTTATAACCACTTTATATATTTTAATAAAAGTTTGTACACAAACACAATGACTATGCATTAAATTAAGATAACATTTCATGTGGTACGCCACTGCTTTTTCTCGTAACTAAAATTATTTCTTCTAATTCTAATTTACTTCTGAACAAATTTGATCTCTTCATTTTCTGTCGTTGGACTCAAGGTTCTCGCGTAAAAAAATAAGAAACATTTCTCTGCAATAATATCTAAAATTAAATAAGCGAATCCATACATCGTTTTTAGACAAAGGCTTTGCTACTTGTTACATAAAAATTATCTAGATGACATTTTGACAAAATAAATGAGAAATTATTATGCTTTATTTTTGTCGGTCAGTAACCGAAAATTTAAAGTTTAATAAGCGAACAAAGTTAACAAAAATGGCTCCCTACACAAACATTGAAACGACTATCCTGCATTTTTTCTACAACTTAGCTATCGGTAACGCATTTTAAATCAGAAGTCTTATTTCAAATGTCGAGCGTTATCTACAATATCCCTTACCAAGTTCCAAATTCATATTCGTTTGCAAGAAACTGGTACTTTCGACAGATCAAAACTATGTCACGAACTCACGGGAAAACCGAGGACTTCTAAAACAATGTAGTGTGTTATTGTTGGGTAATCCCCTACAAGCAATAGAAAAAAATATATGGTTCCTCTTCCACTAATATCAGACCACTAAAAGAACACTGCAATATTACCATATTGACGAATTACACCATCAGTTTTTAGTGACAAAATTACCCGTCTCCTTTGAAGGGGTGGCCACCTGAATCCCCCGACCTTAATCCGCTAGATCCTTTCTAAAGGTATTGTTTTATGTGACACCGGTACAAAACAATGAAGATATGGGAAACATTGGTGAACGAAATTGGTACCAACAGAAAATGTTTGGCACAATCTGAAGAACGGTGAGAAGATAACTAAGAATGTGTTATAGACCCAATTTCAAGTGGTAAAAATGCTTTTACTCCTGCTGTTTATTCCATAAAACATCGAGTAAATGGCCGAAACCGTCAAGCCTATAGTAAAGTTATGGGGCTTTCTATCAGTCATTGTTGTGTTAGTAAAGAAAATGAATGGGTTGTCGAAGGCAGAAAGACGTTTCCACTTCAAACTATACAAAATAATCAGCACCCTGTCGGGATCCACTTCGTGATCAATCAAGTATTTAAAAAAACGGAGATTGTCTAAGTAGGTCTTCAAGTAAACAGCACATAGAAAATAGCTTGTTCTCGGAGAAGCAGTTTACTCCACTTCGATGTAATGTCATATTTTCGTAGAACATCTAAAGAACACTGGTGACGTATTTATTAGAATCAATCAAATTGAGACTTAACCACAAAAAGGCCACGTGGTGTCCTAGACAGGAATCAATGAGGACAAAACCACTCTTGATTATCCACTACTCAAAGAAAAAGAACAACTCCGAAGCTTCCTAAGTGTCATCATATAACAGACGGTTTAAAGAGAGAAGGGTTTGCCACAATTGCTACACCATTACATAAGATGAGAAGAGAAAAAGAAGGGTTGCACTAGCTTATCCCACCCAACGTGTAAGGATTATTGGCTACATTCGCCCAAAGGTTGAACAGAATAAACCATTCAGAGCTGTCTGTACTTTAAGCTATGTCATTACGAAGAAGAAAGTACTAGCCAATCAGAGTTTTTGTCGATTACCACAAGTGTCATCTTTATGACATAAATCACTTAAATGCTGTATAGCTAGACATATAGAAGAACTGCATTAGTAGTCATACAGAATTGAGCATCTGCCTTATTTAGAAGAGACACTCGAGGACAACTGAAAAGTGAGAGGACATTGCAAAAAGTTACAGTATATGAAGAGTAGCTGACTAAGCAATACAAGGGTTAACAATTTACAGACACAGGTATAGCACCAATTTTCGCTAGTAAGAAAGAAGTTGGTCCCAGACCTCGATGGGGAGAAATATCTCACCAGTCAATCAATCTTAATTCTTTCTGGGCTCAGTGGAATTCTATTCCAGTAGAAGCTGAAATTGTGAAAAGACTTTGGAAACAGTACCCGCCATCCCAAGTGAAGTAAACGGTGCGATTTCTGGAGGCATGAACAAAACTCCTAACAAGGTATATCATTGATTCTACTTGGTGATCTAATACGAATATCTCAGAGCATGTTGACTTGTGATATTTGTGGGAAGGAGCGAAGATCGTACAGTAGGAACATTGAAGCAGTACAGCGTAGGTATTTTGACAGAATTGCTATGGATGTAACTGAATCAGTCACTGATATATATTTGGTATAAATTGCTACATAGAGCAACAACGTTCCAGTTCTGTGGAAAATCTCAATTGGGCCTTCGCTTTCAAAAATCTCAAACCCTACTGGATTTAATGACTTAAGAATAGTAAATATCCTGTCTGGGTTGTCTAATGTAATTGAAAAGGATTTTTACGATGAACTTGATGCATATTTTTGCCCCGAAAAAATGTTATACTGAATTTTTCAGTGTGGTTTTAGTTTAACACCATAGTTGCATTAACCAACTTGACAGGCGATATTATTCGGACATCGGATTACAGTTCTAGTATTGTTAGACTTTTCTGAAGCATTTGACACCACTAATAGTTAGTTTCTTTCAGAAAAATTAAAATACTATGGTTTTGATCGAACCTTATTAAATATTACTTGTGTTCGCGGCATCAATTTATTATTCAAACAAAATTTCCGATCAAAGTGTAGTACAATCAGGTGTGCCGCAGTGATTTGTTTTGGGGCATCTTTTTAACCTCCATTCGTAAGTGTTGAGTGCAAGCTTATGCTGATGACACGCAGTTATACATTTGATTTAGTGACCTATTCTAGGTTCGACATATTGTTAATGTAGAGCTAAACCAAGTTTTCTCAAATTAAATACTAGTAAATTTTCTCTCATGTTTTTTATCTATCAATATTAATAGAACGCTTCTGGCAATAACTGAGTTAACAAATAATCTTGGAATTTTGTTGGACAATGAGCTAAGGTTTAAACAGAACGAAAAACAGCAATTTCAAAAAGCTTTTTCCTCTTTCTATAATTGTAGATATTTTTTAAAAGAAAACTAAAAATAAATCAATGCGTACCTTTAGTCATGTCTCACTTCAATTATTATGATGCAGTTTATAACTTCTGTATTGATATGGAACAAATAGAGAATGTCCAAAACTGTTTGTTGTGTCCGATTTATTTTTGACCTCAGAAAATTTGATTATATTTCTTGTGCATTTTGGTGCATTTGTGTATAAAGCTATCAATGATCCTGATTTCCCATCTTCAATTAAGGTCAGGTTGGTCTTTCGTCAGAACAGGCATTCAGTAAACATTAGACCACACAGAACACTAAATATACCTACTCACGAAAGTGCCCTATTTCAATGGTCTTTCAGGTATAATGCAGTAACTTGGTTTAGTTATTCACCCAGTAAATTAAAAAATATGGATATAAAACCTTCAAAAATAAATATTAAAAACTTTTACCAAATGAGCGAAACAGCGCTACCCAACTGTTCTGTCAGACTTTTGGAATTAAATTATATAATTGTATTTCGCTTTTTAAAATTAAGTGTGGTAACATTAATAATATACATTCCAATGTCCATTACACTTTCTTATTGCATTATTCAAAACTTAAAAAATTACTACAATGTTCACCAAAAATTGCGCTATAGAATGTCTGTCACGTTAGGTGTTTTACTGCTAAACTAGAATAACATTTGGTTAATTTCTAGGTCGATTTTTGTTCAGTAGAGTAGATCAAAGCTAGACTGCTCCAAACTCTGTCTAATCGGTTTTATTATTAAATTCATTTTTGTATAAAAGTTTTGGAATAAGAAAATATTTAATAATGGCATTATTTATTTATTTATTTGTACAGTCAATTCGCAGTGTTGATAAAGTGGCATTAAGAAAAGTAAAACAACTTCCAAGCGACTACAATCAGACTGTATAACAGTTACGTTTTTTAGGACACTTGACCGTCAAAAATTGTTCACTAAAACCAACGTGTTAGGATCAAACACCTACCTTTATTTCTCCTGGTATAGATGTCGGTTTTAAATAGTACCACTGAATTGCTCCCAATCAGTGTATTGTTGAAGCAAGAGTTATGGTTAACAGTGATGTAGCTTTTGGCACTACAGAGCAATAAACTATTATGTACCCAAACGGTGCAAAGCATCTTGCTAAAACATGAACAGGATGGGTGCCTGGTATTACCAAAGATTAAAGTCTACTTTATTCCAAAAAGGGTCTATATTTTGGCTGTTCTGTACATCCTCGAAATAAATGAAGGCAAATCAACAAAAAAATATAATGTTCCGGTATTTGAAATCTTTCTTCGTCAAATGTTCTTTGTGCAACATTCTGACCAAGCCCCCAAAATATCACAGATTTTGGACATCTCAAATTACTGTTTCATTTTGTATTTTTTCTGCCAATTAACTGGTACACCTTAAATTTTCAAGGAATTTTATGTTTTAAATTATTTGAGTTTAAATTTTAATCCACTGCTCCTTCCAACTTGCCTCATTTCTTTTGTTCGAATTTGTGATCTTAAAAAAGCAAATCCTAAATGTCTTAGTTTTTCTACCTACAGCATGTATTAAAATATAGAACTTCGTAAAACTTTATGTAATCTGCAGATAAGTGCTAACAAAATGAAAGGTACATACAAAGTTCTTTGATATAAATATCATTGAATGAAGGGCCAAAGGCTGACCTATCACACATTCTACCCCTCTTTCACGGCTGGCCATATAAATACGTCGAATAATGAATGCAACAATTCCGCAATTACTGTACAGTCGAGAGGACTCGAGCGCTATACCAGGATCGACAAAATTAAAAGAACTTTTGTCGAGGTAAAAATGTTAAGACCCAATTAGAATTTATTAAAAGCTGCAATTGAAACGATGAGGCAGGTTTTTGGTGTTGTAAAAAGAGAGAGAGAGGGAAAGCGAGCGAGCTGATCTGACAAAAGGTCTGCAGTTGATGAATTTGCCTTAATTGGATGCATTGTGGATGCATTCAATGTGAGTTGTTGCATCTGATGAGCGGATGGAGGTCGGAAGAATGGGATATTTAACTTTGAGAAATTGACAGACTGCTGAAATGAGGCTATTCATATATAAAATTCAGAAAAATACTCGATATTGTGTATAGGCTTTTGTTGTTTTCTAAACAATAATTATAATAATTTCTTAATGATAGCTCGCTTTCATATTTTCACCCACAAGCTTCAATT
Source organism: Octodonta nipae (assembly GCA_034190945.1). Taxonomy (NCBI): domain Eukaryota; kingdom Metazoa; phylum Arthropoda; class Insecta; order Coleoptera; family Chrysomelidae; genus Octodonta; species Octodonta nipae. The sequence continues at coordinate 22,673,318 of CM067223.1, forward strand.
ACAATAGATGTTCAACAACGGTATTAGTAAAAGAGAAAATAGGAGGTAAAAAAGTCCATTTTATCATAATGTATATGCCTAATAATACAATGGAAAATTACAAGAGACTTTTGCAAATTAAAAAAGGAAATCTGGAGATTTATAAGAGGACCGAGATAAGAGATGAAGAAGACAATCACAAACACCGAAAATCACAACCGAGGGAGAAATTAGAATAAGCATAAAGGAAGTAGAGGAAGCACGAAGAAATTTGGAAACAAGGAAGGCTACATGCAAGGAGCTACTAAAATATTGTAGGAAAGTGATGGCAGAACTGTAAACACAGTTCTTTAACAAAATTCTAATACACAACAAAGGACCCAAAAAATAGAGAACCACCGTATAAATTCCGCTGTTCAAAAAAAGATGACAGAAAAGAACCGGAAAACTATAGCAGAATAAAGTTTTCCAAGTGAAAAATCTTACGCAGATACTAAATTCGTAACCAGACAAATAAAAGACAAAACATTTCAATATAATCGACAGATTATATTGAAATGTTTTGTCTTTTATTTGTCTGGTTACGAATTTAGTATCTGCGTAAAATTTTAGGTCAATTAGACATAATTGACCTAGAGTGTAGAGTCAGATTAAAGTCATTGTTAGGATAATTGTAGATATGTAAAAGAAACAGACACAGAAGAGATAGAAACAGGAACATGTATGCTTTTCAATATCATAAAGGATGAGGTCATAAAGGTCGATAAGAAACGTAAAAGTAATACGGTGACGAACACGAAATAAAAATCCTGGAATCAGCATTAAACAGATTATGGAAGGCAACTAACTATGTGGAAATCACCTTAATAGCTACGAAGATATAGAAATAGCAGTAAAAAACCGAATTCAGAATTCCAATATACCAGCTGGGTGTCACAATATGGCTAAACAGACATATAATGGAAAATAAGACAATAATTTACAAAGCTACTATAGGACCAATAATGACATGAGTTTCCCATTTATAGAACAGGATTACAAAATCACACAAAAGAAAGTTTCAAAGAAAAATAAACAAAATAATAGGAAAGTAAGTCTTAATTCCATTAACGCCACTACAAAATATATCCTGATCATTAATACAATGTTATAATTAATACACATAGTATAGAGAGGAGAATTTTTCAGGATGTTTGTTCGAGGTGTAGATTTATAAAACACATCAGCTTTACGAGACGCTTGACTCGGAATCCTAAAGGCTATTTGCAGCAAATTTTCGAAGCATATGTCATTGTTTATAATTTTATGGACATGATAACCTATGCACATTTCCTTCTAGTCGGAGGATCGATATAGCCGTGTCTTGCTAGCAAATCCCCATGAGATGTTTCAACTACTGAATAAATCCCATCAATTTTGTAGCTCACATATTTCAGGAAACGCTTCTGAATTGTCTCCAATTTAGAAGCGCCTACCATATAATATGGACTCCTCAAGACCGAAGCATATTTTAATTTTGACTTAAGAATGCATAGTAGATTTTAGAGTCTCGATCGTCTCAAAATCACGACCTATTCGAATAATAAATCCAAATATACTACCAGTCGACAAAGTTATTTGCTCTGTGTGATCATTATATGAGAGTTCCCTATCAAATGTTACTCTCAGATCAGTGACATTCTTTGGCCTATTCAGTACAACCTTCATCTATCGTATACGCAAATATAATCGGATCTGATTAAAGTGAATATTTCAATTTTAATTTTTGTTGGACTTGTCACACATTCTCCGAGATTCTCTTACAATCCAAGATGTCCGTAAAAATAGGAGCTAATTTGTATTGATTATCGTCCCGATATCTAATGAATAGTTGAATAGTAAAGGACCTAGGTAGTGCCACTGAGGAGTATTTTACAAAAATTACAAATAATTCAGATGCGTCTGTAGTTTGTTATGTCCGTTCAAATACCTTTTTGGAAACTGGACACACCTTAAAGCACTTCCATAACCATGGTATGGGACTGATACAGATATTAATCAATGTTGTTAGAGGCCGAGCCAGTATAAACGCATAGTCTACACTACCGAAAGCGGGTAGGGGATATGATCTGGGCCAGCCTTAGGTTTTGTATTAAGTGACTTCAATGCTGCTAATACTTCATCCTCTTGGAAGCTATCTAAGCTTAAATGTGTATGGTTGGGGACCTCCGGCAAAGCTATTCAGTATGCCTGAACTAATTAGAAGTTTTTTCTGTAAGTCATACTACTAGATACTTTACCGTGGTTTCTTGTATAGTATACATAACAGAAACAAGAACTGGCACTTCCAAAACACAAAGAATAATTATTGTGAAAACACTATTAAATCGGGTAAGAAGTGATGAAATCATAACAACGTGGATGGTGGAAAAAAACAAACGACGGTATATTGAAAAGGAAAAGACAGAGTAACAATCACATAAGCTGAATGGCAGACGATAGGGTAGCAAGAATTGTAGAAAGACAAGTCGCCAGCGGGTGGAAGCCGAACCCGTAAAAAATGGAATAGTATTATAATACAAAGATACAGCCCAATAGAGTTACACGCAGAACTGCCTAAAAAAAGATAGAAGAAGATGATAGTACTGATGATAGGATAGGGAAATAATAAAACTGCTGAATAAAAATATAAAACATTTATTTAGGTTAGGTTGTAAATTCATCAGTTCACTTTCTATGGGTCACCTGAATGTCAAAAATTTACTTCTTGCAATCAGCAACTTCTGAGAAATTTAGTTATAGTAAAAATGCCTTGGTCAACTCTGACTTAGATAATAAAGTGGCTAACATGGTCTTGTGAATCACATTGCTTCTTGCAATAATTTTAACTTAAAACTAAATAGTGAAATATATCGTCGAATAGATAGTTGGTATCTGCAGTCATTTTCCTAACCTGCTTTTATCACTGTTAAAGAAAACCATCAAAGCAGTATGTTCAAAAGATATGGAACTAAGAAAACCTCCCCACTTACGTACGTATTGCCTAAACGAACGACAATTACCAGTAGAGAAATTCATACTCCCTCTATTTAGCGTAATTATTGATAACTAGAATGTAAAGTTTTCTTGTGGGCTCATATATGGCCTTTGTTACAGATTTCGGAATATTTTTACGTGCTCTCTAAATTGGGTTTACAATTACTTATGGAAAAATTCTCATCAATAGTGGTATTATTTCTACACCCACAATTTTCAAAAGGGACTTGCCCAATAGGGCTCTGCCGTAACCTCTACCCTTCGTCTTACTTACTGAGTGTGTAATGTAACCTAACACTTACTCGAAGAGTCAACTAGTTTTTATTCAGAAAAATTATCTTAATTCTCAGTTTTTCTGGAATCAGACAAGAAGTCTGATAACACGCTTTGGAACTAATATTTATCAGTTATTATTGAACTCAAACAATATTTCTTACATTGCGTGGACAGAGTAATTTAGGATTGTGATCAAACGTATACCGACTTATTACTTCTAAAACTCCTAACCTCCACATATAAATAGAGATGAGAAAAACCTCACATTAATCCACTATTAATTGGTTTAAAAAAACAGTTCAGTTAATTTTTTTTTCATTCTGTGTTGATTATACTTCTGCAAGTTGTGATCAGTAGTGCAAGTGTTAATTTTTTTAGACTGCGAGAGGAGGGAGAAGAGAATTAATTGTCCTATTACTAGAAATGTAAACATAAATATACGAGGATCATGCGACTTCGCAAGAGCTTTCTACAACTCGTTCCAAACATCACATTTTAATATTCCAGGCAGGTAAACAAAATCTTTTATTAAATTCTCGACGTTTCGAGTTCTAGTTTGCACTTATTCTCACGATGAAGAAATGTAATCAAAAGCTTCAGTCAATTAATCGAATTAAGATTGAACTGTGGATACATTATTTTATCTAGAGTATTCCAGTAAAATTTGGGGTGAAAGAAGGTTAGGACACCTAAGTTCTCTCTCATACATTTTTTAGATCAGTCATCTAATTGCACTTGGGGAAAAGTGAGTCTGCAACTCTTGCAGTTTTTTGTTTTTAATTCTCATTTAACTCATAATTATAACCACTAAATACTAAAACTTTTGAGACTATAATTATGAATTCCAGGTTTCATAACATCGAGAAAAAAAGTATCTGACTCAGAAATGCGATATATAGTTTCGTTTCGGGTGTATTTTTGCATGCTGAGTACAGTCTTATGAAAGTCGAGGAAAAACCTTTAGAAACGGTAGAACTAACACGAAGGCACATTCTTTAGCGATTTGATTCCTCACTACTGGTTCGTGGTCAACTTGCAAGTATTCACCGGATAGAAAAATAAATTTGGATAATTTTTTCAACAGTTTTTACAACTACATATTTTCATAAAAAGTGACATTAATAAAACTAACTTACAGGATATCTTATAAAAAATAGGAAAATTCAATTGTACGCCGAGTATATTATTCCATAAATTCAAAACTTTTACAATCCTGTTCATAAAAGTGTAATATTAATTATTTTAAAAATTGAATTGTGCAAGCCGTTACTTTGTGATAGTCAATCATAATGATAAAATGAAATTTCTTTGTTTTCTATCGCTGAATTTATTCACAATACGTGACTAGTTTCGACGCTTACGCGTCATTATCAAGCGTATACACATAAATGTAAAATTAAAACTAAACCATTTGTATCAATGACAAAAAGTTATATAACTAGACGTATGAACTGAACAGAGCAAAAACACATTAAGAATTGAAATTTGAATACAAATTGAAATATGAATATAAAACTTAAATTATTTAATAAAGGACGGAAAAAACCCATTCTAAATCAGTAATTCAAACAGTATAAACTTGGGGATTTTTTGTGAGATTTAAAAATTTGGATTTGTTCTAAGAAAGATGTTTCATAATAATTTCTGTTATAATTTAAAATTACAGTGTTTTCAATTGAAAGGAAAGTGTGTCCTGTTTGCACTACGTGATTAGAAAAGGTTGAATCTGTTTTTGTAATCTATAAGAACGGTAATGTTCAGAGTATCTGGTAGAAAAATTTCTTGCAGTCATTCCAACATAAAAGCAGTTACAACATATAAGCTTATAAACCTCTGTTGTATATATTTTATTTGTCTTGTGATTTAAAACTGAGTTTTATATCTTCAGATGATAAAATTCTCGCTATTTTGTTACTGATGAATTTTATTATATAGAAGTCAGTTTTAAATCGCAATTTCAGTTATCAAACTTATTATTAATTATTAATATATCAAAAAAAAATATATATGCAACAGGTCAGGGGTTTATAAGCTTATATGTTCAGATTGTAACAGCTTTTATGTTGGAATGACTACAAGAACTTTTTCTACCAGATACTCTGAACATTATCGTTCTTATAGATTACAAAAAAACAGACTCAACCTTTTCTAATCACGTAATACAAACAGAACACACTTTCCCTTCACGTCTTAACACGGTAAGTTTAAATTATAACAGAACTTATTATCAAACATCTTTCTTAGAACAAATCCAAATTTTTGAATCGTACCAAAATTCCCCAGGTTTATTACTTAACTACCACATTAACCCTCAAAATAACTACCTAATTGAATTACTGATTTAGAATGGGGTTTTCCGCCCATTATTAAATAACTTCAGCTTTATATTCCTATTTCAACTAGTATTCAAATTTCATTTCTTAATGAGTTTTTGTTCTATTCAGTTCATACCTCAGTTATGTACCTTTTTGTTAACGTTTAAAATTGTTTACTTTTAATTTTTCATTGATGTGTATACCTTTGAAAATAACGTGTAAGCGCCGAAACTAGTTACGCATTGTGAATAAATTCAGTGATAGAAAACAAAGAAATCAGTTTCATTTGATCATTACTAATTATTTTATTTGATTAAGGGCTATAGACACATTTGAATGAATTCAGATTCACCTCTTTCTCAAAGCAAGCTTTGGATTATCTTCACAAATATAAAACTAATATTTATATTTATTACAGGACTGTATCTCTGTCAAAGAATAAGTCGTCGAACCTAAATGTACTAAGATATAGTAGTTAAATTATAAACAATATACAAAAATTAATCTTGACAAAATCAGAGACTGCAGGAACATTACCATTTCCTTGAGTATTTACCATGTTCCTCTGAGAGCTGGTTAAATAAATAATGAAAATTAATTAGAATTAATTATATTAGCTGTGTACTCGTACGCTAATGACAACAATTATCCTCAATTAAGTGCATAACCGTTGGCTCTTCACCACAACAGTCTTGTTGACTCTAGATGATTGAATTTACATTAATTATTAAATTGATGATATGCGCTTTTTACACAATAGTCTGAAAGAGTGTGCGAGTTTATGATTTCAGGGTGTTCGTATGTCTATTCCACTGAAACTGTAACCAATACGACGAATATCGGGCATAGCATTTGGTAAAGGATGGGGTTAAATTTAAGAAAAAATAATTCACAGATATATAACAGTCTTGAGCAGAACATTATTTTGGTCAACTTGTTCAAGTAACTAATTTATTCTTGTTTATTTTTCTCAACATATGAATTTAATAATGTAACTAGCGCACCATAGTTGAGTCGTGTAGAAAGCTTAGCTTATGTGCAATAATGACTTTAAGCAACACAGTTTGTCCTTATTTAATCGAAACACAAGGAATATTTTCAAATTATTGTTTGTTGAACCGTAAGGTTGTTTGCAATTGATGATAAAATGTCGTAATATGGCGTTTTCCGGTCCTGAAATGCTCCAACTGTGACTGCTTAGCTCTATCGGCTTAGTACATCTTTTCATTTAACAAATAGAGGAATTGAATCACGAGAATGAACAACAGTTTTAAAGCATGGCAAGTAGACATACAATGCATATTTTCGGCATGTTTCCATAACATTAGATTTCTCGTTTTGGGTATATACCTCTGCCTCTACAAGTTGCCATATTTACAACTTCAGACTTCTTTGATGAAAGATAGTGTTCGTGACAATAAACACGAGACATCTGAGATCTTGAAGCACAAGATCACGTATCATTTATTGACATACTGTTGTAATAGTGATAGACAATGTTATGGAAATGGCTGGAGCCTGTAGAACAACCATGGTTATGCATTTGTCTATTATATTCCATTCAAACTTTGTAATATTCAAACAAAAGAGCAAAAACAAGATTTTTTCATGTATATTAAAAAATTAGAAAATCAATTACACAGTCACTAGTCCAGTCAATGAAAGCGTAAAACGGTGAAAATGTATAATTTTACATGTTTATAAAAACTCATATTTTTTTATATTGTCAAGTAGAAATAAATAAACTGACGTTAATATTTAAAAAGTTCGTGATTATTTAATTATAAAGTAATAATCTTAACAGGTTATGGGCCCAGCACGTTGAATTTGGTTGTCAATCATGGGCATTGAACAATCCGAAACAAAACAAACTGGAAGCAATGAAAATGAATGGTTATTCTGAAAATGGTTATAGATTATGGGATCCGTTAACAAGTAAAATAATTATATCTAGAGATGTATTATTTAACGAGACCAAATTACATTGAATGAGAATAATTATTGTAAATTTTTACAAATATATGAACGAGAACAAGAAATGGAAGTATTTGATCAAAATGGTAAAGCAGATAAATCGACAGAAATATGGCATTTTGATAGCGCAATTATTGAATTTGAAAACGATAGTACAATTGGGATAAGAAATGAAGAACAGCAAGACAATATAAATAAAAATGAATCTAATAGTACAAGGATACAAAAACAAATTAAAACTCCAAATTGGCAATATGATTATCAAATATCAGTATACAGCATACTGTTTATTAACAGAATATAAAGACCCTGTGATAAATCAAAAAGTATTGGTAGATTTAGATCGGAAGGAAGCAACTAATAAAGAATTGTATGCTTTCAAAAAATTTGAAAGGTGTAGTAAAACAGATTTATCAAATAATAAAATTGCCATTGATACTAAATGGGTATTTCAGACAAAAAAGATTGTACAAAGAAAGCACGTTTAGTTGCAAAATGATTTCAGTCATATGAACAAGGCTTTGTCTAAAATTTATTAATTTTGAAACACAATATAAATAAATATTCTGTTAAATGATCAATTAAATCTTTGTAAAGTTGAAATTGAGGAGGAGTGTTGGGATTTTATTATGTTGCTTAGTTACATGTTTATAAAAACTCATATTTATTTTGTATTGTCAAGTAAATTAGTTCGTGATTATTTAATTATAAAGTAATAATCTTAACACTACTTACTCTACACTTCAAAATTGACCCAGTGATGTTGATTACTTTTTATTTTTTTCAACAAATTAAATAACAGCAATTCAAAGTGTGAGGCATAAATAATGATAGTTTTCAAAATTTAAACCCCTAAAACTCACAAACAGTTTTAAACAATTTATTAAATGTGATATTAAATAAAATTATCTTTAATGTTTTAATTTTTTATCATTTATGCATAACCCATGCCAAAAAAAATTTAAAAAAGTTTTTAGTACAAAATATAATTAAATCTTATTTACTGTTCAAAATGTAATGTATTTGTTTTATCAACGTAGAAATTTTTATTCAAAAATGGGGAGAAAAAAATCTATGTACAAGTAAAATTTTTAATTATGTTATTTTTGTTATAAAATTTTCTTTAATAACAAAAACAAATCACTAACAATTAAACACCGTCTGCACTATCATCTTTCTTTTCCACTTCATCCTCATTCATCAATATAGAAGTTCTGATACCCGACTGAAAAAAAATTATATGTTATGATTGTCGCTTAAATTTTGGAACATTCAGAACTTTTTTAAACTTTTTTTTCATAAAATTAATAAAAATGTTTTACATATGATTCCAACTCAAAGAGACATATTGTATATATTATTTCTTGTCGAGAAACCTTCATTAGTTGCCCTTCTCACAAAAGAATGACTTGACGCCAAGTTCTTTATGCAATGGCTACATACTGTTGAATATGTTCGACATCTAGGGCTTATACCAGTTTGGTTTACTCCTTCATGATGACAACTTGAGAGTTGTCGAAACGGCGTTTGGTGTTAGGGTGCAAACCTGGGTTTTTACATTAGCTAATACATCTTAAAAGTTTAGCTCACCTATTGGATTTAGGGAATTTAGAAAAAAGAGTTATATGCATCAATAAAACAGTAAAATAAAAGTTCAAGAGTGCTTTGAATTAAAAATGCCCTTACTTCTGCGAAAGATTTCTGATGATTTCGAAAGAAAAGATCTAACATTAAAAGTAAATAAAATATTCTGTTTATTAAATATTTATAAGAAAAACAACTTTTTTTTTCAATTTACTTACGTTGAAGTTGAAGTGCAAAGCTTTAAAATGCTATTGTTAACACTTTTTTTATTAATAAACTGGTAACTGTACAAGCGGTAGATATTTGGATTAATGTTAAGAAATCTTGGCAGAGTTAAACAATAACTAAAATCAGTGGCGGATCCAGCCAGGCGTCGCGGGGAGCCCCCCCCCCTCACAAGGCCTCGTAAAAATGAAAAAACTATAAATAATAGTACACACTATAATGGAGATTATTAGGCTGAAAGAGTTCAGTTACATGATCATAAACACTAGACAGAAAACCAGTAACTTGTGAAACTGAAGGAATATAGGTCCAAGTAATAACCCTTGGTAACGTGTCTTATTATCAGATTTTTCATTTTTTGACTAAAATCGCCTATATTTTCACGTGTTTTGCAATATTTTTATGTTTTTATTCGAATTCAAGAATTCTATTGTGTTTGAATCGGCATTCAACCGATATTTCGTGGAAGCCGAAATGTTGTTGTTGGCCGGCGGCTGGCGATATGGAAATTCACCGAATTTCATCGAATGATCGAAATACCTACTAGAGAATTCGGAGAAGAAATATAGAAATATGGACAGCCGACGAGAGGATAGATAGCCCTCTAGTAAACAGGTGTTCAAGATAAATTGTTGTGAGAATGTACATTAAATTAATGGAAATATATTATAGTGAGTTCGACTGTGTTTTTAAATAAATCCAAGAAACCGGAGAGTAAATAAAAACATTCCAATACATTATATTTAATAGATAATTTTACAACACACAAACTTCTCTCTACTTCATTCTTCTAGACGGTTCGTAATCTTGCAAACATTTCAGAACAACAGCTTTTTTCACTTCATCGCTTTTACAAACAATGAGGCATAAAAATAATACAAAATGCATGTCTATAATCTCTTCCAAAACATTGGTGCATGAAAATCGCCTATGTGATTTTCAAATTCCACGTTCGTACAAATTATCATCTTGGTAGTTTAATTGTCTTCTAAATGTAATTTGTGGCATGTACTTGATTATATTTAAGTTTTCATATTTCAAAGCCATTGAGAACGAAGTCAGAATCGACTTTGAAACGTTTGGTATTTTCTTTCAATATACAGCTTTAATTCAATTGATAGTTTAATTTTCTTCAAACTTTATTTTATAAATGTGTGGTAAATTTATCTTAACTAGTGGTAGTCCAGTGGTCGAAATTTGACCCTATTTCCTGAAATTGTAAAAAGTATAGTTTTATAAGAAACAGTGTTGTGGAGAAATCGGAGAAGTACATGTATTGAAATAAAAATGTAATCAAATATTGGTATTCGACAGTGCGGTAGGAACATCTTCAATTGTCCAGAACCTTTTGAGTGAATCATCTAATGATAGATACTACATCTTCAATTTGACAAAAAAGCGAAGTTGGGTTTATGACAGAACTCGAAGACACTCTACCCATAAGGATGTAACCAAACACAGTGTTAATAGCATCAGGAACACCTTCCTTTCCCAGAAGGCGCCCATCCAACAAAATTTGAGGAAATATATCGGCACCTAAAAAAGGTCAATAGCGCCTGGGCTATTGAAACCAGGATCAGCAAGTTTCAAATTGGTTAGATATGCCATATTAGCCATGTTAATGGGCGTAATAGGCATACCATTGCAAATGCGGGGTAAAACAATAGTATCAACAACAAAATTGCACTCACGCTTTACTATAGAGCGAAGAGAAAGGGTAAGAGAGCCCTCAGCAGAGGGACTCTGCATAGAACCTAGCCCGTTGAGTTGAATCGAAACGGGCAATGAATGATGTCATGCTACCAGAATCTAGCAGACATCGCAAAGTTTGATAAGAACCGTGCTTATCTGATACCTCAACTAAAGCGGTAGATAACAACACATTTGAATTGTATGACAAAAGTGAACTATGACAAGAAGTCTGCGGTAGAGAAGTTTCGGGACTTTCAACAGTATTAATGGCTGGATGAAAATTGTTGGCTAGAACCGCTCCTGACAAAATATTCGATGTAATAATTGGAAGATTGTTGTTTGCAACCTAAAAGTTTTCGTCATTTGCGGTTTCAATCAAGTTCAGGAATATTAAAGAAAAGAGAGGACCAATAACCCTAGGAGAACTTAAATATTTAATACATTCTCTATTGTCCTCTGTCTGACAATTTTTTACACAACACCTTCGGGAAGGTTGTGATAATAATATATTAATCAAATAATTAAATTCACATAAAAAACAGAATATTTAATATGAAAGTTACTGCAAATGAAAAATGAATACTGATCTACAACATTCAATATTTTACCACTAAACAATAACAACGCTTGTACGCCACTTCCAGAAGTACATGCTCTAAGAATATATCTAACGATCGCTCCCTTCATATATAATTACTCAATGTTCTGAGTTTTGACCGTCTGGCGGCGGCGGCCCCACAGATCAAATAGGCGGCACTGTCAGTTTTTTTGGCGTTGACAGTATGGACGTAAATAATGAAGTTTTATGAATGAACCAATATTATAAATTAATATTAGCATTCTGCACTGAAGGTCATCAGTAGCTACTAAACAAAACAAACATGAAGACAATCGGTTGAGAGACACAGGAGAAAATGATACCTAATTGCTTTGTCTTTGCTTTTATATATATATATATATATATATATATATATATATATATATATGTAATATGCACTTATACATTTTAATTGCAATTAAATCTTATCAATTACATTATTTCCTTAAAAGGCTATCCATTCCGAAATAGGATGACGTGTCCATATACGTACAACGTGGTTTCCATCAAATCAATTTCTAAACTGCTGCGACTCTGACTAACGAATATTGGAAAGCAATTTGTGAAATGTAGAAGTTAGAACTCGAGCAATGGCACGCCACAACACAACGTCCGGCCGTATATCGAAATAGAATAAAAGTTGAGCGAAGGGAGATGAATTGCACACGATTGGTTGCAATGGATATTTGTTGAAGTTTCATTGAAAACTACACCTGAAAATCTTTTGAACTTTATTTTGTTCATCTTGTTCGTCAGGTACAAGAAAAAGTGAGAATCAACATTAAAAATTGCAAGAAATTCGATTATTTTACAATATAAATCGCAAATAGACTTTAGTCACAAAATTTAGTCATTCATAATCTATCATTTAAGATTTCGTTTTATTATTTTGAGTTTTCTTTTACTTTAAACTAGGTTTACCTAACTATAAGCCCGAGATTTTGTGAAACAAATTAATTTACTCTTATCATTCTGAGTTTAACTAGTTATATAGATATGTACTTAGACTTTATCAAGGGCGTACCAAGCTTCTGGTTTAGGGAGGGCAAAATCAGAAAAAAACTTGTCCTAGGGGTGGCAAATCGGAAAAAAAACGTCCTAGGGGGACCAAATCAGCAATTTTTTTGGGAAGCTATAATGGCTCATAGCAGGTTTTTTCAGGTCCAGGGGGCAGCTCTCCAACCCCCTCAGTTTGCCCACGGACTTTATCCAATTATGTTGGCCAGAACTGAAATGATCGATATTTAGAATTTTCGGGAAAACTAGCACACAGAGGTTCCGAAACCGGAGCCATTCCATGACATTGCTGTTATCCGTAACCTAGAAGTTATTCTTGTTTAAAAAATTTACGTAACATAGGCAAATGTGAGAGCCACATTACTAAAGTACGACGCTTCTCACTTAATTCCCGACAAATATAAAGTAGACTTGTGGTGGAAATAATGCCGCTGACATTTGGCAATTTAAATATAATGGAACTTAGCTAAAATGCTGGTACCCAGTAGTGTCATAATACTTCGTAATCCCAGGATTTTTCTAAATAAATAATCAGCATTCTTGTATTACAGAATTTGGCGATAACAACACTGGAGGTAGGTTACTAAATAAAGGACCAAGTTAGTTAATGAGGAGCTGAACCAAGTTGGATATCTTCGTACTCTTGGAAATGTTGAGAGAGTTCGGAAAAGTGTACTGAAGAAACGCTATTGTCTCCATGACACGTTGTTCAATTAATCTGGGCATTAGTCGCACGTCATTAAGCATTACTTTAGAAACAGACTAAAACTTGCAGTCAATGGTAGGCCTGTAATTTAATCCAATAACTACAGGCTAGATTTCATGAAAGTCACTAACAATATTTGCACACTATTGCTTTAACAACTCTGCACAACATGTAGTTCCAGAAAAATAAAAAAACCTGACCATGGAGCTAGACCATGAAGCAGGTTTCCTGGATGTTTAGTCTCTGAATTTAGTCATATTGTGTAATCCTGAAACTAACCAGATTTAACGGTTCCAGATTTCCTTCTATGTGCATGTCTAAAGAATAATGTTTATAACTATATTATACGGTATAACTATACTGTATAACTATACTGTATAGCTATACTATATAACTATACGGTATAACTGAACTATATAGCTATACTGTATAACTATACTGCACGGCAGCTGAAAAACAATTTTCGAAAGAAAATTCAAATATTCCTTTCGAAACCTACAAAAAGTGACAAAAAGTGTTGTTAAGAGCTATTTCCAGTGATGAGCATTTATTTGAAATTTTTTTTAATACCTAAGTATCAATGATGACTAAGATGACAAAAAAATTTTATTGATAAGTAAAAATACAAATACAGTTACAATAGTTGTCATAAACATTATAACAGTAATAAGTAAAAATAACAAAGGTGTTATGCTTGAGCTTGTATTGTGTCCAAGAGAACATTCAAGTATGTTTGAGTTGCTATTAAAATCTATTACTTTAGTAAGACAGTCATATAGAAAATGGAAAAGGAATGGAAAATTTATATATTATGTCTCATTTTCAACAAATTTAATAACTTATCGACCACCTTCTACTATTTACTCCGTTTTTAAAATGTATTATATTAGAAAAGGTTTTTTACAGTGTCCTCCCTTAACTAGAATTAAACAGACTTGAAAATCTCTGGTACTAATGTTTTATGTTCCTGAAAATGTAAATACTATTGGGTTTCCTGTAATAGAACCAAACTATGCTACTTATCTTAATATATGCTCAAGAGCCCTGAGCTGAAAATAAACGTCTACTTGTTTCCTTCATATTTCTTTATAGTAGACAATTTACATTTTTTGTTTACCTTTTTACATGTGCTTTTCTTTAGATTATTTAACCATCGCAACTGTGCTCTTCTTATTTTTCAGTCTAAGGTCAGGATTTCTTGTAGTTTGAGCTGGAAAGATGGGCAGGTTAAACAAAAATAGATTAGACTTAACTAATAAACCTGGAGAAGGGGAGCCAGAATTCTTCTCGATGCGTTGACCATATCTACACAGTCCAGCTATTGAGAAATAAAAAATTGGCACAAAATTGACCAATATATATTACATTCATAGATCTAAAGAAGGCTTATGACCCTATTTCAGAAAAAAAAATTGGAAGCAGCCACAAAAAATCTGTACAAGTATTGCGGTGTCAAAATTAGAATACAGAACCAATTAGGGAACAAATTTAACACATCAGAATGTTTTTGACAAGGCTACTCTACGTGCAAGTGCGAGGGAATGGAGAGACCAGCAAGAGATGACCACCTATACACTCTTAGCTTTGCAGCTGCCAAGATGGTGCTTGCGCAGGATGAGAAAGACCTCAGCTTCACGGTACGGAAATTCACTAAAGAATATTCAGATAAAGGTTTAGAGATTATCTCTAAAAAACTGAAAGAAATGTCTCCAATGGTATTGTAAGAATATCATCAGCAGTAATATTTTGAACATATCGGACTCCCATAGAAGGAGAAAGAGAGGTAGACTTCGAAGACATTCGAAAACGAGGTGGAACCATTGGAATAACAGGGAGTATTGGGGTGGCCAGTTAAGAGAGTGTAGACAGTCTCAGTTGTAAATAATCGTGAGATATATATATATATATATATATATCAAATTGAACAATATTTTTTGCCTGTTACCATATGATATGAATTGATTGACGTGCATGGACAACTGTACGCTTGGTGTCGAGTTAGTCGAGCATTTATTATAGCTTTACAAAGCACATTCACGAAATAGTGCTCTTTTATGGAATACAGTCAAAGAATACTCAGTATGAACATCATGGCTGACTTGGAGAAGAAACAAAAGATTTACAAAAACTGTTTCTCAAATTGATGGGATAAAACTGAACGAAAATATATTTGAGTATCCAAAAATGAGACAATTGTTGAATGGATCAGATTTTAATTTCCAAGTCAGAAATATCGCATATCGTCGTCCAAAGCACTGTGAAGGGTTTGCTGAGTAAGAAGAAAAATACAACTATGTTTCCATTGTGACTCTTTGTAGCATGTCGAATAAAATTCACATTATACAGTCCCACCTTGGAAAATTTACACGTCTTTTGTCTTTGGAAAAATTTATGAACCGTCAGCTCATACGAGGTCATTAACAGGATGAATGATGTGTACCGAATCCGACAGAACCTAATATTGAAAATGAATATTGAACATATGGATTGACTGGCCACTGGCCACATATTGATGCATCAGATCCATACAATCAGGACTAGAGGGGGCACTGTTAAGGACCGCCAACTAAAAATTATAAATTTGTCCATGCTTCAGTATCGGGGTGTGTTTACACAAAAATGGAGTAAACCCTGAAGATGACAGCTTGGCGTTGAGTGAAAAAATAAAGGTTGGGTATCAGGATACAAATCTTTGAGTAGGTAGGTACGTCAGCTTATTAGTTTATCAAAGAATGCCTAAAATTATTATAAAGTGTCTGTAAATAAATACAATATCAAATTTAGATAAAATGAACAACATAATTTCGTAAAAAAACAACGAAAACTGGAAAACTTTCATGTACTAATTACTTTTGTTTACAGTTCATTAAACGTTAATAATCCTGTTCTCGCTGAAACCTGGCATCTGAAATAGTTGTCACGTGTTTGTACAGGATGGCAACATCAAACAAATTCGACACGGCAATTAAACAATCGCAACAAGGCTTTAATTATTTGCAAACTCCCATAATTTATAGTAGAATCGTGAAAATAATAAACTGACAATTGAGCTAAATGAACGAAACAATAAATTATAAAATCAAGGCTTTTTGTACACCAGAAAAAAGGTTTCGAGTATGTAACCGTAGTGCCATTAACAATTATTAATGTACGCAACGACGATCATTAATATTAATAGAAAATATAATTTATACGCCTTTATTTTGTTTATAATTCATCGGCATGTCACTTCTTAAATTGCAATTTAATTATTTATCTTCGAGTCATAAAGTTCAACAATATTTCCTGCATTTTTATTGTTGTATTTAATGATTTCAATAGCACCGACTAGAATTTTATGATTTTTTGTTTAGTCGGTATGAATAGAGGGATTTCATCAAATTATTTCGAGAGAAAACTGAAGAGTTGATCTCCATATAGGCACAGTTTATTAGGGAGTTTGTTGAGAAAGCGTACTAGTATAGGAATCTGAAATTCACTGGTCAATTAATTTTTGGTAAATTTGTAAAATTGGAAATGTCAGTTAACTGGTCAATGACCGGTTATTTGACCATTTAAAATAACTAGCCGTCGTCCAGTGGTCGAAATTCGAGCCTAATTTGTTAAAATTTTAAGTTGCACATTATAGACGTTATTTTGTCTCCATAAGAAATAGAGTTGACGCTAAATTAGAAAAGTAAGCCAGACCTTCGCTACCTCTATGATCTCATTTGGATTACACTACAAATAATTTACGAAATTAAAAAAATATATATTGTTTTTATATAAATATACCCTATACATTATTTCTTTGTAACCTAAAAGTTTCCGTCATTTACAGACAAACAATTTCAAAAGTAGAAATGACAAACAACCCAATGACAACTCTAATCTTTAATGTCATTTCCATTGTCCGCTGATTGATGCTTTGTTGCACAACACCTTCGAATTATAGTGAAAATAATATTACATTAATGACAGAATTATAACCACAAAAAATTACAAATATTATTTTCTATGAAAGTTAGTACCACTTGTCCGAAAAATCAATACTGACCTATAATTTATAACACTAAATATTTTCCTATTGAACTATAGGCAATTCCAATCACTGGACAGTTAAAGATTGTCATCACATGGTCCGAAAAAGCAATACCCAGTGACTGCCCTTTTAATCATTTGAGAACCAACCAAGCATATATAATTACGCAGTGGTTTCGGTTGTCGTGGTAGAGCGTTTTGAATTTTAAATTTTTTTGAACATTGTTAGGTTTACAGAAAACCGACTCATACTAACAGATATCCCAACTTTAACTCTAATCATCCAAATTCAGTAAAAAGAGGTATCATTAAATCTCTATATGACAGGGCAAAAACCACCTGTTCTAACATCAATAACTTCAATGAAGAACAAATCTTTATAAAAATGTACTTTCTGCCAATCATTACCCAAATTAATTTATTAATAACGAGTTAAACAAAATCGAATACCAAACAATCCCTCACAACGAACATCAAACTTCACCAAGCAACACTGACTCCCAAGATAGTCACATTAATACAATAACTATACCATATATACAGGGTCTATCAGAAAGACTAAAAATAGTGGGAAACAGATATAATATCAAAACATCATTTAAAACAAGAAATACACTAAAATCAATTGTATCAAAAACCAAACCAAATAACACAACTCAAAATACAAAAAATTGCATTTATAAAATCCCTTGTGAATGTAATAAATTCTATATTGAGAAACCTCTAGACCTCTGAATGTTCGAATAAACGAACACAAAAATCACATAAAAATTTGAAAAATCCAAAATTTGCGAACATGCTTGGGATCTTGGTCATAAAATACAGATTCAAAATTATATTATATATATTATATTACACAAAGAAGAACACAACACCAAACACACAGGATAGTTCATAAGATTTTTCCTAGGTTTTTCCCTTATGATTTTAATGGAATCACTGAATCAACAAAGTTCTTTGGTCGCATTTTTAGCGAATGCACTTATAACAAAGTCGCACCTAGGAGCGCCACATAAAATTCTGAAGATCTCCCTTTCAAATTCTTCCAATTTGAAAGGAACTTTATGATTATATGATCTTTAGAAATTTCTGTGCTACCCTGTATATTACAAATAAAATTCTCTTAGTTACATCAGAAATCAAATAATACACATTGTCAAATATTTTAATTTACAACTTAGAATATTGCCTTTTTTATCCATAGTTTCTTAACCATTGACAACGGGGTGTGACCTAGACCCCGAAACGTTTGGAATATACAGCAATTTTTCTTTAATGTGGTGTTATTTCCCAAGAAGTACTTAGACATTAAAAAATATACCACAAATATCGTTCAGGAAACAAAATATATTTTACTCTAGAATAAATGTGCCTACCTTAACCTAATAAATGGGTAGATATATTTTTATATACAAACAAATCTTTAAAATGTCAATGATATTTTTAAGTAAAACTTAGTCACCTGATTTTAAAAGTCAGAACTTTGCAGCAATGGGACCAGGTAATGTAAAATACAATAACTATAAGATACCCACATTGCCAGAAAACATTAATTTTCACTATGAATTTCAATATAAAAAAATTTCAAATATCTTACGATGAAGTATATTTTCTTTAATGTGAATTAAAACACACTTACCTACCTAGTAACCCATGGTGGTTTCTGTTTTATGTGGAAAATATAAAGAAATAGAAACCACATACTGTTAGTTAATTAGTATTAGTTAATAAACCTATTTTTTACCATTTTTTTTGTGAATTGAAATTAAGACATTGAAAATACTTTGAAAACTTTTCTGCCCGAATTGAAAACGTTAAACCTATTCGCTAAAAGCAATGATATCTCAAAATTTAAATCAAATTTCCTGCAGTTAGTCATGAATTCAGTGTTGCCAGATCTACCTATTTATCGTGAATTTGTGCATAATTTGACAATTTTTTGTAATCTTAGTTAAATTATATGAAAGTTATCTGACAAAAATAAAAAAACTCTAAATTAAAAGTATAAGGTGAACATTACTACGATATTATCAAAAATAAATAATGCTGATTTTAGTTGTCAAACTATATTTACAATGCAATGAAAGATGCAAACTGCAAACTTGCGAGTTTTCGTCGGTTCTATTTAAATAGCATGAATTTAGTATTACATTTAATTTAGTTTGTCTTTCATACTGAAGTCAACCCATCTTATGATTTTCTCTCCAAGCAATCTGGCGGTACTGTTTGGCATTGACAGTATGGGTGTAAATAATGTTTTTTTTATTATTTAATAAGTGAACCAATATTATAAATTAATATTAGCATTCTGCACTGAAGGTCGTCCGTAGCTACTAAACAAAAATAAAGCAAAACGGTTGAGGGACGGAAGAGAACATGGTACCGAACCGTTTTGTCTTTGCCTATTTATATATAGATACAAGAGATAACAAATAATTTCTCAACTAAAATTTGGACATTGAGACACAGAAACATCATTTGCATTGGAGCAAAAGCGGTAAACTTACGAATTGATAGATTCGAGACTTTCCCCAGATTTTTCGTTAGCGGAATCAGCTTCGGAATAAGAATAAATATTGACATCAGGTCTTCTCGAATATTTTCCCTATATATTCAGATATTTTGCAGATCTATTGCTTAGTTTGCCCAAATAGATTATATCCTTTCACAAGTCGCTGAGGAGGTCGGCAACAATCAACGATCCTTTTTACCAACTCTTTCACCAAGTTGAAGGTGTAATATCATATGAACTTGATAAACTGATGTTCTTGCTACCGTTTTGTATTCGAAATTTTTCCAGTTTCTTTAAAATCAGATTGTTTACGCAAAGTTTTTGCATAAAAGACATCTTAGTATGTTGTAACCTATCTGGGATCAGATTTTCGTCTTCATTTCTCAGATTGCATATCTTCTTAATCTGCCTTGTGTGTATCAGTGCACGCTATATCATTTTTTTTTCACAACAGAGGTGAATGTGATTTTTTTTTTCTCAAGGAAACAGATTTAAAAAAAATGAATGTATTGATTTGTGATTACTTGTAAGTGTCGCAGAACTACCCCACCTATAAATGATGTAATAAACCGAATTCCATGAACGATTCTGGGATTCACAGGAATCGGTTTTCGTCATAGAATGCAATATACAAATGATGTTTATAAGATTTTTAAAATAAAATCAAAATATTATACGACGAAATTTTTGCATAATTTGACTAGTTAAATAACTAACGGTCAGTTGACGGTCAAATTGCTACTCATATGACCGTGGGCAATTGACCTTCCCAAACTATATACTCTTTTACCATACTATTAGTACCAAATGGACTGGTACGATTGATAAAGCAATAGTTGGGTCATTTGTTTTACGTAATAGGCTTAACCTCGGAAAAGCAACTAATCTGGGCTGCTCGAGAGATAGAATTAGGGGGAATAAACGGATTGTGTTCCAGAAGTGTAGTGGAAGTCAAGATAGTCTTCAAATTCAAAAGGAGAAGTTATTTGGCAGCAGTGATTTGAAATGTTTGTTCTGCCTAAATAACAGGAGGAACAAGGCAAATTGTTAGCAAAAATCCCGAGGACTGGAACTTCGGTTGAGTCTCTAGAACATGTCACCCCAGCCCAGGTTACATGTAATTATTTCTGTATGTAACATTTTAATATATTTTCTCAATAATTTCGTAAAGGAATCATTACCTGAAAAAACAGTGGGAAAAAATGAATGTAATTGTCTTTGTGATTAAGAAGCGGTATGTTAAAATTAATAAAATGGTTATTTTAATTTTCGGGTTCCCGAAATCCATACTTCCTGGACCATACTATACCATACATATATATAATCTATAAAACTGATACTAAAAAGTTATTGTGAAATAATAGCCTTTTAATCACCATGAAATTTGCCTATAATATGCTGTCCTTGACTAATATTTTTTTAGTACATTATTTTCTCATATATCCAACGTTTTTTATATTTAGAATTAAAAATATATTAATTTAAAATAAAAAGCCTTATATTACAACTTTCAATTATCTATTCAAATGAAGCAAACAATCTGGTATCTGAAAAGAAATTCCAGACTAACAAGTTTTCCTCTGATGACAGAAGTATTTTAGGAAATCCGCCTGATTTTAGCAGGCTTATAACAAAAGCTCGGGATGTTTGAAATAAAATTAAGGATTTCTTTTAAACAAATAAGTTACTATCCAACGTAAACAAATAGGGGCACGCTCTTGATGAAAGAAAGGTCAGAAATGCATATGAAAGTTAATCGAAGTAATCAAAAATGTGAAATTGTTTCAAATACAATTTCTTGGGATTATAGATGGGTAGTTTTTTCTCATGGAAGTGATATGAAATTCTTGCGAGAAAATTGAGTCAGACTTACTTCAGTGTTAGAATCTTAAGTAAATATGCACAAATTATAAACACCTCAAAAGTGAGGTACTCATAATGATGGTTAACATTAGAGTTAGAAGTTCAACTTCTTGTCGAAATAGTTTAAGGAAAACAAAATTTTAACATAAAATTTATTCAGAGTTGTTTAATACTTGGGTTTAAAATGAGGATAAATTCGTATCAAAGTTTATTTATGTTAAGCAATGCTCAGCTAAACTATCCAAATCACCGACCATCTGAAAAAAGCAGGACCATTTTATAATTGGATCCACAATATCTGCCCATTTGTATCACACTTTAAGTAATTTTGATCGAAAGAAGTACAGTATCAAATATGATTTTGGCGAAACGTCAAATTCATTTTCATAATACACAATATATATATATATATATATATATATATATATATATATATTATAATAATTCAAACCTACATCACTGATTAAATATTCACTTTAATTATAACAGGTTAAAATGGAAACATTATTTAAGAAGATATTTTTTAATAACAAATCATATCCAGACTATTTTTCAAAATATGGCTGTTGTAATATAGTTTAATCTAATACATATTAAAAAAAAATGTCCGTCAAACTGCATTAGATTAGGGGTCGCTGATATAGTAAGATGCTGGATATTGAAAAGCACTATCTGATAGATATTTAGGAGAAAATATATATTTTACACATCCTTGGTTCAGGACTAAAGGACTAAACCGGTGGCTTAACATTAATATTATTGTATATTTATCAATACACATCATACCTTCTTTCTACACCAGCGCCATTCTGGTCATTTCTTGAACCTGTTATTTAGTGCTTTCAGCTGGACATTTTTTCAATTTAATCCGCATATAAGTTTGTTATCCTTGTCTCTATCACCATAAACTTGGTAGGGTTGGCCTGTTTTGTGGTGTAACATAAAACATCGCAAACTTAAAATTGGGTTGTTTATTAGTACGAAAAGCAAATTTTGTGCTGGGATTGTATATATTTTTTTTGTTATATATGTTAATTTACTACAATTTATGGATGTTTAATAAATGAAGAGACTCTTGATATATAACCTGGTTCCATTTTCTTAACCAAAGAATTGAATTGTAGGATTTTTCAAGATCAACGTGTCGAGTGGGACGAAACTGTATGTAGAAACAAATGTAATTTTTTCATTTCACTACCATACACATCGATTTTTGTATGTGTAAGTGTGGATCTCAGTTAAGAGAAGATTTTGCTTCCATAATAGATCCAGACTCATACTGATCTGCAGACTATTATTTCATATAATCGTTCATAATTTATCATTAGATTACTACAGCTTAATTTGTCTTCCCGTGAAATTATTTTCTTTAAAGGTTGCTGTGATGTATTATTAATATTATTGATTCATAATATAAGATGCCTCGATAGTCTAAGATCCGGCTGCAGAATTAGAGCACCCATCGCGTGTTTGCTAAAAACCAAATTTCTACGCATATTTATGATTAGGAGAATATGTATCTACCAGGTTGCCTATCAAAATGTGGCCGCTAATATTTTTAATTAAATTGTTATTAATTGATTTTTGTTAAAAAAATACACTCACTTGTTTCTTCAATAAAACATCGTCCACTTCACGGCAATATATATAAAGATTCTGAAAAATCACGGTTGCCGTTGCGCACTTGGCCGTACCTCTTCGCAGCCAGGTTAATATCAGCTATCAGCTTGTTACATTTATACACTCATAATGTACATTTATTATTTATATATCAATTTAGAGCTAATTTTGTGCTGTTTATTATAATATACAGTTGCCTAATTAAATCTGGCCGCAAATAAGGGTTGCCGGCTGTTGAAAATGGTAAATATTAAAGGTAGAGTGAACGGGAGGTAGTGCGTAACAAAACCAGATTCACTAGTCAGACGAGGATAGGGCTTCTCAGCTGTAGGACGGTTTAAAGCCATTGCGCATGCGTCGGATGCTAGTATTCTCAACCCGCGGTTCAACGTTCAAACAGTAATACAAATTAAAAAGTTACAACAAAGACAAATTTAAAAGTTACAAAAAAAGATATTGATGAAAAATAAAGCCAAGGTTACTTATGTAACAGACAATTTTATTGTGCAAGTACTGTTTGAAAAAATATTTGATTTTATTCAAGTATTGGATCGTTTTCTACATATTAATTAAATATTTATGTTAATTAAAATTTTTGAAAATGTATTGGTTTTAGAAAACCATCTAACAGCAGCCAGTCATTATATTCCGCTCTGAACGTGATGCAATCCGGCTCAGTAGCATTTAAGTACATCGAATTAAAAAAGATTGTCAGCAACAATTTTTATTTCAAAGATTTACTGCACGGTGGAATCTACATTGAGTTGAAACCTTTAATTAAAAATCATGGCTAGAATCATCTGTTAGTAAAGTGTCATGATATTAATATTTTTTCTTTCGACGGAACAATAACATTAGCGAATACTTTTTGATGATGCGGTATCAAAGTCCAGTACATTGTATTTTTTGTCACAAGTCTTCATCTTTATCATTTTATTTCAGTCCAAAACAGCGTGGTTTTTAATTTAGGCTGTGTCCCATGTAAACGCGATTTGCGCGATGCGTGCGGTACCCTGCGTCAAAGTGACAACCATAAACTATGAAACACATAAAAAACATGCATGGAGTTCTTACTGGGTCTTAAGTTAGTGTGATAGTCACGATTTTATGTTGTCACATCGCTCAATGGGTATGATTTCGCCCGCAGTTTAAACTTGGTGATGTTAAGCACTCTTTCACTCTACCTTTAATATTTACCATCTTTAACAGCTGGCAGCCCTTTTTGCGACCAGATTTAATTAGGCAGCCGTCTGTCATAATAAACAGAAAAAAATAGCTTTAATTTCATATATAAATAATAAATGTACGTTATGAGTGTATAAATGTAACAAAATCATACCTATGTTAACCTGGCTGCGAAGAGGTGTGGCCAAGTGCGCAACGGCAACCGTGATTTTTCAGAGTCTTTATATATATTGCCGTGAAGTGGAGGATATTTTATTGAAAAACAAATCGATGAAATTATGTACCAAACATCAATTAATAATAATTTAATTAAAAATATTAGCGGCCACATTTTGATAGGCAATCTGGTAGATATATATTCTTCTAATCATAAATATGCGTAAAAATTTGGTTTTTAGCAAACATTCGATGGGTGCACTAATTCTGCAGCCGGATCTCGTACTACGATTATCTCATAAACTGCACAACACCGTTTTCGCAAATGTTCCAGAAACAACTGTTAACCCTCACGTAGACACATCGGTATCACATACCGCTATAAGTTCTATTTTTAACTGCTAGGATCGTGGGCGTTCTGTTCCCGACCTGCGGCGCCGTGACATCTTAGTTGGTCTATGGACTGTCGTTGTGTAGCAAGTTCCTGTCTGAGAGACAACAAATTGTGTTATGACTGTAAGTCAAAACAGTGCACTTTTAAGATTTTTTTTTTTTTTTAATCTCTACCGAAGGAATTGATAATGATTTAGTCGTCTTTTACTTATTACCTACTATTTTTATACTGAAAATCGTGATGTACAAAGGAAAAGTACATAGCTTATATGAGAAAAGTTACTCTATTTATTTCTTCTTTAATTATGTAAATAGGCTATTATCAAGGTTTTAAAATATATGCTAATTCGTTACAATGTGCTGATTTTTATTCCTCATGCACCCTCTTACATAATTAAAGCGCAAAAAATTTGGAAAATGGCGAATAAAGGAAAAATAGGTGAAAAAAGCAACTTTTCCCAAAATAGAGGTATCAGATACCGATGTGTTTCGATACCGACAAAAAAAATAAGTGTCTACGTGAGGGTTAAGACCAAAAACTAACCAGCACTGATAATGGTGTTCTGTTAGGAAATCATTTTACACCTGCTAATGAACGAGTTAACAATTGTATATTAAAATTTTCGATATAAAATGATTTGATACACACTTTCCGACAGAAATTTCACATATTCCCCGCGTTTATCAAACGATTCTTCCCACTAATCTCCCTCCGTAACGCACACACACCATACAAATTAATAATCTAACCCGGCAAAGTGGTAAAATTTCGCGCACGTCACTGGTCTCCCTCCTCCCCAACGTTCACAACACACCAAGCCAGGAGTTGTTTCTGCCGTCTCGATCGCCGAGCCTCGATGCTTCAGAACGACCGAGCCGGAGTTCAGTCTCAAAATTTCAGTCTGTGGCGTTGGAGTGCTGTCGCAGTCACGGTTGCCCGTTCACTTCGTCAATGATCGTTAACTTCGAAAGACGACATTGAAAAACGTGTTTGGTGGCTGGTTTCGCCTAACCTCATACGTACCCAGCCGACCTACCACTATCTGTCGAGATCAAATCGCATTTTTTCTGGTCCTTTTGTGTTTTTCGAGGACGAGGTGTTAATAGTTTTTATTTTTTCGGGATAGCAAGTGCTAATTGTTGCTTGTGTTTCTGTTGGTTTGTTTGTATTTTATAATTTGGTTCTTATTGTAGAAGCTGTGCGTGAATTTTTGAAGCATACTTATTGGTTTGTTTATTCTTTCTCTTTTATTTTGGACTGAAAGAAAACGATCGCCTTCTTCGAGATGGATTTTAAAATTGTGCTGTAAGTACCATTTATAAAATTTACTTTTTTAGTTTGTTTACAATGTATTAAGTATTAACTAATTGAGATGCTTGCCAAGAATCTAAAAAGCCTGACGATAGTCACTGGCGGGCTAGGGCTTTTTCATCAACAATGAAAACAAGAGTCATTCTGGGGAAAATTGACTGGTTCTACTTTAATATGCTTCTAGATAATTAATTTTGGAAAGAAAATCAAGGTCCTGTGTTTTCGTTATTATCTATTTTCTTACGTTATTCATTTTAAATTGGGAAATAACAAATTGTAACAGTCGAAATCAATATAACAATACGGAACTATTTTTAGATCAAAACCTAAAAGCATACTTGGTTACAGACACAGGTTTTTTTAAAAAGCTCTCCACTTGTTGACATCAAAATTACAATCAGCTTATTTGTGGACATACCGTAGGATCTTTATTTTCCCAGCTTTGTTCGTAAAGTTGTTCACTTGTTGGCAACAGCAAAAAAACCGTCCTTTTGGCCAGAATTAATTACTAATATAAAATTATGATCTACAATGCTTTTTTGAAGGACTTCCATATTATTGGCATGTAATTTGATAATATGATTACGTTTTCATATAAAAGGTGATGTAGCTATATATAAATATGGTTTCCTGCAAAGCTTTTTCAATATCAATATTAGAAGATTGTAAGATGGCGAATTTCAGCTGTCTCTGAAAAGCTGTATATTTGCCAACAACAACAATAGTAGGCAAATTATGCCTTTCCTTGTGACTTTAATTAATTACTTATTTGCACATGGTCTTTGGTATAAACTTTTTAGTTATAAAGATTTGTGAACAGTTCTTCACTACGGGGTACAGAAATGGCCAAAAAGAAATGAAGTAATAAACTATTTTTTAACAGATAGCAATATAATGCTTAAGTAATTTTTCGACAAAGCAGTTTCTATATAAAATATATGAAAATAATATAAAATCGAAATTTCCGAAGTTTTCATAGTAAAACTGCCATTGTTGGCAAAAACAAGGAAAAAAGGCAACATAACCTCTATTTATGCTCACAAGTGATTAATTACTTATCTATAAAGGATATTGGATATAAAATTTTCATTTACAAAGGGATTTTGGAGAGCTGTCCCATTATTGACTTAAAAATAGATATACAACTTTCTTATATACCTATGCAGCAGGAATTTTGTTACAACTTTTTTTTGAAGTTTTTTTATTTCCTTGTAGCAAAAGCGGTGTATATGATAAATAAGCTTTATTGTTTTATACAACTAACATTATTAAAGCTTATAAACATATAGCTTTCTGCAAAGCTTTTTCTGTATAAAACATCAAAAGTAAATATAGCTCTTAAGCGCTTCAATTTTTTGATAAATATCTGTGAACAAAAGCTGTTTTCAATGGATTTGTTTAGATAGGCATTTCTGAAATCTGTACTATATTAGTATCAAGTTAGTTTTTCTGCCTTGCTGTTTCTATATAAAGTGAAATGTCATGAGCAATTATAAACAATACCATTTTGGAAAATGAAAATTGAAATAAATTAATCCTAGCTGGTATTTATTTGCTTCATTTAACCACAGAAATTGTGGAAATGACTGAGATATATGTGGGCTTTCTGAGTAGCTTTCATAACTGAATGATTTCTCAGCATTTATTAAATTCAAAATTTTCGACTATTAATTGAAGTCGAAACAGCTTAGATGAAAGGACTGTTAAAAATTTGATCACTGACGTACCTATAGAATCTTCTTTAATTTTGGTTAAATGGAAATTCTGTAAACAAGCATAATATGTAAATGGAATACCCACATCTATATACTTAATATATATTGGTACTGAAAAAAAACTTTTGATGCTTGTTCCCTGTAATTAATTATTTTTCTCAGTACAAAAGTTCTTTTGTTTATTCAGACTCTCCACACCTGTAACAAGATTGATATGTATAATAAAAAAAACTTAGATTTTTTACTGAGTCTACATTACCTTAAAGCTCATATATCATACATAAATTGAAAAAGTATGACACTTGTATACATTTCTTGAGTGTTTGAAATCTGATTACAAATAAATAGTATTTGGGGCAATGTTGAAAAATTGAGGGGCAATTTTGAAAACTTAAAGGGCAATTTTGAAAAAAATAAGGGGCATTTTGAAAAATTGCACGGATTAGTGGTAACCTGATTACACAAAGTCTTTCTCTACAATATTATCTACCAGTATTCCTGTGAATATGTGTATTTTACAGTGTGTATGTATATAATTCTCTGTGTTGGAGCCCTTTCAACTCCAAGACAGTCTTACTTATATTCGTACACGAAGTTGATCAGATTTCTCTGAGAACATCTGCGAGAATGACTCTCTAAGAGACAACCCGGAATCCGGGAAACTTTTCAAAATTGCCCTGACTACAATTTGTTTCCAATACTTATCCGTTATAGAATAGAAGTGCGGAGAGAAAACGCTAACGATCAGACAGAATAGTCAAGGACCTCCTCAACAATTATTTCTAAATTACTAACAGGAAGGAACTGAATTATAATAATTGTGTATTTAATTGTTAAAATTGTAATGTTATGAAACTAAAAAACATACAGAAATCAATTTTCAAACTGAGGATTGGCGATATATAACAGTCTGATTTTGTTGTCTATTGTTCAATATATAAATGAAAAACTTGCATTGAAAATTTGTCATTTGTCTGTTGCTGTAGTTTATCTTTAAGATTCTCAAAGGAAAGTGCAGAATCCATGAAGCCAAGGATCTGGCGGGCCCAGGGAAAGCCCTAAAACGGGACAGTAGACTTTGTGGCACCATCTGTCTAAGAACAAGCGTTGTATCCCTTCCTGTACGACTGTTTCCCGCTTTGTCGCAACCATATGTTCGTAATAAGATCCAACTGCTCTAATTGCTGGCTCCAAAAGTTATGCAGCATCAGTAACAATTGAATGATTGTCAGTACCATTTGCAAAACAAATGAGGCCCAATTGTAGTCATATTTCTCCTTTTTTTTTAACGTACGTACATTTTTTTCATTAAATAAAAGACATTATGTTGATATTAAAGTTGTAAAATAGTAAATGGTTTAATTTATTATAATATCAACATACAATGTGTCAGAAAATAACGGGAATTTAATGTAGCATAATGCTTCATTAAAAAACAAAATGTAAAATAACACGTTGTTAATAAAAGGCGGATGTATCCCATTAAAGTTTAGATTTATTTACCGCATATATAAAGCTTTGAAACTGATTATAATTGTATTCAAAAACATTTAATTCCCTTGAGTTTTGAATAACGGTTTAAAATTAGTTTAGAGTCCCTGAGAATGGAGAAATTTTTAATAAGTTACTTGAAAAAACAGAAGCTAAAAATTACTCGTTTTTTTTTTGTTTGAAACATCTTTAATGCATACTATTAGAACTTTTCAGGGAATATATCTAACTAGTTTATTATTCTGTTTGTATATTTAAAAATCGTACGATTTAACATTAATATGGCTCCAAACAATAATACCTATACAACAGTGAGAACTGCCAAAACTCGAAAGCATAATAACTCCTGCTAAATTGATTTGTATGACATATATTGTGAGAATAACAAGAGGTGACAAGTGCAAAAATGAAAATATCATAAATTTAAATCAGATCACAATACCAAGAACAATACATAATAAATAATTTGAATCATTTTGAAATATATCAAATGCAAGCATATCACAATTCAGCAAAGAAGAAGAGACCATATGTATAGCTAAGAAACTAGAATAAGTTAAAAACATTGGCGGAAACAAAATATCGAATGCTTTAAATAATAGCTCAAGATTTGGTACTTAAATAACTGACATTCTGCTAGAGATAAACGTTTATAGAGAATATGATTAAAAGGGACTTGGTAAAGATAAATATGAACTTAAACTAAAGTTATTTGACAATATTCATTAGTAGAGTGGTACAGGGACAGACATACCACAATCTACTTATTCCTGTATATTATCTAATTTAGTTTCTTATTTTTACTGCCCGCCTCTGTTATCTTAATCAATTGGGTGTCATTAATTGCAATATATAAATATTACTAAGACAATGTCACAAAAAGTAGTCCGATAGATTCAATTTAATATTGAAAACCATCTACGTAACACATTACTAATTCTTAAAACATTTATAAAAAAATAGCTCTCCATGTACTAAATATTCCAATTATGAAAAGTGACAGCACTGAACGTTTCACAAACAACACTTTCAGAAGATTAAAAGAATCTGCCTGAATTTTGTAGAATGAGGGTTATTGTATAGCATCAACATGTACATTTTTTGCTGGTAATCAAGCACGAATTATAAATGCTTCTCTACATTTCAAAACTAAATAAACATAATAAGTATAAATATATATGAGCATATAAAACATATATCGAGCCTATACTATATTTTACATTGCATATTCGATGGCTGACGGCAGGTTTTTCAGGTCCTGGGGGCGGCAGCTGCCATCGCCTGCCCCCTCTCGGTACGCCCATGTGTATATTGGATAGTATTTTACTTCAGCTTTACAGTTTGTGTCTGAAGTATAGCATCAACCAAATGCACCCTTGACTGCCCATCAAAATGAAACTCCCTCTATTAAATTTTCCTTCACATTTTCGCAAGTTTCCAGTGCTATAGTTAAAAAATAATATCACGAATGTTGTACTTGTGCTGTTTAGTTATCTCAGGCTTGCTTTTTCTGTTATTTCGAAATTATCCCCAATGAAAAAAGTCAGGAGCTCTTAAATCTGGTGGTCTAGCAGGCTATGTGATATTTCGATACCAGAAACCGACCGTTCTAATAATATCAGCTGCAAGAAACGTACTATTACCTTTTTAGGAAATCATTTCAGCCACTACTTTTTGATTTAAAGGGGTTTGGAACATATGCCAATGGTACTCATTGCGACCCGACGTGAATGTAAAACCGTTCATAAATAGCAGATTCAGCAGTAGGTTTATCAATTCCCTTAGATCAATATAAATTTCATCATTCATTATGGACTTTCCTTTAAAAAATGTTAAATTCTCTATTCATGCTATAATGTCTGCAAATTTGGTGGTCTCGGGCCTGCAGTTGCTGAACCAATTGAATTGAGTAGACTTTCAGGAGTATCTTCTACATTTTCACTAACTCCATTAATATTTTCTGATGTATGAACAGTACAAGCACGACTTGAATTTTGTCGATCTTTCGGACATCCAAATTTCTCAAATTTTGCTGATAACTGTTCTGAGACAAAACAGCTAAAGAAACTTCACTTTTTTATTGATTAGGTGGAAATACCCCCCCATACCCCCATTTCATTTGACATAAGTACATTGATAGTGTACTAGTTAATTAATTGCATTTTATTCCAAATCTTTAATTGTTAACCCATTTTTTTGATGTTAGACCTGTTAAAGCTGTAATTTTCATCTTCACAACATTTTCCCTATATTTTAAAGCATTTCTTTTATTTCTCTGTATTGGTTTTCAAATTCTATCAGTATTCTTGGTATACTGTTTAGGTTCATTCTAATATATCCATGCCAGTTGTGCCTTTAATATTCATTCCGTTACGCATCTTTATTTTAACTTTTTTCTGATATCTTCAGTTGTTACTTTATCCCATTTCGTTTTCCCAGGTATTCTTCTAAATTGATAATCTCTATTATTGTCATTATTGTTAGTTAATATTAGTTATTATATATATATATTATTTATGACTTGGAGTAAAACTGCTTTTAAATTAATTTAAAAGAATTAATTTCGCTACTAACATCTTTCAATATTTTAAAGAAACATCACTGAAGCCTGGCGGAAAACTTTCTAACTGGCACATAGAAAGAAAAACACCTTAACAGTAAACTTTCTTAAAGAGCTTATCGCTAATTGCGACATACAGTTCTCACCTTTCGATGCAAGTCCTTGTTTCAATTTCTTGAACTCTTTAATTCCATTGCGTGTGAAAGAAGCCCCTAAAGAAACCTTTGGCGTTAATCTAGTCTGATCCAAAAAACATCCTACTTACTTCGCACTCCATCAAGCACGACGGAATGTTTTCTTTTCAAACAAACAAATCAGATAAATGCGTTTCATTACGAATTATCAATGAAACGAAAACAATTTATACGTGAATCCGAGTGTGAATTATCACAGTCATAATTTTACCTTCGAATGATAATGACTAATGTGCTTTTATATCATTTTGATTGACGTTAAGTAATTGTGTTATTGTAATTTGCAATCGCGCACACATACACTGGATTTCGAAATATATTTCATTGTATTAAGGATTTATTTTTCACCTCGACGTGGGGCGGAACTGAACAGAGCAATTGTTTTAGCAATTAAAATATCACATTAGCCAGCATTCTCACGAAATGGAGATATTTATAGATCTGGCAGCTCAAACTGAGGAAAGTGACAAGCGTCTTGATTAAAGTAAGGATGAACAAGTAGTAAACCAATAAAAGGAATTACATCACGATCATCAAAAGATCTACGAAATTACAAGGATGCAAAGAAAAATCCTAGGCAAAAAATGCAACAACAGAAAAAACAAATATGGACCAGAAAATACCAACAGAAAAGATGGAATCAATCTGCAGCTAATACCAACTGACAAATGGAAAAGACACTGTAAAATTTATTAACGAATCATAGACGGAAATATCAGGAAATACCAGAAACACCTATTCAAATAGAAGGAGAAGACATTATAATATTCAGAGAGAATATAGGGAAGGTCATAAAAGGACTTAAAAATGGAAAATCTCCAGGTTCGGGAGGAATAAATGCTAAACTACTAAAGAATGACCCTAGAAACCTTGTGTGTTCTTTCAACCAATATATTAACGCAGATGTAATGAATGTAAAAAAATGTCTACATAGTACCAATTTACAAGAAAGGAAATAAAAGTCAATGTAAGAACTATAGAAGCCTTTTAGTGACTAGCACAGTTAGTAGGTGATACGGAAGAATTAAAAAAATACATTGGAATAGTAATTAATATCAAAGTTATGAAAATGAAGAATACAGTGAATAGCGGGCAGGAAGGTCATGCACTGACAATGTTTTTACTATAAAACAAATTATTGAGAAAAGACCAGTAATAAATACATCAACACATCTAATATTTATCGATCTGTAGAAGGCAAAGTTAGGGAAGTATTACAACAAATTACAATTAAAAAGCAATCCAAAATTTATGTTGGAATATTAAGTCGCCTATTAAAAATCGGATATTCAACTTTGGAAGAATTAAGACAGATGCTGCTTCTCTCCCACACTTTTTAAAATCTATCTTGATCTATGTTGCAGAAACTCTAGATCAACAGATATGTGAGCTCCATATAACTGCCAGTGACAAATCGGCAGAAATTAAAAAAAATTGTTGCTAATTAGTTGCTAAAAATCTATTTTGGTGTTCAAACCGATTTCGAGAAAACGATGACAGTGTAAAACTAGCAAGGAAAACGAAAAAGAAAAGAAAGAAAAAAGAAAAGAAAAAAATATGAGATAACCCAAAAAACAACTAGACAAATATTTGTTGGTAATTTGTTGCTGTAAGACCCAAACAAATGAAAAAAATTAAAATAATAACGATTTTGTTGCTCGAACAGTTGTCGCGAAATCGACAACAGTGCTATTTTTAGTTAGGTCTTATAGCAACAAATTTTGGTCTACTTGTTTTTTAATATTATTATAAAGTTTTGCTGTGGATTTCTGGAAATGGGTTTGAGCAACAAAATTGATTTTTTAGCAACAAATTCTGAGATTTATCCTTTTAATTTTTGCCGATTTGGCACCGCCGGTTTTATGACTAAAGCTGTATAACCTCCACGCCATTTATATTAACCAAAAATATGACAATATAGCCTGTACAGCTTTTGATTAGTGTACCAAAAATTCAGTGCAGTAGTTTCAGAAAGTATCCTCTACATACACACTAACAAATGTTGCCTGTTTATAATATTAGTTTCGATAACAATGGACATTTGTCATAAAATCTATATATAAATAGGCAAACACAAAACGATTAGGTACCATTTTCTCTGTCTCTCAACCGATTTTCTTCATTTTTGTTTTGTTAAGTAGTTACTGATGACCTTCAGCACAGAATGCTAATATTAATTTATAATATTGTTTCATTCATTAAATAAAATAGCATAAAAATTCATTATTTATGTCCATACTGTCAACGCCAAACAACTGACAGTGCCGCCGCCTCCAGACGGTCTAAACTCAAAGCATTGAGTAATTAAATTTGGACGGAGCGATCTTTAGAGGCTTTTATATTCTTAGAGCATGTACTTCTGGAGGTGGCATACAAGCGTTGTTAGTGTTTAGTGGTAAAATAGTCAATGTAGTAGATCAGTATTGACTTTTCGGACGCGTTGCAGTAACTTTCATATTAAATATTCTGTTTTTAATGTGAATTTAATTATTTGATTAATATATTATTATGACAACCTTTCCGAAGGTATTGTGTAAAAAGTTGTCAGGCAATAGAGAATGTATTAAATATTTAAGTTCTCCTAGGGTTGTTGGCCCTCTTTTTTCTTGAATATTCCTGAACTTGGTTAAAACCGCAAATGATGAAAACCTTTAGGTTGCAAAGAACAATCTTCCAATTATTATATCGAATATTTTGCCAGGAGCGGTTCCAGCCAAAAATTTAATGGGTCATTCATTTGTCAAAAATATATCAAATACCGATATTTTTCTTATTGTAATAGATTTGTCAATATGAGTGAACAATTTTGGTAATTACATTTACTTCTGCGATTTCTCCACAACCCTGTTTCCTATAAAGTTATACGTGTTACAATTATATGAAATATTATCGAATTTCGACCACTGGGCGACCACTAGTTGATAGAAAAGTATTTGAAAACTATGTTTTATCCGTATAATGCGAATATCGGTTTTCTAACACTGATACAAATTCACATTTTCGTCATCTGAGCATCCTTATTTTAATAACTTCTTTAATGAAAAAAATTAAGTAATACAGTTTTTACACACTTTAAATCAGTGTAACTGTTTTCCAAAAGGTGGCGCTGTACTATTGAACTGATATTTTATTTCTATCATTACAGGAATATGTAAAAAAAATCACTTGGTAGATCTCTAATTTGCTGGCTTCAATATCTTTATCAACACCGTCCGTACTTTAATCAAGATGTCTACGGCTTTCATCAGATTTAGTTGCCAGATCTATAAATATCCACGTTTCCTGTGAATTCCTGCTAAGTTGATATTTTAATTGCTACAATAATTGGCATATTTCACTCTCATGTAATATGAAGTTGAAAAATTATTTTTGAAAGTAATGAAATAAATGTCTTTTGAAATGTTAATACATTTTTTGTGTGATTAAAAATTACTCTAAATAGTCATTATTATAGTTCGAAACATTATAGTATTAGTTAACTACAAAGTTGATTTTTCGTAAAACAGAACTATTGTTTTATTAATTAAAACTCAACCCTTGAATTTAAAAAAAAATCATCGTTATCAATACTCTTCTCAAGACTTGCCATTTTTTGTCTATTTTGGGTTGTTGCAATCCATTTGGTGGTAATTATTTTCATATCATCTCTACATCGGGTTAGTAGTCTTCGGCATCTCTTGGTCGCCATTGAAGAAATCTTGTTCTCAACTTGCTCTTGTACAAACTACCCACATGACCACTTTAATTTCATTTGTGACTATAATATTTTCTACCATGCTTCCTCTTCTCATCTTCTCATTCTGGATTAGAGCCTTCAAGATAAATAGTCCAGCCAATGACCATTTTGTCCAAGCCGCACAGATTTTTCTAAAAATTTGGATTTGAGTACTACTTACCTCCTGCTTCAAAGTGAACCCTGTGCCGGGGGTTGCTTTTTTCCCGGAGGGGGTGCTACTCATGCTCGGGAGTAAAAAATATATTAAAAAAACTCTGGAAATGTATAAATTTACTAATTTTTTAGCAACTTTCATTCCATAAAAAACATGTTTTCATACGGTTTTTGGTTAATAACTTTAAAAACTCATTTACTTCAAAAATGTAGCTTATAAAAAAACAAAAAAAAATGGTTTGTGGTTTCTTTAGAACCAATACAAACAGTTATAGTTTGTTTAAATTTTGTTTTTATTTGTCAAAACGAAAATTAAAAGGTTTATCGTGAAATCACTGAAAAACAATGCATTTTTTGGGAAAAGTTTATAAATATTTTAATTTTGTTTGTTATAAAAGTCTCTAGCATGAGAATTAAGCGAGTTATGGCATAAATAAGGTTGGTTTTTTGTTTTTTGACAAAAATATGTACAAATTGCCCCCTAAATACTATCCCAGTCGAAATTAATTGCTACATCACAAATCACTTGACTTACTTATTTCAAATAGGCTCAGAAAGTTTGACCGGTTTAAAGTAAGTAGTTTTGAAAATAGTGGAGTCTCAAGAGAATACTGTATTTTTATAATTTTGAAATAAATTGTCTTTTCCAAAATAATGTAAAAGCTATGAGAGATAAGCAAAATTTTGTAAAGTACAAAATTCTAGGTTTTGTTTTTTTTTTTAATTTATGTTTCTTTTGTTCGATAAAAATTAATTTTGATATGACCGTTTAAAGTTTGTACATGTTCGTAAATAGTACCATTAGGTCTCCCTTTCCACTCAAGCCTTTCAAAAATAAGGGTTAAATAGGTACATTTCAATTTATATGAGCTTTTAGCTTGTAAGAATAACTACAAATTGGTGATTTGAGAAGTGTTAGCAATTTGAAGTGGTATTTAGGGGGTGATTTGTATTTTTTTTGTCAGAAACAAAAAAAAACATTCTTATTTGTGTCGTAACTAGCTTAATTAATTTTCATGCTAGAGCCTTTTATATAAAAAAACAAATTAAAGGTTTTTTTACAGCACGTTAAAAAAGTATTTATAAACTTTTCAAGAAAAATGCAGTTATTTCACGATAAACATTTCAATTTTTGTTTTGACACACAGAAACAAAATTTCAACAAGCTATAGTGGTTCTACAGAAACCATAAACCCAACTATTTTTTTTTATAAGCTACATTTTTTATCCAAATGATTTTTTTCTTAAAGTGCATATTATTAAAGTTATTTACGAAAACCCGTATGAAAACATGTTTTTTTTTTTGTTGAAAAATCGACACTTTCACTTGCTTTTATCTCGAAAAGATTTGACTTTCAGAAAAAACTTTATGGAACAAAAGTTGCTTAAAATTAGTTAATTTATTCATTCCCGGACTTATTTTCATATAATATTTTTCACCCCCGAGAAGGTATAGCTTTGAAGTAGCGGGTAAGTAGAAATTAAACCCAAATTTTTCAGAAAAAAAATTGGACAAATTACCCAGTATTACCGTTTTTTGCCGTCATGGACTGGACTAAAACCTTAGCATAGATTTTTGTTGGTGTTAGTGTTTCGACCCCATATGTTAATGTTATGCTGCAATGCTTTTATCATTAAGGATTTCTTTATCATTCTGAAATATGTTTCTACATTCGTTACTAATTACATATATTGATTAACAATGTATGATTACCTATCTACATAAGATTATTCAAAACAAAGTCAAAAAATGTTCCTGTTTTGTAAAAGATATTACCAGTTGTTTAGTATTATAATTTGGAATACCTACTTGCTAACTTATGTTTTATATTTCCCGCCAAAAACTTAATACCAGAATCTCAACCAAACCCAACATCTTTCACATGAATATCAATTTCACTTACAAAGTAATTCAATTTGCTTAATCCTTTTTCGAAAGCTCGCTTTTATTATTTTCCCAAGCAAACAGAATGTCGCCGAGGAACAGAAGGCAGCAAACATTGTTCTATACAATGTACCCTAATAAAAAGCTCTTGATTTACAACCCTGTATACTGTAATCCGAATTTTATAACTAGCTCGGGTGAGTGGTAAACTTTTATAGATATATATTACCTTAATTTAATTTGTTGCCACCTGTAGGGGCATGCATAATTTACTGTCAGACTTCTCAGAAGTGAAATTTAAATAAGGAACCGGTCACGGTCGACAAGGGTGAATTTAGTTACCCAAAAATAATTTTAATTATTAAATCTAGGGACTGTTTCTTAACTCTAGATTGCTATATTTCAATCAAAGATCTTGGAAATGATATTTTTGTGTTATTAAGTATTTGCATAATTTTCGAACAATTAAAAAATAAAATTGGTTGTATTATATTAATAAAATCCAAAGTTGATTACTGCAAAATTTTGGTGATATTTACATTATTGAATGACAATTTCTGTGACTTTCATTTTAACTTCACAACGGTGTAAATTATATTTTTAATGTGAACCATACACGACCAATATAGCGTATTGACGGTTGTTATTGAAGCAGTATTGATGAAATCCAGATTTTTTGATATTTGAAAGTGGAGTATTGTCAATAATAATGAACGTGTAAGGGCGAACCTCAGTAATATGGTCAATATTTAGTGATTTTTGTCCGTGTTTCAAGACTCTGAAAGGATAAACGATTTTTTTGAACAATTAGAACTGTCTTCTGAACTCTGTAACTGTGCAAATTGTAAATGCAGTAATCTAATAGATACGAATACTGCACGTGACCGTCTCACCCCCCTTTTAGTGATGATAAAGCCGGGAGCAAAAGAGAAGATATAAAAAAGGAAATAAACAGCCCATGAACCAATTTCAGGAAGGAAGTAAAGAAGGTTGAATTTATAACAAACACACGCATCTAAGATAATGCAGATTCTGACAGTCTTTAAGAAGTTTCACAAAAGAAATCAAGGGCGGACATATTTGACAATTAGAGTGCTCGGAAACAACTGCGTAAGTGACATTGTTGCAATTTGATGAATAAATTTATTGTGGTTAGTGTTTAGTTGATTTATGTTTTATTATCTGTAACCAGAGATATTCGACAATTTAGATTCACCTGGAAGAGGTAGATTCTTGTAGGCTATAATTCCTCAACTCACGTTGAGACTGAATTCTTCTTGGTGTTGTCTGTATCCTCGTGAAGTGAGCTGGAGTTTGCTTATTATTGGTGGAACAGATGGCCATTCCCAACTCTTGACATGACGTTTTACCAAATTGTAATAATTTGAAGCAATAATTTCAATGTGTATGCTTCTACTGGTTAATTAATTCACGATAGCCCAACATCTGATTTACGGGGAATGTATACATATAGACTCATTCCAAGCAATACACAGAAGCTTTGATACCTTGTTTATATCTTGTGAACTGGTTTATTATCCTGATGAAATTAAATTTCCACCAAATTCAGTCGTTTGTTTTTGATTCATTCACTAAAATAGTAAGTTCGTATAAGATTCTGATTCTTTTTTCTGACGTCATGATCCTGTCTAGAAATAGTATTGTCTTCGTCTTCTTTGGATCCGAGTCCTCTTTCAATCAATTGTTTCGACTCTTCTTTCTTCTCAGAATTGAAGTGGTGATGTCCTAGAGTTTAGCACTGCCATTTTAGAAATTCAGGTAGAAGTGGTCAAACTTCCAACTTAAGCTTTGTAACCAAAAGTGTGAATATACATCATCTGTAAATATTGAGAAGCGCAATTGTGCCACACCGTCCAGGCCAGTACGTAATTTTCAGTTCAGGTCGGAAAGTTGGCACAAAAGTAAATCATTCGCCAATATAACAATTTGTCTTGAACACATCACAATGTACGAGGGCTGCCTTTTATATTTCGGGATTGAAGAACCCTAGTGGTGCAATCTGACAACTGACAGCTCTATCGTAAAGTTAGACATTTTTGAGGTCATACGTACTCAGAACGTTTTGACATACGAGCGCTATGTGTTGTTTACAGTAACTTAAAGGATTCATCTCGACCAAAAAATGGAATTAAATCGTGAACATTTTCGTGCGATTATTTTTTACAAATTTCGACGTGGAGTAAAAAGTCAGCAAGGGTGCATGGATGAACTTAATTTAATTTTTGGCGATGAAACTCAATCAAGGACCACTGTTGATGGTATGGTGAATTCAGTCGAGGTCGTAGTTCACTCCAAGACGAATTTCGTGAAGGTCGTCCAAAAACAGTTGTTGTTCCGGAAACCATTGATGCTGTGCGCGAACTGATATTGCAGATCGTCATGTGACCTATCGTGAGATTGAGTCAGCCTTACACATTAGTGGGACCAGCATACATTCAATATTGCATAAACATTTGAATATCAAAAAAATTTGTTCGCGTTAGATCACACACAATTTGTCAAAAAGGCTCGTGTCGATTGGTCGAAAGAAAAGCTCAAAAAATACGATCGCGGTGCTTCAAAACACGTTTATGACATAGTGACAGGTGATGAATCGTGGATTTATGCGTATGAGCCCGAAAGTAAACAGCAGTCGACTGTATGGGTGTTTCAAGATGAGCCGAATCCACTTCCAAGCAAATGATCGCCTGTTTTTTCGGAAAAACTGGACACGTCGCAATCGTACCACTAGAACAACGCAGAACAGTCATTCTGAGTGGTACACAACCATTTGTTTGCCAGTTGTCTTCCAAGAAATGAGAAAAACCAACCGCCGAAGACGGATCACTGTTCACCACGACAATGCGAGCTCTCACACATCGGCTCAAACTACTGCATTTTTGACCACTCAAAACATCGATTTGATGAGTCATCCGCCGTATAGTCCTGAATTGTCACCAAATGACTTCGTTTTATTCCCGTACGGATAAAACAAACTGAGAGATCAACGTTTTTCGACACCTGAAGAAGCGGTTGCTGCGAGAATACATGTTTTGCAG
This sequence comes from Octodonta nipae, assembly GCA_034190945.1. Lineage (NCBI taxonomy): Eukaryota > Metazoa > Arthropoda > Insecta > Coleoptera > Chrysomelidae > Octodonta > Octodonta nipae. The sequence continues at coordinate 22,714,553 of CM067223.1, forward strand.
ATACCTTAATCGGAGTGGAAAAAGTGCTTCGACAATTGGTTCAAACGCTGCAAAAGTGTATAGATCTTCATGGGGAATATTTTGAAAAACAATAAAGCGATTTTCGATGATTTATATCTGTTTTTGTTCTCTAAGCCCTCGTAATACGTACAACATGAAACTAAAGATCTAATAATCACGTAATAAATACGTAATAATTTTAAATTCGTTACTGCTTAATCGTATCTAATCTTTTATATTACATACTTCAGACAAACGTTACTATTCTATATGTTGATACAGGAAAATATATTGTGCTGCTATAACATATAAGTTATTGAAACTAGTAATAGCGACAAAGTTTATTGTCGAAATTGTCCTATTTTTTTAAATTATACTCCTATATGTTGTCCCCATTACATGTTTCAAATACTGAAAGAAATGGGGAGTGCAAATTCATATAACCAGCCAAAATAATCAAGGACCTTTTGTTACAATATTTAAGGATTACGTACATTCTATATATGAAACACTTCTGGGATAGGTCTACGCAGCCTTCAAATTTCTTTGTAGCACAGCTCAGCAGAAGTTTCTTCAGGTATCAATGTGTTGTATCTAAATAAAATTATATATAAATCATGTTAAAACAGTAATTGCAAATACAAATTTCAAGTCTTTCTCGATTCAATAAACAAAGGAATCGGGAAAAATGTGTTCAACGTCGATTTTTTGCCGTTTGCTTTCTTTACCGCCGTTTACTTCGCCAAGCCAGCATGCGAAATCCAAGCCCCGCACCGGCTATTAACTTTCAAGTGATTTATTCAAATTGGACGCTTAGAAATTATCTTATTTTTCCTGAAGTGGACATTCAACAGATGATTTATGGCATTATTACATGTAATGGCTTCTCAACAAAACATTTCGTCATGATTCATAACTGGGATTGTTCGGACAGAACCGAGAAACGAAGAAGGAGACGATTCGCACGACGACGAACGAGGGTCGATACGAATATTATGGGTTGAAGAATCATTGGGAAAACCGCTCCGCAATATCGCTCAAGATGTGAGGAATTTTCATTGGATATCTGATAGAATAGTTTTTCATACAATATTGTAGAGTTCGGTAGACTTTTTGGCGGTTGAATGGGATTTCCTTTTTCCGTCTTTTTATTAAGGTGATACTGAATGTCGGTCTAACATAATTAAACGATTTATTGGTTTTAAAATCTTGGGTCAAGTTAACGTAGGGTCATTTTAAAGCAGAATTGCCGTTTTAACAATTTCTCATTTATTTCAAACGTCTCCGACTAATATGGTTTGTTGTAACATGATCTTCTGATGTGTAGTGAATATTTACGTATAACCCAATTTGTGTAATATGAAGTAAAATTTTTTCCAATAGACAGCTTTTCCATCCCATATAGCCGTAAGCCGGCTTTGTTATGGAAAAGTCCATCAGCGTTTTTTTAACCTTGAAATTTTTTGAGTAAAGAGAATCGCTTCTTTCTTACCAAAGTACAAAATAGCGAATAGTCGTTGTCGTTAGCTGTCTATGTCGATTTTACAAAACCTATGAACAAACTGAAGTTTAGATTGCAAGGTGAAGACCAGCTTCTCCCTTCTCAGTCTTAGATGTCATTGCGAACGAAATTAAGATTCTTTTTATTTTTGTCGGTACTTACATTGAAATCCTAGTCCCTTTAATTAAAATGGAAATAGTTGATTTACAGGTCAGTGATAAAACTCGCTGTATGTAGTACCAAATTAGCCCTAATCTATATTTGGGTGGGTAAGGAATTTAAGCTCCGAGCTCCGATGTCATCTAGTGCGAGGGCACGTCCAGCAGATCTCAGTGGGAGGATTAACGACATGGTAAAAAGATAGAACAGTGCAAGGAAATTAAAATCAGGTAAATTAGTGCTACAGCAAAGGAGGGTTTATTCACAGAATTGTGCAAAAGTGGACCAAAGAATAGATAGAACTCGATGGGCAGAAATATCGAGACAAGGAATCACTCTTTATTGGGGGCCCAGTGGGATTTCTTTCTAATCGAACATGGAATTTTTAACAGAAGTTAACAAAGTGCTAATAGAAGGAAACTAAATTACACTTTTTCGTCATAAGAAAAGTGTATCCGTCATATTGAAGGAGAAAGACATGATAGATTTCTGCACTACACCTAGACTTGATTAAAATAAACAGGCTATTACTGGGTTACAAGTCGATTAGTCGAAAAAAATGAAGAATTGCCACTGACATAGCAGTGCCATTGTCAGAGTCCAAGAAAGCTAACAGATATTTATAATTGTCGCTGTTGATACTTCAACAACAAAGCATGTCTACAGGTCTAATTTAACCGACAAATATCTTAAATCACTTAATAATTGGTACAAGCAAATTTGGTCCATAACTATAAACAGTGGAAAATCACATAATTACCAGTAGTATCTTCATTAGTTTATAATGTTAGTGGGGTTCATTTCAATTATTTGTTAGCTATTGTGCTTACATTATCTGTGTTTTATACTTTACTTAGCAAGGAAGTGAAACCCCGGTATCAGCATGCCTTATTTTGTATTCAAATTATTACAGCAAAAACAATATTGATAATAAGTCAGTAGATGTCGCTGGCCTGATTTGGCCCTCTGAGGGCTGTTGATTGGAGACCTCTTTGTTTTATCTACGTACTATTGGTTATTTTGAAAGGTGCATTTAGAATTTCTGTTCATTCTGGTGTTATTCGAACTCCCTTTGTCAGTTTTACAAAAGTCCCATATTTCGATCGATAAATTTTAAAAACAAACCTCCTTTTTTGTTATATTGGTCCGTGACTTACAGCGTATCTACGAATGTTTTTCTTTTTGGTTTGAATGCGGATTTTTCAGCCTTTAGCTTTTGTTCTATAGAATATATCAGTTATTTTCTCAATAGTTAACCAAGATTACCGCATTGGAATGCTAAATATTCTTGACCATTTGTCGAAGGAACTGTTTTTGCCTAGTAATGTAAATATCTTGCTAACTAACGGTGCAAACTTATTTAATACCTTTTTGCTTAAAATGTTGATTGCTTAACTGTCTCACATTCTTTCAATATGCGATCGCTATAGGATACAAAGCTTTAAATAAAACTAGCTATCGCCCAATGGTCGAAATTCGACCAATTGTGTCAGTATCTCTGGCAGGTTAAGTAACATGAAAATTTTATAGTGACATTCTATCCTATGACTTTAGGGAGAACAGCAATTACACAGAACGGATCCAGATTCGGAACCTTTGTGTGATAGTTTCCTCGAAAATCCTAGATGTCGGTCTTACATCTCGCTTCTACAAATAAGTAACGAAATTCAAGTTATTTCAGATATAATTCATAGAACTTTATTTGTGTTCAAATTCGTAATTCTTAAATTAATATGACAACAATTCAACTGCTAATGGGCTACCCTACATATTTATTTTTTCTAACACCCCTGTATAGCTATAATTGCACTCAATTCTCTAACATTTATTAAAATCCTCATAATAATAATTCCATCTCATTATATATTTCCACCACCCTGTATAGGCAACTGCTTATGGACCACGCATAATATTTTTTAACATTTTTCAACCACCGGGTAAACCCCTCTGTATATGCCACTGCCTATGACCCACCAGATTTACTCTTTTTGTTTATGAAATTTTTAATTATCTTCTGTAACTATAATTCTACTCCGACCTATATTTCAATCATTATATATATGGAACTCTTCGTGGTCTACTCTATAAATCATTTCCTATTCTAACATTTTTTATCACCATCCTGTATATCTATAATTCCTCTTACCCTATATTTCATCTTAACTATATTTACAACTGCTTATGGGTTACGAAATGTTGCATTTCCATTTCCGCCACCCTGTATATGCATCTATGTATAACATTTTTTGCACCACCCTGTATAACTGTAATTTTACTGCACCTTCTATTCCAAGAACCCTGTATATTCAACCGCTAATGGGCTTCCCTATATAATTATTTTATTAGTTATAATTGCACTCTACTCTATATTTTAAACACCCTAAATATGCAATTGCTTATGTGCCACCCATTAAAAAAATTATTTCTAAAATATCTGGAATCGCCCTGTATAATTATGATATTCAACGATTACTTTACCCACTAAACAATAACAACGCTTTCATGCCACCTCCAGAAGTACATGCTCTAAGTATATAATAGCATTGGTCTGTCTATATATAATTACTCAATGGTTTGAGTCTGGCGGCAGCGGCACGCGGCACATTCATTTGTTTGGCATTGACATTATTGACGTAAATAATGGATTTTTATTATATTTTATTTAATGAATGAACCAATATTATAAATTAAGATTAGCATTCTGCACTGAAGGTCGTCAATAGCTACTAAACAAAACAAAAATGAAGAAAATCGGTTGAGAAACAGAGGAGAAAATGGTACCTAATCGTTTTGTCTTAGCCTATTTATATATAGATGTTTAATTAAAATTCCTAATTTATTTCTGCCCTCTTTTTAACAATTAGTAGGCACTTATTCACTTTAAAGTGACAGAAACGTAACATGACCATTTGCTCAACATTTTGATAGTAGGAGAAATAAACATTTTATAGTAGTTTCGAAAATTGATAGGCTGTTCTCTGTATAATTATGGAATGGGACGTTTAGCGTTATAAGGAAGGCTTGTTTCACACCTTGTGTGAAACCGTTTTTTTGTTAATTACTTATATACATTGTGTATTGCATCAAATTGATTTGTTTTAAGTAGGGGTTCGTCCTCTTCTCACCTTTCACAGTGAACGAGGACTTGCCTACTGACAACAAAATCATTAGATTGACAGGGCAGCTGTTGAGCAAAACGACGCCCAAATTACCTTTAAGCACAACGTTTCAGCCAAAATCTCATTAAATTAAAATCTCTCCGACTGAGCCCTGATCTATTTATCCCTGGATATTAAGCAGGTGTTTTTAATTTCTATAACCGCACCACATCCCACGTTTCGAGATGTTTTTAACCAATTATTTCCTAATGATCTCAAAATAATTACCGGCAATCTCTTCCATCTGGTCTAATTAGCTTCGAGCGGCATAATATGACGAACTTCGTTAATTAGTTCGGTATTCTTCGGGAGGTGGATCCAATTTGGGAATTTAATTAAAGGAATCTAGACAACCAACTTTCTCACAAAGAAAAAACTGTTTAGTCCCGTTCGTTTTGCTCTACTTTGCTTCGCATCAGTTAGTTGGTCGGGGAATCCGCGTTCTCATTGGTGGAACACACCTGGATTTATGACGTCGCTATCGAGTTTGTTAATTACAGGCTAAATAATCAATTGTGAGATCGTTTTTATGCGAAATGCACTTACTTGTTTCTGAAGTAATAAAATATAATTCACAATTTGGTAACAACATCACTGTTTCTGGTTTGATGATTTCACAATAATTACAATCCTTAAATAACTATTCTTTTATTGGGTGGTTATTTTATTCATTGGTTTGTTTTATTTTCAATAACGTGTTTCGACTGCATCTTGGTCAGTGACAGAATGTCATTGTATGTCATAATGGTAACATTTCTTTTGTACTTGGTACTTAGTTTATGCCTCTTTTATATTAACATTATTTGCTATTTACATTATATTGCTCTCTCCATTTCCTATGACGGTTCTAAGAATTTCTTTGAGGTATTCTGTCCCATTGTATTGTGTGTGTTCGTCTTTGTAATGATGGCATTTTACTAAATCAACGAAAAGTTTACTGTTTTGGTCACAATGCTGACATCATTGAATAGCTTTTGGTCGTAAGAAAGTTGTTTGTGAATTGAGTCTGACCTATTATTGTCGGCTTATCATTTTATTTTACCTTTTCGTCTTAGGGATTTTCGTATCATTGACCTTTGGTTGGTACTACACAGTTTGGTGTTTGACATATTACACATTTTCTACCATTTTTGTTATTACATTTTGGTTTATGGTTCATTCGACGTCTCTGATTATTGTTTGCGGTATTCTTTGTTATAGCTTCTTCGCCATTTTAATTAGCAATTTATTTAGGTGTGCTCCTCTGGATTTTAGTGGTTGGCATGCTCTGTAGATATCTTGTACTAGTGGATGGTCTAGATGTATTTTCTGATTGTCAGGTTCATTTGTGAGATCATATAGTTCTGCTATGTGTATGCTACATTAGCCTTATAGTTTGTTCTGCTTAAGGTTTGTTTGAGCATTGACAACTGAGCATTCTACTCTAAGGTAATTCTTGATCGCACCTATGTAGAAGGTGATATCATGCTGGGTAGTAGCTTCGGTATCATACTTGCTGAATCTGCTTAGGTTATGTCGAGCGAATACGATAGGCAATGTGGGATTGTTCGGCAGGCTGACACGGGTTGCTTGTTGGATATGTTACAATTATTTTACACATTATATATTGTATTGTACTGTTATTATAAATATACTGTAACATAATATTTTGACTAATGTAAAAGGAATGCTCTATGAATCGTTATCTTCCCGACGATTTTATGGTGTTAATGTAAACATCGTGAACTTGAATGATTGCGCTTCGGTTTTGGGTTAAACAGATATTCTCTTAAGGAGACAGAATAAGTTTAGGTCAGTTGATATATATACGCTGTAAGGAAAGGTTGTCAATTAAAAGTTATATTAAAAGCTTATTTTGGAATTGGGTGTGATAATTGAACCTATCTCATATATATCTTACAGTTATATGAGTTTTCGCGCTTCGGTATAGGGTTTACGAACTGGTGGAAGTTGGGTGGGTTGGCTGAGGCTAAGGAATTTGTCACCTGGGCTTAGTGGGGTTGCGGATATTCTGGTTACTTATGCTTCACGTAGTTTCTATTGTATATACTGGGCTGATTAGGTAATCTAATGACATATCCTTACGCTGCATCTTAAAATGAATGTATACAGTAGTTTCAAGTTCGATTTACGGCAAAGCTAAAATGTGGGCTGCGTTAGTCACGGAGCATATTAACTCTCTACAGATTTTCGTTAAGGATTCTGCTGCACGCCATTGTTGATAGGCATGCTATGATTTTTAAGATATTTAATCGAAGTTGGTAGTCTCTCCGAATTTCATTTATATTTATTCTCTAGATTATTCAGCTGTCAAATGCCAGTACAAGGAACTTGGTACATTTTGTCAGCTGTATAGAAGTTCCACTGATAGGGGTGTGTGGATCTTGTGTGTTACTAGATCTTCAGCTAAATTTGGTTAAGTACTGTAAATTTGCATTTGATTTGGAATCTATATTCGTTTTGACACTCGTAAAATTATATTGAAATTTCTCTGTTACGAAGTGAAGTCGAAATTATCGTACTATGAGACCCAAATGTCTTAAAACATTTACCATAGATTTTATTGTAAATTGAAAACATCCTGTATTCCGATGGTTTCGGTTCGATTACCAGTATTCTACAATGCACTAGAAGCCATTCGATAAATGAAATATAATTGATTTATTTTATAAAATGAATTTTGGAGTATTATAGCTATACTCTCTAATATTTTTGTAAATACTATGATTTTAATTACAATTTTTTATATTGTGGGTATAACATTCTGTACTGTACTGAAAATTACTTCTTGGCCTGGATGGTTCTACAAACATTTCGTTTCTTAATATGTACTAAGAGTGGTCGTGTCGACAAGACAGTACGTGTGAATGCCATTTATGTCAGAATCGGTTTAATCGTTTATAAACATTCTTATGTGCCCAAACACGGCCTTACAATTGATTAAAAGGTGTTTTATAATTTTGTACCCGGTTTGAGCTCTCTGTGAGCTAGTTTTGCCTGACACTCTAGATGTCAGTATACATTTCCTGCTAAAATATTAAATTCAATCTTATGTACTAATTCCATAAATAATTATTTGCGATTTCATTCATTTGAAGGAGGCGCAACTCATGATGGTCCTCGACTAGAACCAATAGATTTTCCCCCGTTCACTGGATTGTAAAATCTCGGAAAAATAGTAAAATAAAAACGTGTTAGTCATGAAATAAAATATTCATAGTGGGTATAATTACCGTTCAGTTGAAATCTTCCAACTACTATATTGAAATCCTTTGTAAACGAGGTGCAGCACTAAATTATTAAAATTTACCTGAAACTTCCAATAACCAGGCAAGAGAACATTTCTTCGACCACGGGTGGCTACCTAGTCATTTGAAGAAAGCAAGGTCATGTAATTTCGTGTTATCCCTCGACGGTAATAACAGCTGTGGCTCGAAAAGCGCTTTACCTGAAGAACAAAAAAAAGACGTTGGCAATGCCGCGTTGTGCTTTTGTTTTTAGGTCTGCCGGACGCCAGTCTGCATGGGGGCGGAACCCTATCCATTACATAGCCAGTCGGTTTCAAACAAAGTCCCATTTAGTTAATACTAATTAATTCAAGATAAAAACACGAAGAGATCGCAATCTCTCGGTTGACGGCCGGACCAACTAGTGGTTAGTTTGTGCTTGGGTTGGTTGGGTACCTTTTGTCGACAGGCTAAGAGGTTATTTGGAAATTTCTTTTGCTTTTTGTTAATACAGAATGCCGGCTAGATGTATCGTACAATTATATCGAGTGGTTGAAGCCGATGTTTATCTCTGGACAAAAGTGGGACGTAACTAAACAAGAGATGATTGAAGTGTGTAACAGATTGTTTATGATTTCGAGTGGAGAAGTTTACAGTAGATATATGTTGTTGAGATGAACAAAGTGAATGATCAGCAAAAAAACATTTATAGTTATAGATGTGTGTATTAATACTTAGCATAATGCCTGCTGTCAATATCTTATTTAAATTTGTAGATAGTATACTATTTTTTTGGTCTTAGTATAGTCTTTACAGGGTAAATTAAAATTGCAAAGTAATAAAAATTGTAGGCATTTTTATATATTTTTCTTTTTACCTTTTACCATTTTATTATTCGTTGATTTAGTCAGTAATATTCATTTAGTAGTAGTTTAAAAAATGTGTCGTAACTGGAATTTAATAAATTTTACAGTTTGAACGTTTTTGTGAATAATTGTAAAAATGCTTAAGGATAATAAAGTATTTTATTACACAGCAAGGACCAGTGACTAGGTATAAATTCAAGTTCTTGCTTATAAACGGCTTAAAAAAAGTTTCAACATTATTTCAGTATCCTATGTTTCAAACAGTCTTTTGCAAGCTAAAGGAACTTTGTAGTAGTGGCATGAATGTGTAAACGATGAATTAGAACCGTTTTTTTCAAATTCAAAATACCCAAAATTCATTTGTATAATCCTATTTGCTAAGTGAACTTTCCTTATATTGTAAATTGCCGTAGCTCGAATATTAAATTTATTTATGATATATTTTGGATTCTTTTAAAACGCGCGGTATAGTTGATGTCTCATGAGACATATTGGTTTTCCAGTATGGGACTCACATAGGCATGTAAAACATTTCTTGAAATCCTCCAAATATACAAAGGAATTTCAGCATGGACCTGTGCTGTCAAAAGTTCAATTGACATTTTCTGTCAGTCTCGTATTACCAAAATCTCAACAATCAGTACCGTTTTATTGGTCTTAGGATATTTTTCGTAGTTATTCTACGATTTGCTTCTTTAATAGCATACCATTATTTATTTCACGGATAGTTTTTACTTTATTTTGAAGTTAAGAGTACTTACTACTCTCTTCGAGGTATCATTCTTTTGTACGCAAGACAATAAATATGATAAAAAATCCTTGATGTTGGTATTTACATCTCGCGACTACAAATTAAGGCAGGGCGCAAATTGAGACGCGTATAGCCCGTGTGAGATGACATGACACGAGTGTCGCGACCCGAACGTGTCACACATGTCGTGAGGTGATTCGCATATTGAGAGGCAGTTCGTAATCAATTGCATCAGAATATGTATGATTCACGAACGAATAAATTTGATATTTCAATTTTGTCTTGATATAATTAGTATCTTTTGTATCATAGCACCCTATTTGATATCTTTCCTCCAGTAACTTTTCATCTTAACTGTTTTCGAAACACTTGACAATCAGTTGACACGCGCGACACGATAAACTGTGTCTCGACTACAGCGCGACGGGATTGCCAGTAGACGTGTTCTCAAAAACGGGTACAACGATTTTGATCAAATATACGCATTTGGGATGCCTAAAAATTGATCGTTCAGGGTATAATATGGAGAATAAATATGTTCCAAAGAGTACTGCGAAAATTTGGAACTAGCTAAGTATGCGCGGTTCAAGTATTATTTTCCTACTATGTCTCAATTGTTACCAGAGTATCCAGTTTTCTATCTTATGCTAGTGATTTGTGGGGATTATGAATTTATAATACTAGGCAACTGTCTCTAAAGATGTGCCTCCTTGCTACAAACTTAGCCCAACTCTGGGATTAAAATATTACAATTGTTGATTAAACGAGCTATACATTTCTGCAATATCTGTCATTGAGCGATACACACTTTTTATTTTATTCAAATTTATGGAAAGAAAACGATTTCAATCAAAAGCATTTTCCTCAGGATACGTTATCAAACAAAACGTTTATGGATTCATGATGAGTACATATTTTTTGGAAACTGAAGCTAGTGGGTACACCACGACTTCCATTGTCCTGTAGCTTCATTAAGCCCCGTTCAGGAGCACAAATGTCGAAATTCGGAAGTTGTTAAATGATGACTGTCAACATTTTGAATCTTAGGGACTGTAATTGAAGTATAGGACCTAACTGACAGATGTCAGCAATGTCTTTCGAAGGGGCTAGAGTTCGATTATAAAGGGTGTTTTTTAGAGGTATAGAACTTTAACTCTTTTAACCGGCGGTCATCTTGTCAGCTGTCAAGTGATTTATGTTTAGTTTGGTTTGGCATTTCATCATGAATAGACTGACGCCTGAACAACGCTTCCAAATTGTGCAAATTTATTTTGAAAATCATAATCGTTCATCAGTGCAATTATTTCGATTAAATATGCAACGTTTTCGCACCCCGTTTACTCTAAATGATAATACGGATCCACAGAGATGTCGTACAATCCGTACAGAAGATCCATTGCTGCTGTAGAGCGTAGCGTAGAGGAAAACCCGAATCAGTCTATCCGCCATCGTTCACAGGAATTGGATATGTGTCTATCCACTTAGTGGAAGATTTTGCAGAAAGATCTTGGTTTGCGTGCTTACAAAATTCAACTCGTGGAAGAATTGAAGCCAAACGATCACCTAGCAAAGCGTAGATTCGGTGAATGGGCCCAAAACAAGATTGCCGTTGATCCCGATTTTCATAAGCGAATTTTGTTTAGCGATGACCCTCACTTTTGGTTGAATGGATACGTCAATAAACAAAACTGCCGTATTTGGAGTGATGATAATCCTCAAGTTCATGTTGAGACACCGTTACATCCAGGGAAACTGACTGGTGTGCTTTATGGGCTGGTGGAATAATTGGTCAATGGTAATCGCTATAGACTCATGATTACTAACTTTTTCGTTCATCAATTGAACAATCATGATGCACCCGAACTGTGGTTTCAACAAGACGGGGCAACATTTCACACAGCTCGTGCCAGAATTGATTTATTGAAAGAAACGTTTGGCAACCGCATAGTTTCACGTTTCGGACCCTTGAATTGGCCTCCAAGATCGTGCGATTTAACGCCGCTTGACTATTTTCTGTGGGGATACCTGAAGTCGCTAGTCTACGCCGATAAGCCCGAAACGATTGACCACTTGGAGGACAACATTTGCCGCATTATTGCCGATATACGGCCACAAATGATGTAAAAAGTTATCGAAAATTGGACCTCCAGATTAGACTACGTCCGAGCCAGCCGTGGCGGTCATATGCTAGAAGTCATGTTCAAATTATAATGCAAGAAGATTATTTTTCGAATAAAGTAAATTTCATTTCAATTAAAAAAATATCCTTGTTATATTCCATTTTAAAGTTCTATACCTCTAGAAAAACACCTTTTACAATACAAATACCAACTCGTAGTGTTATCAATTGTTGGTTCTACTTAATGACTGAAGAACTAAAGAATGAGATTCTTTCGGATTTCTAAGGTAGTAGCCGTTATTTAGAATTTCGACAGAAAACCTACTGCTTGCCAAAGAAGTACTTTTCTCTGTATAATTGTAAAATCTTTCCCAATAATGGACAATACTTTCTTACTTGAAGGATTCTTATTGACTTTGTATCGTTAGAACTAGTTTGATTCTTTTATACCTGAGTTCCTCTAAAAGCCCATATCGACGAGAAAAAGAAATCTCGGCCAGGTGTGACGAACTAACACTATATAAATTATCACCTAAAAGGGCTGATGATATAAAACATTTAGTGACTTTTACGTTCGATTGGGACTATTAAATTGATAAATGATCGCTAAGGTAATGATGAATCGAGCTTTTATTCAATTGACGATCGAAAATGTTCAGTTTTTTTTTGTTAATGAAGATGATAAATTGCCCATTGTCACTTGAAGAGCATTCACACGACACGATAGATTATAGAATAATGTATTCGAATGAATCATTTTGGATTTAATGTCAAGTTTCGTTTGGGTCATTCTTTCTCGGAAATTTTAGATTGTCATCGAAATTTACTTTGGATATAATTCATTAGGTCTATCGAGTTTAGTGTTGAAAATATTTGAGTAAATAAAGGACAGGGCAAAAATGAAGATGAATACTAAAAAATGGTTACTTTAGAATAATATGACAATAATTACAATAAAAATATGGAAGTTGCAGCAAAATATGATGGAGATCACAATTAAATTTTAATTCGTTGATAACGAATATACCTATTTTATTATTTTCAATATACCTAGGTTTTCCAAAAATATATACGCAAATTGAAAAAAATATTTTATATCTTATTGCGAATAAAACAAAACGAACATCAAAAGTTTAAAACACCTGGCGATATACAAGGAGAAATACTAAATAATGCACTATAATGAAGAGTAATTTGTGTTTAAAAATAATTGAAACCTTCAATGGGAAATAAAGAAATATGTCTGCCTTTAGATTTTCTACTCTTCTAGTAAAATAGGGAAAAAATTGAACTACTAGTGAAGACATTAGTCACCAGTAAATGTTGGATTATTTATTGAATAAAGAAAAATTAATTCACTACACAGCGAAGAAGTTGTAAAAAAATGAACAAAAACATCTTTGAAAATGCCTGTTCAAGGTTTTCTAAAGGCACATGCGTGTTAAGTTTGTCCTGATGTTGGGGCGGGTATTTCGCAAATTCATATGGCTAAAGTCGGTGCCTTATTTACAACAGAAGAGAACTACTACTTTACCAGGAATGAATACTAGGAATACTTCATGAGAGTTAACCAATGGCATTTTAGAGATATGAAAATACTAGAATTACCCAGATGGATGTGAAAATTACAACAGTATTATTTTTAGATTAATTATCTAGATAACAGAGCCGATAAATTTGAAAGTTAACATCAGTCTAGTTTTGTCTGCTCAAAAGATATTGTGCGGTTGTATGTGTCAATCTACAACATTTTTAATTGTTTTTCAAAATTTCACAATTGATGTATATTTCTCAACGTAGCTCGTCCTGTATGTTCATCCTTTTGTGTATTTCATTTTTCATTATTTTTTGATGACGTCAATAGTTATATAGGTTGCACAACATATAATTGTCACCTCCTTTGGTACAATTTCTTTGTTTATCGTTTTATATATTTCAACCACCAGAAAGTAAACATTTTGTTATTCTTATTGTTTTGGACGATCAACTTCCATAACATTACATAGTTTAAATCTATTTATGCTCTTGTAAATGTTTTCTGTATCGATGAAGCTCAAATATGTATCTTTTTTTAATTGTTTTTTTTTCCAGAAAATGTTGAAAACCACAAATTCCGCTTATTATCTGTTACGTTTCTTTCGTAAACAATAATTGTTTAAATTGTAAAATTTTAAATTATTGTTGGTCTGAAAAATAAACTTGAAGTTGATCCTTTTCTGTTGTAATTTGGCTCTAAAAATTGAAAGCGTTCTAAAAAAGCACCAATATTGGGGAAAAGTCAAGTAATTGGTTTACCAATGGAAATATCAGAATAACGTACAGATAAATAGGGACCTATTTAAAGGCCCTGGACCTCTCAAAGTACAAATAATGACAGAAGTTCTAGTAGTTCCTTTGGAAGAAATGGAGTCAAGAATGTGAAAATGGCAATGTAGTAGGTAATGACAGAATAAAAATTGAACTACCTGATCATATTGGCTCACCAAAATGGATCTTAAGGATTTTGCTTAGATAGTGACTCCAAAAATTCAACTTTCCATTTTATGTTGCGTGTATTTTGTTTCTTTTATACGGGAGGCTATAGTCAAATGAGTTTTGTTTTAATCGCATTGAAAGAATGTTCTAAATTACTATTATTAATGCTGCCCAGTCAATACTTTTCTGTACTTGGTTACATATAGGTACTTATATTTTCCATCTAATGCAGATTCTGTATCATATCTATCTCTATTGATGGAATGGCTTAAAACCTGATGTGCCTTGTACTGGTTTCTCAATTTTTTTATTTCTAAACCTACTATAGTTGACTTTCATGTAAATTTGTAGTACCTGCAGCCTCTGCTGACATATTGTCTGTTATCAAGACAATACTGTCAGCGACATAGAAGTGGGATATTGCCCTGTCTTAGCTCTCGCTCGTTTTAAATATGATAATAGATGTATTTCTGGATATAGGTCTCTCCTAGCCTTTTCCATGTCGTCTTGTTCTGTGCTGTATTTAACCACTGTTTACCTGTCACTTTCCTAATGTCAACTCAAAATTTTTGTGGACGTCCATAGTTCTTTGAGTTGTTAAAAGTTTATTTGCAATTGGTTTTGTTAGACTAGTTGTGATCAGCCAAAATACCGCGTTTTATATATTCATCGTTTCAGATTTATAAGGATAATTTAGTTTTTTAGAATGTGTCCCAGTTGGCCGAAAGCTATCGCCTTGGGTTTGATTAATAAACGTCATGGTAGTTATATTAACGTTTTTGGTTGTGTATGTATATACAGTACTTCTAATAAATATTGTCGGTCCACTGTATGTCTTGAAATTCAAAATCGTCGATACTTATTAGGTGCATATATATATATATATATATATATATATATATATATAGGAAAGATTAGTAAGAAATTTAAATTTCCCCCTACCAACCTGCTGTACTCCAGAAACTATTGAATTTATTTGCTCTTACATATTTCCTAATAATTCTTGTTCATGTTTATTTTATATTTTCTTCCCATATTTTTAAAGCCTTAAATTAAATACACATTTAATCCTCTTAATAACACATCTAAAGTACCTCAAACTAAATATTAGACATTATTCAGCTTTAATGACCGTCGAAGAAAATGGCAGTTTCAGGTAGAAAAACACAATTAAGATCATTATCTTTACTATCGTCATTCGAAATCAACAAAGGGCACAAGTTGCTTTAATTGCAATTATAGCTTCGTATGTGTGTTTAACTATTCTCGTAGATACTAATCGCGAGATGGGAAGTTTGATTTTATTTTGTTTTAGGCGAACCTGAAAGTTTTGTCGTCTAGGTAACTAAATACAAAATCGAAATTTAAATTGTTTTAAATCAAGAAATTTTAAATAACATTGAAATTATAGAACATGAATTGGCGAACTAGTATGTAGTCATTTGTTTGCCTGCCAATTGGTGGTCTGAAATAGCTATGGTAGCTAATATTATAAATCAGGGTAGTAATGAAGAAAATTTGGAGATGGTTTTAATTCCCTAAAATTGTCTGGCAGACATAGATAATTTTTTTTACTATCAAATAACCTATACATTTAATTTTTTTAATGTGTACGTAATGATTCCTTTCATTCGATATATTACGTAATGCCCTTGAAAAAATATTAATTTGTACTTTTCATTTATGTCTCCAAAAATTAATTTTAGGATATTCGCTAGCTCTCCCTATGAAGACACGATATATGCCCATTTTGCTTTCAAAATCAAACCATTTATTAAGGGTTCCAAAGCGGAGAGTGAATTCTTAAAATCGCTAAATGCCTTTAATCTCTGGTGCGATTCTTGAGTGATGGATATTTAAGGGATAAATACAATAGTGAGATATATTTTCATCTACAATTTTATTTATCCATATTTTTAGGTTAAAAATTTTGGAAGTTATAAATAAAAATTGTCCACGTTTTTTGAAAATATTTCAATTCTAGTCATTTCTTTGTAGTTTGTTTGACATACTTGATTTCCCACTTTACATAACTAATATTTAAAAACTTACCTTTAACTATAATACAGCTTTTCCAAAGATCATATAGGTATCTGATAAGCATATGATTGTATTCCCAATATAATAATAATATAACGCTATAACCTAATTTATCATTTAAAAAATAAAAACTTGATTAATGTCAAATCAGTGCGATTGAACCTTTTCCAAAACTAGATGAATTGACCCCTTAAAGGTCGATTTTAGTATATTTCGTTAATATCTTTTAACCTAAATATTTTATAATTCTTAAAAATATATGCAAATCTTTCTCATAGCTGGGCCTTTTATTTGGTATATCACATGGTTCGGATGTAGTTTCGGATATAGAACATAAATTGAAATAAATCCTATATTAGTCCACAGTAATTTGTTTATTTTCTGTGTGTACTCCTGATTGGGTCCCCAAACCAGGAACGGATCCAGGATTTCGTTGAGGCATAAAACGAAAATTGTGGTAATAAAATG
Source organism: Octodonta nipae (assembly GCA_034190945.1). Taxonomy (NCBI): domain Eukaryota; kingdom Metazoa; phylum Arthropoda; class Insecta; order Coleoptera; family Chrysomelidae; genus Octodonta; species Octodonta nipae. The sequence goes on from CM067223.1 coordinate 22,731,317, forward strand.
ATTTAGCAAAGGTTTTTACTTAAAACTAAACTCATTTGGCCCATTAAGTTACTGGTTTTCTGCCCCCTGGCTAGATCCACCACTGTCTCAAACTGTGTACTGATGCTTTTTTCGTCCAGTTGTTTCGGAGAAAATAGGCTGCAACAAACAAAAGAGTGATTGCAAAGTGTTTGGGTTCAATAAATGTACGCAACCCTAAATACACTACATTTTGTAATGGAAGCGAAACAATTACTGTATCATAACTGACCTGATCGATACCTATCGACTAATGTCATTTCCACTTAACAATAATAACCAATTGTACAGTACATTCCAGAGTATGAAATTCCATAGCCAGAACTCTGCCGATATGGAGTGAGGCAGACCATCTTGAAGGAACACTTCTTTGATAATTCCTTATATTAATATCTCAAATAAACTTAATGTGGGCTGTAATTCATTTACACTCCTCTATGGCAATTCGTGATGTCTTGTTCAGAGTTGACGTTTCTGGTGCATTAAAAAGACATTCAGTTAATGCAAAAAAATAATAACAAGCTGGTATATCTTGCCAAACGTAAATAGCGCACTAAACTTTCGAAATTCTTCGAAAGCTATTTTAAACAAATGCCTCGACGACTTTCTAACGGGTTATGGATAATATATCGCGCGGTATTCAAAATGGAAGATCGATGTCAAGTCTGTTTTGTTGACATTATAATCTAAGCATTTCTCGAGGAACAAATATTGATGGTGGTTTTGAAATTTTATATTTAGAATTAGTCAGTTCCGAGCTTAAACCATTTAATATTAGGTAATGTAATGTTTTAAAATGTCCAAGTTGTATAGAAATAATTTAGTGCGCTAATACTAAAAATATATAGCTATCTAAATTGACCATCTATCTTTAATTTTAACATATTTCAGAATTCATTTTTTCTAATTACGCAAGGTAATGCTTGTATCAGATTTTACTTGTATAATAGTATGAACAATATTGTAGCTTTAATATATTTCCTGGTGTGAAAACCGAGTTTATTGTTTATTGAGATTATAAAAATTTAGATTCAAACTAATTCTAAAATTCCTCTTTTCTATACATAACACCAGATAACAGCTATAACAGATTTATTCTTATTTTAAAAACATTTTCGAGTATTGATCAATTTGAGAGAAGAAAATGTTAAATTATATATGCATATATGAACTTGATTAAGTTCCGGGTGAAAGCTGCGTTTAAATATATAGAAAATATTCGACGTTTCGATTCCTGCTTTGGAGCCATTATCAAGAGACAAAAATTAAATTCGAACTCGGTGTCTTAATGTGCCTACTCCCCAAGTGTTCAGTTTAGTTATCTAGTGACACCCAAGTTAACCGGTTTTCACCTGTGAGCCTCATGTCGTTCAAACAAACATGTAGGCCTGTTTCTTTGGCACAACTATCAATACCTGAATTATGTATCCATCTTCAACAGAAATTGAAAGTACGTGTGTATTACAAGAGAACAAGCGATTTTATATATATAAGTCCCAATACAAAAATGTCAACTTAAAATAAATTAACAGTTTTAATGAAATGTCAATAATTATGAGAGCAACCTAAGTAAAGAACCGTATTAAGTAGTAAAGTCAAGACACCAATGCAATATGCAAGAGAGTAAATAAACTATTTGATAAAAAAATGTAAAAAAAAACGGAAGGTATTTGTCATATTCATTTGTTAATGAGTTATAAATTACATTAGCTTCTGCACATATTTGTAAATTTTAGATTATAGTTAAAAATTATAAATTGTTAATGAACTGATAATGATTAGTAGGTCATTTTTATTCAAAAATCATAACTGGTGGTAAATTTTAATTAATTTCCTCATGGTATAAATTCATTCAAAATAGTATATTTATGGTTTGTAAATAGTATTAGTTAGATATACTCGTATTAGCTGAAGGTAGATACTTTTATGTTTTTTTGGGCAATAACACCAAAATTGAAATAAAACGACGTATATTGAAGGCAAACCAAACGTTTCAAAGTCTATTCTGACTTCGTTGTCAATGGCTTTAGATTTATTGATGTAAATTGCAAAATAAAAATTTGATTTATGACATTTAAATTGACATTAGAAAATTTGTTGTGTATAGATGTACAGGTAGCACAAAAAATCTAAAGATCATGTCTTATAGTTAAACAGCTTTCAAATTAGAAGAATTTGAAAGAGTTATCTTTATAATTTATAAGTGGCGTTCCTAGGTACGACTTTGTCATAAGATAGCTAAAAATGCGATCAATGAATTCTATTGTTTCAGTAATCCCATTAACGTCATAAGAGAAAACCTTATGAACTATCCCGATACTGCCTTGTTGAAAAGGAGGTTACCATTAATAATTTCTTCCTTAATTGTCAGTAACCAGATAAGATTAAATTCTACAGAAGTGGAGGCGATACAATCGTCTTTATTCAAAAGAATTAAAACTGACTCTTTTATTTTTCGTTTTGTGTTATGTTGTTCTTTGTGAAGTATAGTTGAATTGTCAAATTGTATTTTATGGCCTTTTCGGTATTATTAATCCACGCTTGACAACATCTCATAACAGTAGTTGGATTTCTGTTCGTGCGGTTAGCGAACTCTTTCAAATTCACTTAACTGGCGATACATTCGGCGTACACAGACTGTAGGAATTTTAACCGATTTCGTTTTTGGCTCGTCATCACAGTTTGTTTTTGATAATTTTCAAAAAAATTAAAATCAACTAAATTATTGATTGATAAAAAATAGTTTACATGAAAATTCATTCACCAAACTTTACCAAGTTTTTTTAATCATTTATTCTTACTATAGCATCTATGTAGACCAGAACAATATTCAATTTAAACATCTCCTGGATGTTGCGATTTCTTTGTCGGTGAGTGTATTATATATACAATATAAATTAAATTTCAAAATGTTTTATCAGTTAGGGATTTAAAAATTGCACATAAAGTTTTCTTGATACGACAGAACTGGTAATTCCTTCAATCTCGTTTGGCATTAGTGCATATTTCTTAATGAAATTAATTTTATAACAGTAAAAGCACCAAAATGATTTGTGACTTCCTCTCACGTCGCATGATTCATTATCACTGATAAAGCTCGAAGTATATACACACTTTTTTTTGAGGCAATCAATTCACACCTTGATTCACACTTTCATACCGACCGGTATATCAATTTTAATTTCTCACGAACCCCATGTTCGGCTGCATATTTCGATTCCATCAAGAGATAACGACCGGCTCTTAATTAATAATGGATATAAATAAAACATGAAAAATAAATTACCAGTTGTGATAATGCTGTATCTCATTTAATGAAAGATAGATTAATATCGTATATCGAATTTACAACCAATCTGTACGAGGTTATTAAAAAATATGAAGCAGATAGGATTGTAATTTGATTCGAACGACCAGATAGGGACACGAAATCTGAATTGTAATCAATAAAAAGGTTGTCAAAAATAATAGAAAACAAAATTTGAAATGGGCGTAATTTTTAATTGAGATTTATTTTGTTTTTTGTGTTGTGATTGAAAAATTGGTCGTCGTTCTGATTTCCTTTTAGAGAGGCCCACTTTCTCTTGTTTCAGATCTTACTCTCTGTTTGTAGGCTGGGCGCCAAATTTTTTTAAACAAAAAGGGTTATGGAAGGAAATTCTTTTCTAGACGACTCCATTACATACGAAGACGCGAGATGTGAAGATCGACATCTAGGATTTTCGGGGAAACTAACACATAGAGGTTCCGAATCTGGAGCCTCTCCATGTATTTGCTGTTACCCGTAACTCCTAGGCTAGAATGTCACGATGAAATTTTCAGGTTAACTTCACCTGATATTCAATACTCTCTTCGAATATCTCACTTAGGCAGAAATTGGGTCCAAATTTTCAAAAAAGCTCCACTAATAGTCACTAGATGCAATTCTTACAATAGGGAAGCACCAGATCTATCAATTGCGAAATAAGTTCTTGGTATAGTTGTCATATATACAGAGCATCATGCAATTCTGCGTCTAGCGAGATACCCGAACCACATTTTTACATGTGTAAAACTTCGGACAATTTCCCAAATTTTCTATAGTTTTGCAAGGTAATTACAAATAAATCTGTTCTTATAACCTATCCTTACCGGCCAAACATAAGGCTTTGGGCAACCATCGTCCTGCAACCACATTGTAATTATTTTAATGGCACTTCTAAGGGCTTAACCTAATTGTTTTCTAGGAAATTTGAATAAATTTCTCCACCACTCATTGTTTGTGGTAGCCCAGTAACCTAATGACTTGACCCTTTAATATTTCGGTGAGATTCGGATCGATCTTCAGACATAAGACTCGGATTTTCATTACTTCAACTATGTAAATTGCTGATGTTTTAGTAAGCATCTTTATTACGCCAGGCTGTAATATATTGTCCAAAAATTGTGTCATGTCAGTGTGTACTTACCGAATTGTTCTTTAAAATGCGCTGTGGTTGTCGCAAGACAGTAACATATGCAACATATGTTCAGTACTTTCCTATATTTCCTTTCAATATAGAATGCTATGAACTGAAGTACTGAGTAGTTGAAGAACTTACAAAATATATTGAGAGAAACGCAACACTTGGAACAGAGTATTTCCTTTCACATATTACCATTAAGACAAACCTCATTTTGTTTAAAATTTAAGTTTAAACTGAAAATAATTATAACAAAATACAGCTCTAGCAGATAAATAACACATTCAGTGTTGTTAGGTACCTATCCAGGAAGTAAAAAATGTACACATTAGAAGGTTCTGTACAAATTAATTACCTACCAATCTAGTATATTTTTGAAGTCGGTGCCAAGCAAATCTAAAATCCTGCATTGCGTACATATATATTCATCATATTAAATTGTTCAGTGACGTCAAGCCTCCAAAAGAGATCAAGCCCCCCAAATGAGATCAAGTCCCCCAAATGAGATCAAGCCCCCCAAATGAGATCAAGCCCCCCAGATGAGATCGAGCCCCCCAGATGAGATCGAGCCCCCCAAATGAGATCAAGCCCCTCCCAAAAGACAATCGAGGATCCGCCCCTGTTGACAGTTTTACTGCATACAATGTCAAATTTAGTGTCACAATTGGTACAGTTTTAATTTAAATACCTACACTTAACCTAAAACAAAAAAATCGTATCTATTCTTCCTTTTTCAAATCCTGTTTCTAGCAAGATGTTCCTTTTAATTATTAGCGTTACCATATTTGCCAATTCAAGTTTTCACTTTTTTTTTTCATCAACTTGTCGGAGTGTCTTTCTCCTTCATAGTCTTAACGTTCTATTTAATGTTCATAATATATTCTATCGTACGTGAAGATCTTTAAAACAGATAGTGCACCAGGTGATACCAAGGACGGGGCAGAAGTGTGAAATATGAGCTGTCTCGTAAGTTTTTACCCATTTTTTTTGTGGAAGCTGTACCGGTTCTAAATGTCCTAGTGGGAGGAGGAATGTCTTCGGGTTCGGTTTTGTTGTAATCTAAAGCATGTTAATTCAATTGCACTATAAGTTTGACTCTATAAGTTATACAGTGTTGATGGTAAATATTTCAATAATTTGTAATTGTATTTTTCTTCATCTATTATTTCTTTTGCTATAAGTATTTTATACATTATTAACGAATTTCCAATAGGCCGTTTTCATTTGAACGGCAGTTTTATTTTATCTTTTTTCAAAAAATTAAATCACTTCTGATGTGATCCAATGGTCGGTCGGGAGTGATTTCATATTCCTATATGTAACTTTTTGGAATAGAATTCTCCGTATTTCGAGATTTTATGTTAATACCCTCCTTACTAGTCACTTTGTTGGTCTTAGAAGCTCTAGGGGTCTCCGGCATTTCTGATAGATTTAATATCCTTTAATCCACTTCCTTTCTCTGCGTTTATATTGCTTATTTGTATCATGTATTTTTCGCTATTACTAACTAAAGTTAAGATATTATTGTATGAAGTCTACCTCAAATCAGTGAAATTTTGGGAATGTATTATTTTTATTCTGTTTTTGTAACGTTATATCATTTACATCTTGGGTGCTTTTTTCATATTCTAGTGTTCCCACATTGCTGAAAACTCAACATCCTACAATATTTTCCCTGCATTCTGCATATTTTGCCTCATTTTTTATAGATCATTGTTTTGTGAATCTGATTTGCTGACTGTTAAAACTCCTACTGTTTTTTTAGTAGGATGCTTTGGGTTATTAATATTAAAATTACATTTCACTCCATTGTAGGAACTTTTTTCTTAATAAAAAATCAACAAGCTATTTACATTGTGATTTGTTGGCTCCAATTCTTAATTTATATAATGGATCATAGAATTGGAACTACCTGAATCTACTCCCTTTGTTTCTTTTGTATAAGTAGCGGGTTTTCCATTATTAAGTGGTCATTCAAGTCTTACGTAAGCTTGCTTTTAATGATTTTGGACCTCCCTGCGCCCTGTGTAACGTAAATACGGAAATGGTCAATCGTCCCAACTCCTAATGATAATGTGTAAGGATTTATTCAAAATTGTGAGGTTACATTAATTCTCGGAACACATTTATTTCTAAATAAAAAATGAAAGGAAATTCGGAATTACCTTAGTACAAATTGTGATATTAATTTAAATTATAAGCAATAATGGATTCATTATTTTGTCAACAAATAAGGCAACATTTAAGCCCCCCCCCGGTCCTAAATCTGCAAAGATAATAATTAAACTTCCTTTAAAAGATGTCATTTTAAAGTCCACCTTTGTAATGTAGAAGGTATGCTATATTTGCAAGTTGACAACATAGAAAAGAAATAATGAATATTCACTATACATATTTGATCACTATAAATATAGTGAACATTTTACAGAAACGGTGCTTAGAGTGTTCGTTGTGTATTTGGTCGGAATGAAGCTTCGGCGTGAATAACAATTGCGAAACTAACTAAGAAATTTGTGGAAATTGAGCGTCTTATTGAGGTTAAATCGCCAGTCCATATTCGTCTCGTGGTAAGTCTGGGGAAACACTGCTTATGTTGCCCAGATATGTCGATACACAAACAAGTTTATATTGCATTTGGCTTTGAAATTAGTTAAAGTATAGCTGGTTCAAGAAATATGGAGATTGAGGAATGTAGGAAAATATTTCTTACTTTTTCAGGCATATTTGAAGCTGAAGGAACTTTTTCCATCTGTACATAACAGTAGATGAAACCGCGTCTATAAGGCAACGTCCCAATTCCACACGGATAAACCACACTCCTTTGGAGGAACTGTTCCACAAGCAAAAGGAAAGCGATATCATAAGTCAAAATTGGAGTAACAAGCCAATGCGCCATCCCCAAGTTGTTAAAGACTATATGAAATTGAACGACTGATGCTAATAGTTTCCATAACCCCATATTCACCTGTGCTGGTTCCAACTAACGTCTACCGGTAGGCACATCTCAAAAAGGTGTCTCAGTGATAAAGATTGGGTGATGATGAAGTATAGCTCCAACGGAAGCTTATTTTCAGGAAAATAGGTAAATCGTTCTATAAAAAAGACATGGAATGATTGTATCTCTATGGAGGGTTTTATATCAGTTAGTCCCGGAACTTAATTATTTATTTGTTAGGGTGTTAGGTTATATGCCACAGGAAGGGACTACAACCCACAGAAGTGGAGAAGTAATAACACTAATGCGATAGCGATTTTTCAAACGTGTAATTCGCAAAGAATACACATCAGCTGGCCGTCTATTCGCCTGATTTAACACTTCTAGGCTTGTGGAGCTATGTCAAAATTAAAGTTAGCGCTATTAGCCACCAAGAATTGAAGTACTTATTTATAATCTTTGCCTATTGTTCAAGTAGATTAGCCAGTGTGCGTCAGAGTGTTCCCTATACAAACAAAGAGTTTCTAATTGAAACTGGACTACAAATATAACTACATTGTGAGTGTAATGTGTTCTTCATATAATTAAAATGACAACTCTGATTGGAAAACCTTATAGTGTTAAGTTTTTTCGAACTTCACTTGCAATAGCTCGATACCAACATATAGTCTCGTTTTCGTTTCATATATATTTTCCCACTTTCGTCTTGAAAAATATAAATGATAAATATATAAGAAAATTTAAGATATTTAATCATAATTTATTTCGGTCATACACAGCTTATTGTCCTCTATCAGTTGTCCTTGTAGGTTATCAGCTAAACCAATCTATTGTTAATCATATCTAATATTATCAACAACTTAAGTCCTAAGTCCTAGGGACTGTTCAGTAAATTTTGGCAGAACAATGTTTACACTACGTAACAAAACACGTTTTGTGCATTGGGCGATAAAGTTGACTATCTATCGACTAAGATAAGGTTTTGTTTGTTTACTTGTTCGACGATATATTTCGGAAGCGTTACACATATTGAGGTCTTACTTCATACTAAATAACTGACATACTTAGGCTGTTATTCAGATACCATAGCGCGAGGTGTTATCATGTAGATTGGGAATAATTATATTGAAGTGTTAATTATCTGATTATTACAGGAGGATTTATCAAAATTAAACGGCAGTTTTGGCTTATCTAGTCAAGCTGTTTTTTTTTGTCTTTAACAAACTTCTGTTTATTAACACAATTAATGGTCGAAGAGCTAGTGATGTATTTGCAGAATGTATTCTAGGCTCAAAGAAGTATAAGGATAGCGATTATTTATTGTTATTCATCTTTCAATGTTGAGAAGGTGAGATTTATTCTGCTTGTTCATTGGGGCACCTTTTTTTCTGTAGCAGACAAGTATCTGAATTTTGTAGTGAAACTATTTGTTGCCCTTAGAGATGTTCCGAAAGGACGAACTCTACAGTGTGATAAACCAGTCTTTTTATATACCTATAGGGGTACAGCATATTGTGTGTAATTACCTAAGGTTGAGATGTTTCTGCTCCAACTAGTCCCGGTCTTGACAAGCACAAGCAGTTGTGTCTGTCACCGACATGGCCATATCATTGCATTCGTTTTTCCTCGATATAATTGAATATATTTGTCACCAATATTTTCTGCCTTGTTTCTTCGTTCCGTATTTTGTTTAGACTTGTCATTCTCCATCTACGCCAGTATTCCATCTCTTGTGGTAATTTTATTTTATTAGGACGCAACTTTCAACCCCATAAGTCAAGGTACTTTTGTGAGAGTATCATTTTTTTTCTTTCTTTGTAGTCTTTGTTATAGTGTATTCCATAAGACTTCGTTTAGCTGTCAGATGCTTGTTCACGTGTGGTTATTATAAAGCCTACTTATTTTAATCCGACATTTCTTCAAATCTAACCGCTAAGTATTGAGTTTTATTGGAGTTAATCTCTAGCTCTTTGATTGAATATTGTTCCCCAACTTGTGCTGGCACGACCTGTGCGCAAAACTAAGGGTATATAGGTGGTTGTCTCTTAATATTCCTTCAAATTTGAGTTTCCAGGGTTTTAGTGTATTTACTAGGAATATTTCAAAACGTGTAGGAGACGTAGATTAGCGCCGTAATAAACCCTTTGCTGTCTAATGTTTTTTTCCTTAAGTACAATTTGTATTTTGATCGAAATGATATTATTGTTGTTAACGTTTTTGATATTTTATGGCTGCTATTAGGTATCTTGGTATCATGACCTCCCATAAATATGTCTTCAGTGCACTTGTCTGTAATCAGTAATGAAGGGTTGCTTGTTTCTCTCAGTGCTATCAAAAATTAATCAGACTGTGCTAAAGAACAAGAGGAATGTGAACAGTTTTTATGGAGCTATAAGAATTAATTATTCGTAAATGAGCTGTGCCATGGATTTGTCAAACTAGAATGAATTTATTCTTAACTATTTATAAGCTTGGCTTTAGCGGTTAACATTTTGATTTAATGCACTTTAATTATTGCCTGGTTTGGGAAAACAGGTTAAAAACCTATCTGAATAAAACTTGAAAACAAACATGATCTTCCAGGTCAAAGATTGATGCAATGAACCAAGATTTCTGAAAATTAGCATATCGACCTTGAAAATAAAAAAATCTAGTGAAGCAAAGAAAGAGATTGTAGAAAACACCCTAAACACCCAAAAGAGAATTAGTTAAATTGAGATAAATGTTACCGGAGGTGAATAAAGCCAGACACTTCTTTAGAAATTAAATGCGTAAATTTGTAACGCAAAGAAAACATAATTAAAAGCAATTAGTAGATTCGTATTTACTAATTTACATAACTCCAGGAAGTATTGCCAATCCCACCTTAACCTTCAGTTTGTTTGTCAATGATGAAAATTATGAACATGTACCAATAAATAATGTATAAAAAGGAGTACTAGAAAAGTGATATTCTACGTTGGTGTTTCAGCCGTCTTGCCACTTTCAACGTGAATTTATTATTTATACAAAACCAAATCTGCTTACATAAAACCACCTAAAACGACATACGGAGATTCGAAGCTACTAGCCAAAGTCAACTCTCTTCAGCCTTTGAGCCACGGGACTCCATACTGACCAGATTTAATAAACTGTTTTATGGCAAACATTGACGTATTAGTTACGAAATTAACAAAAACACTAATTTTTAGTATGTAAGCTTTGGCTTGTTTTCAGTAAATGTGTTAATATGTCATTCACAATGTACTAATCATATACTTTTATAATATATGAATTTGAAATCACAAGTTATAGTACAAGAATTTTCAAAAAGGTTGTCCTCTTCTAATGCTACAAATAATTTGCTGACTTTGGCTTACGGCAAATATTTTTGACCAACCATTTTTATTTTAATTTAGTTTTTTAATTAAAATAAATAATGTCATGACTTCCACTCCCGGAGAACCGCATATGTGTGACTTAGGTAGTATATAGTTGCTCATTTTTTCCTCTAAGAAAACCGTTATTGGTAATATTCCACTTTATTTAAAGTCCTAGGCTACAATGCTCCTGTAAATAAATATACCTGTTTGTTAATTATTCATCAATATAAACTACTTGTGTCTGGTTAATAAAATCGTTCAGATCAAGACCTTAATCAGCTGCCATTGAAAGAAGAAGAAGTTTATAAGTATGTTTATTTTTTTTTCATGAGTGTATTCATTGCTTTTTTCTATCCTTGAGGTTTATCGTAAAATCAACAATACGTAAAACAATGGAAAAGCTATGTAACATATACAGCTTTGTAATCTTTAGCATTAATTTTAAGCTGTATATTAAAAAAAACAAAAGGCTTTTAATTATAATTCTGACATTGTTGTGAAAAGCAAAATTTTCTTTAATATCAGCTTTCCTACATTACAGAGAACAAATGAATTACAAAGTATTCACGGGTTATTATATTGTAATTAATACAATAATGGAAAATATAGGTCTCAAAAAACCTTATTTTATATTCAAATTAAAAAAGTCTGTTTGCGCTTTTTAATTGATCTAGTATTTAGCCTCCGAAAATCATCTTGGGAAATACTTTTCCTTAGGTAATATTTAACAAGTTTTTGTTATCATGTATGTGATTCAGAGAAATGATTTTTCACTCGAAAATTCAGCACTTTTCGAATATCTGCATTGTAAAAATTAAAAATAAATTATGTTTCTTTAGATGAGGTTGGTGGTCATATCATCCTCCTTGCTAATATTTCGACAATAATCCAACGGTTTATTAAGTTATTACGAATTTGGCTGCTTTTGCAACATTTCGAATACTATGAAATGTATAAAAACCGCATTCCAACCATCCAAAAATATTAATACTAGAAATCCAATATAATTAATGGGGTCTATTCGTTCCGGTAACTTATTCTGTATAATCAATTACTGTTATCGTCAAAAAAACATCAAATGTGATCACAAAACCAATTAAATCGAAATCTCTTTCATTCAAATTAATTAGTAAAAAAAATCCCATCCAATCACCGTTCGAAACAGAGAACCGAGAGCGAGTTGATTCTCGAACGAAACGGCCCCACATTCACACAGGGATCTAATTACGAAAATGACCAGGTATCAGTGCCATAAAATAAATTGATTTAAGCCAATTTATTCTCTCGAAAGGATGGAAAATATATTTCGTTATCTCGAATCGTAAATTTGCTCGTAAAAACTCAACACGGCTTGTTTATATCCCCCCTGAATGGCGGCAAATTAAAAAATAACCAACGAAAACGGCAGAAATAATACCTACATAACTCAATAATAACACCATCTGATCGCTTTCGAGGTTGCAGTCTTCGCAGTGCTCTCTCGCTCGGTAATTGGTAGGATTGCACACGATGGTGCTGCTATCTTACGTCTTTTCGTCCGGTGATTATGATTTACAGCCGGACGTATGCGAAAGAACTCGACGAAAATACAAGCGAATTTTTCTAATTGTTTTCCCAGATGGTGTAATAATTTTCTGTGTTCTCGGGTTTTTTTTAATTGGATTTGCCGACTCTAATCCGCCGCTGGAAGCGGAAATACCAGTGTTTGTATGGCTTCATTAGCCATACAGATTTGATTACTTTGTGTTCAGTTTGTTTCTTTAGCATTATTTTTAATTATCAGCTACTCGAAGAGTCACGAACTTGATAAAAAAGGCTTAAAATTGAGTCAATCTTGAGTCATTTATTGCAACAGCTCCTAGAACTCGTTAAGAGAAATGTATTTAACAAATAATCCTTTAAATAAAACCTTAATAAGATTAAATTCTAAGTTCCAAACTTGTTAATAATTAGAGATTATGTATACTCACCGATAACATGCATTATGTTCTACAAAATTTATTCAAAATTATCACCAGTTGTTTGGTTAATGCACAGTCCTGCTCGGGGAAGCCCTATATCCACGAATTTTCAAGACCGTGGAAGAAACTTGATGTGGCGCCCCCTCCTCTCCAGTTGTTAAGGTAAATGATTTAAAAAATCTTGCAAAAGTACATATTAGAGGCTTCCGCGGTCATAATTATGAACTGGGTCGACGTTTCGACTCCTTTGGAGCCATTATGAAGAGACAAATTCAAAAAAAGAAAATGGTAATACCGAAAATCAGGTTCTAGATCGAACCTAGGGTCACAATCTGCCTACTCCCCATGTCTCACTAAAACACTGATTTAGAAGTACAGGTTTTAGATCGAAACCGGGCTTCAATCTCCGGACTCCCAGAGTCTCATAAAACGATTGTTTTAAAAGAGTTTCAGAGTATAGATTGAACTCAAGGTCTCACTCTGCCTACACTCCTCAAGTTTTCTAGATAACTGAACTGGACTGACTGACTGACTGTTCAGTTATCAACTTCCAACATGCATTATTTGTAACGAAGTAATTTGGCCTCCAAGTTGTATCACCTAACCTATATATAATTAGGCAAATACAAAACAGTTTATTACCCCTTTCTCTTTTGTTCTTCAACCATTATTCTTTATTTTTGTTGTTTTTTAGTAGCTATTGACGAACTTTAATGCAAAAAGCCAAGATTCAGTTATAATATGGGTTCATTCATAAAATAAAATAATAAGCCAAACATATAATATTAACGGTGTCGCCAGATTGCTTGGACAGAAAATGGAAAATGGTAAAGGTGAGATTACTCGAATGTGGGAGACAATCTAAATTAAATGTAAAATTCCACGAAATTTCTTATTACATAATAATCATCGTTTATTGGCCTCACGTAAGTTTGAAACTTTCATTTTATCAATTTAGTTCAGATAATATTTTAATTTCATATAATTTGACTAATATAACAAAAGTCCTGAAATTATGCACATATCGTAAGATGCAAGATAAATAGTTAGATCTGGCATCGTAGCAGATCATGTCCATCGTCGTTGTAGTGAGTTTTATTTGAATTTTGACATTTCACTACTTTTTAACCGACTTCCAATAAGGAGGAGGTTGTGAATTTGTATGCAACTTTTTTTATGTATGTCGAATGATTATTCAAAAACGACTTGGGCAATTTTGATGATTTAAACTGCATTATATGAAAGAACATTACACAAATGTCCTATATAATTGTCTATAACATGAGATTTACGGTTATCTAGAAAATCAGAAAAAATAGTAAATAAGGGACTAATTTTCAATGAATATTCACTGTTCTCTCTAAAAGTGCTCACACAATTTGAATATTATAAATTGTATTATACAAAGATAGTTGATGGTGGAAGCCGTTACTTTGTGACAATCAATCATAATGTTAATGAAGAAAAATGAATTTAGTTTAATATCACTTTTATTTTTCAATTCGCGTGACTAGTTTCAGCAAACTCTATGCCATTCTCGAACGCATACAAATTGTTAAATGAAATATACAGACTCAAAAATGACAAATATATACCTGCTGAATATAATGCAGTGAATTAAAAATTACTTAAATAAATTTTACAGATAATTGACAAATATATAACTACTAAAATAATAATTAAAAACTATTTAAATACTAATATCTCACATAATGTTGGAAATTATTTAAATAGATCAAAAAGGACGCTTTTATGCAAATCAGTCTGGTTGTTTAGGATTAAATTGAATGAAGAAGGATTAGTAATGCTTTTAAAAATTTCTACCGATTCCAGTAGGCCAATTAAAGGTTTAAAATTGTGAAAGTGAAGAATCTCAGTATCTGTTAATTTAGGAAAAGTATGACCTGTTTCCACATTTGCAAATCATTCTTTAGAAATAGGTCATACTTTTCCTAAATTAACAGACACTGAGATTCTTCCGAAACTAGTCACGCAAAACATAACAGTTTTCTGAAAACCGGAAAAATATATACAAAAAAACTGTAAACATCATGGTAAATGTCAAATTTTTATCATAAATATCTAGCTTAAATGTCATGATATGCCATGAAAGTATATCGTTCAGGGTGTTTTTAATGATTTTCAATTTGATGCATTTGAAAGTCAGTTTCTGATAGAGACGAAGTTATAGTCGCATGAAATGAAATATTCCGTTAGTTTATCGAAACCAAAATTTGTTAGATATGTCGGCGAACTCTTCTATATGGTATACGGTTTTAGGTGAGCGCGTGCGTGCATGTGATATTAGGTGGAACATAAGCCGTTGTATACATAGGATGGTTGAAATATAAGTTGGAATTGAATTAGTTATAGAGGGTGTTTCTAAAGATATTGTATTGGGTGGCATATAAGTAGTTGTGTATACAAGGTGGTTGAAATAAGAGTGGAGCAAAACTAGAGTTATACAGAGCGGATATTTGCGTTATAGGACGGACAATAATTGCAGTTATACAAAAGGCTTTAAAAATTGTCAGAAGTAGTTGAATATACAGGATGTTTGAAATATAAGTTGGAGTAGAATTACAGTTATACAGGGCATTTAAAAAAAGTTTGAAACATAAGTAGTTGCTTATACAAAGTGTTTGAAGTAAGGGTAAAAGTATTGTTATTCAGGGTCTATCAAAAATTTGTTAGATAAGCATAAGCAGTTAAGATATTTGAATTATAGAACGTAGGACGGAGTATAATTATAGATATGGGTTCAAAAAATTTCAGAAGCAGTTGCTTATACCGGGTGATTAACCAATAGAAAATGCCTCCCAAGGCCGCAATTTCTTTGAAACACCCTGTATATAATATACATAAGAATTTATTCTCTTAATTGTTTAATATTTGCTCTTTCTGATACCTGTAATTGTTACGTAGATATAGAAAAAGCAAGTGACATGAATATGTGAGACTCAATAGGTATGTCCCAACTTGATGCATACCCCTTGCATGAATAGTGGAACGCATGCGCTGTTTATAAAAAGCCTTCCCTTTTTAATATTGCGCATGCGCTCCACGATTCATGTGTATGTGTCAAGTTGGGACATACCTAATATTTAGTGGAAATAAGTTAAGACTTGCTTTATACACACTTTTCTTAAAGTAATAATATACTTTAAATAAGACTTAAACAATAAACTGTAGTCAACTATTTTACTTGAACACATGACCTTCTAATTAGTTATATACATATATCAGAGTTTTTTTTGCTTAATAACATATTTTTTGGACAATAGTAATATTTATTTGAAGTGAAAGGCAACCGCTCGTTAATTATTCCATAATCATAATGGAATATAAAAAAACATTAATTGAAAAATTATTAAAACTGTTTCATTGATTAACAAGATTATTTTGAAGCCATGTCATGAGATGAACGTTAATGCAGAAATTTTCAAAGTGAAGAAAACGAACGATAGGAAAATAAACCATATAAGATTTTTCTTGTCTAACAATAAGATGAAACTTTTCAGCACCTCATCGAAAGCTATTTCCCCTTCAGAGCAAACATTGTCTTAAAAAACGGTGTTGAAAACACTAGAAGTTGAAAAATCTGTTGTCATTGAGAAATGTAAAAAGATTATAAATAGTCAACATGACATTTAACTTCCTGAGTATTGCGTCGAGACATCGAAACTTGGGTGGGATCTGATCAGAATGTGCTGACACAGAAAGGAGATATTTATGTTTAAAACCCGTTTATCATTAAACGAACATACATACGCGTCTAGCTCGTATCAGATTTGACCGACTTTTCGGTATATTATTACAAAATTGAAAGATTAGTTCTAAAATTAAGATAAAAATTGGGCAATTAAATTATAAGGAATAGTTTCATTACAAGGTCGGTTATAAAAAATAAATAAATTGGTAATGACCGAATTAATTTAAAATAAGCGTATGGACATGTATGATTGATGATATAATCACTTAAAGATTTCTTTATATAAGTACAAGAATCCTGTTTGCATGATTCAGCGCCGACGTACATGTACAAGATGTCTTCTTTTATATAAGCTTCTTGTCTGGAATGTCTCGATTCATGCAACAACTCTACCAGTTTTTAAACTCAGATGTTGTCTAGAAATGAGAGCAGGTGAACCTGAAATTTACCTCTTACAGTATTTAAACTTTATTTTGATAAATCTCTGATTTGTAATAATTTAAAAGAATGTTAATAAATTAATTAATAAGGTAGGTATTTATTTTTCGATACTGGTGTCGAAACAAAAATAACCATATGGTTATTCAAGTATTGCAAAAAGGTAGCGATACTAAAAATACCCTGTATCGATAACAAAGTATTGATACTGCGATCATATCAGTAGTATCGCAACTCTCTACGAGTCGAGTTGATTTTGTAATACAAAGTCTCCCCCCTCCACCTTTATATGACATTTGGTGATGTTTTGCCGGACCATTTCCCACCATTTGAGAAACTTATTTTTCTATCTATCTTAGGCAGTTTTACCTGTTCCTGCATTGTGCTTCTTTTTTATACATATTGTCACGGAAAGTTATAACGGCGACCGAAGGAGGACCCTGTATATACCAACCAAGTTTAACTATCATTTCGGGAAAGATGCACAGAATTTTAAATTAGCGCCATAGAGTAATCTCGAGGACTCTCGAATGTAAAAATTGTATATTAATGGGTTCAGTTGAGTATCATAAGTAGTAAAGTATATGTTCTAAGCAAACGTCAGTGTGAATTGTGTTTTGTGTTGTATGTGTCAAGAAATTTAATTGAAGGTTAAGGATTTGTTTTCATTGTTAATAAAGTAGTATTAATAGGACAAAAAGTGTCGTAATTGAACTCACGGGATCCGTAGCAATATTATATGATCACTTCATGTTTTTCGAGTGTCGTTCCACAACTCTTCTACTTGTTTATGTTTTATCTCTCTTTTATCTTCTTTTTTTTTTCTTATCATATCTTTTTTTCTTTTCAATATCTAGTCGTCTGTAGGATTGACGGATGGATTGTCTAGGCCATGTTAGCCCGTAAGGACGTAGACAAAAAATCGCGCACAGCAGCAAGGTTGTGCCTGTAGCATTTTAAAATCACGTAATTAATGGATGTCCTCATACATGTAGTATTTTAGCTGGTATTGACTATACCCGTCAGCAGCCAGCGGTTCGTTGAACATGCAAGAGGTATACGAGGTCTGGCTATTAAATAAAGGGACTGACACTGCAGTGGAACGAGTGCGCATGCTCCAATCAACATTGACTAATAGCTGTTTAGTTTGAGGCTTCCCCTTCAAAATGCAGTTAGTCTCGTTTCTGTAAACAACATCGTTGCGACATAACCTTCATTTACGTTAGTGTTGTTATTTTATTTTGCCGGAAAAATGGTTAGCATAATAATAGAGCAACGAATTGTTATTAAATTTAACTTTAAACTTGAAAAACCGTTACCGAAACCTATAATATATTAAAAGAAGTGTATGGCAGTGATGTTTATCGCGGACTCGTGTTTTTGAATGGTTTAAGCGTTTTCAAGATGGTCGACATCAAAAACGGATGGCAATGTGGAAAAAGTTGCTAATTTGATTCGGTCTGATCTTCGATTAAGTATTCGAGCAGTTGCTGAATCTGTAGGCATTGATAAAGAATGTGTACGACAAATTTTACGTGACAATTTGAACATGCGAAAAGTGTGTGCAAAAATGGTACCAAAAATTCTCACGATGCAGCTCGCAAAAATGTTTGTACTGACGCTTTGAATGCAATTGAAAATGACCCAAATTTATTGGAAAGGATAATAACATGGACGAATCGTGGTTTTTTACTTATGATCCGGAAACGAAGCGCCAATCCATGCATTGGAAGATCCCAAATTCACTGAGAGTCAAAAAAAGCAAGGATGAGCAAGTCAAAATTTAAAGCAATGATGATTGTTTTTTTCGATATTCATGGGATTGTGTACCTTCACTGGGTTCCTGAAGGTCAAACAATTAATCAACATTACTACCTTGAGGTACTTGATAAACTACGAGAAAGAGTAAGAAAAAAACGACCCAAAATGTAGAAGGACAAATCGTGGGTTTTGCATCATCCG
The DNA here is from genome assembly GCA_034190945.1 of Octodonta nipae. NCBI lineage: Eukaryota > Metazoa > Arthropoda > Insecta > Coleoptera > Chrysomelidae > Octodonta > Octodonta nipae. Next base: position 22,750,147 of record CM067223.1, read on the forward strand.
CGTTATCTGTTAAGCGGTTCCTAGCCAAGTTCAGCATCCCAGTATTAGAACTTCCACCTTACTCACCAGACCTAGCACCATGTGACTTTTATCTTTTCCCTAAGGTGAAATCTACATTGAAAGGTACGAGATTTGAATCCGTAGAAGCTGTCCAAAAGAAAGCGGCAAGAGTCCTGAAAGAGTTGACAGAAGATGACTTCCAGCACTGTTTCCAACAATGGAAAATTCGCATGGAGCGTTGTAGGGATAGAGAAGGGGTGTATATTGAAGGCGATAATAAGTAATTATGTATAAATATAATATATTTTTTTTACAATATCAGTCCCTTTATTTAATAGCCATACCTCGTAGAATAGTGAAACATGAAACAAAAAGCTGTCAAAAAGAATTTTTTGATTATTATTTTTTTTTTTTTGGTATACAGTACATTAATAATGTGAAAAACAAAGAATGCATTTGTTTATCTTAATTTATTCCAAAAATGTACATTTTCAGTAAATGCATCTTTAAAATAAATCAGTTCTAATATGTAGTTGACTGTTTGTTTGTCTGCTCATGTAGTCACCAAAAGTAGTATATTCTTCTTCCAGTTATAATTTGTATCCTCATGATTCATAAAATTAAATATAATTCGTTCAAACTAAGGTCCCTGAACTTGAATCAAAACCTTTTCTTTTTCTTTAGTCGGACTCACTTTACAGTACATGAATTTAGCTCATCAACAATAGGTATGTCCCAGTTTGATGCATACCCCGTTCATGAATCGTGGAACGCATGCGCAATATTAAAAAAGTACGGTACGCATCAAGTTGGAACATACCTAATATATACGAGAATGGCTCCAGAAGTAACCGTCCCAAGAAAGAAAACACAAAAATTTTAGTAAAACATATATTTATTTATCTTCCATCATAATCTCCTTTTAGCTCTCTACACTTTTCTAGCGTTGTTCAATAAGTTAAATACCATTTTTATAATACGATTTTGTTGCTCCTTAAAACAGCCGTTAACTGCCGACATCACTTTTTCATCTTTGGAAAATCATTGACCATTGATCCAGTTTTTCAAGTTCAAAAGTAATCCGAGGGGGCTAAATCTTCCGAAAGTTTAATTCATTAATTTTGGCCATTGCAATAACGGATTTGTGAGCTGTTGCATTGTCTTGATGAAACAATACTTTTTTTGAGCCAAATGCGACCGTTTTTCTTTATTTCATCGCTCAAACGTTGAAGTAAGTTCGTCTAATACTCGTCATTTAGTTTATCCATTTTCAGGATGGTCAATGAAAATTATCCCACTCGCATCCAAGACAACTGACGCCTTGACCTTCCCTGCAGATGAAGCGGTCTTCGCCTTCTTTGGAGCAGGTTCGCCCCTTTCAGTCAATTGCTTTGATTGGTCTTTTTTCTTGCAGGTGAAGTTATGAACTCATATTTCATCCATGATTATGAATCGGCGTAAAAATTCTGCTTTGTTGCTGTGAAACTTCTCTAATTAAAACATTGATTATGCAAACGCGGCACCCATCGTGCACACAGTTTTGTCATGTCTAAATTTTCTGATAACGTGCGATGTACAGCACTTTGAAATGCCTACTATGTCTGCTAGTTCACGCACTTTCATGCGACGACCTTCCAGTGACGGTTTGCGGATTTTCTTCACCATCTCTGGAGTGGTTACCACATTCTTGGTCTTCCTATTGAAACAAATATTAACTATTTACTTCAGGAGTATCTTTTACTGTAGCGTCTATATTCTGGTTATCGATTTTAAGTTTACTAACAAACTTTATATACTACACCTAATCACTCTGTGTGTCTTTTAACGCTAACTCTTCTATCTTGAATTTACTATTATCTAACTGTGTATACGTGTGATTATCCCTTCATCTTAACCGATAATCTGAAGTTTTTTATTTGCCAAATCTTTTGTCGTACCCTTACGCTTAACACCTAATTTTTATCTGTTAACCAATATCTAATTTTCTCTATACTGTCGTCCTATCCGAAGTTTAAAAACCAATTACGCTCCCCAGGAGCCCAGACGTTCCCGTCTACAGTTGCCTGTCATTCTAGGGACGCAATACTCCCCCTACATTTGATAGAATAATTACACTCCACCCTCGATGCTACAATAATAGTATACCCGAGTATCCCTCTTCTGATTGTGACGCGGTTAAGCGATACTGCTTATAATAAAATTGCACACATATTCTCGATTTAGGTGATTTAATCGGACATACAGATTGGGGTACGATGTAAAATTTTAATATATATGAATTATTATGTTTTGGATAAGTTGGTCTGAGAAATGTTAATTGATTCCGGGTAGATATCGTCAATGGTATATAAAAAACTAATACTGAACTATATATCTATCCGTCATTTAAGCTTGGTCATTGTAATGAAGTAATAAATCACTAAACTATAGAATATGTAATGGATTATAACACTCACATGCAAGATCCATTGTACCGACCAAAGTCTTCCTAGCCATTCATTTTTTGGAAACGTTAATGCATGTTTCTGTTTTAGTAAGTTTTGTCATTAAACAAGAGATGGCAGTAACAGCTTCGTTTTTTTATTTTTCTGAAACTGCTGTTACTTCCTCATTATTCGATTTGTAGCTGTTTAAAGAATTTTTGGAAGCTCTACCATAAAAAAAGTATAAACGGTTATTAGAAAAGTGTATTGACTCTTCAACTTCAGTTAGAATAGTCGAAAAATGGGTTGATGAAGGTAAACATGTTTCTACAAGTCTTAAAGATAATCCACTCAAAGGAGGTCTAAAAGTGCTTTAACACCAGAAATCCTGGCAAAAATACCGAATAGGGTTCTGAAACTTCTTCCAAGTAACACTTCTTGACATCTCATTGGGTAGTTTGAGACATATTCGGGCTTACGTTGTGGGTTTTAGAAAGCTATGTGCACAATGGATGTCGCACAATGGAAAAAACAAATTCGAATGCGATTTTCTTAGCAACATTTAGAACATTATAGAAGGGTTACAAATGAAATGGGCCGAGAAGGTGCTAGCATCAGTTTTTTATCAGGTGCTAAAGGATTTTTTTCTCACACAGCTCAAAACCATATCATTAAAATCAGTGAATTCAAGTACGGATTTTTACAACATCTATCAAATTCGGCCTATTTGGTACTCTCTGACTTCTGGCTGTTGTCGCATCTATTAAAATTCATGTGGTAAACGACTTTCATCGAACGAAGAGGCAATGTCAGTTGTGGAAGTCTTCCGGTTTCTCATTTCAGGGATACACAATCCATAAATTTGAAGATCACTGGAACAGTCGTTACTCACGTCCAACGAAATTACGTAGAATAATAAAATGCAGACAAACTATAAATTCATGAATCTACTAAATTAACAGATCCTAAGTCGCCAATTGTCATAAGAATTTCGTAACAAACGATAGTACAATAATTTTTTAGTGTGCCATCTCTACTACAACTAAGTTGTCTGTAATAAAAAAACATACATCTAGAATGATGCTAACATTTGTTTAATATTTCATATATCGTTCTTTTACTTAGATGCCAAGGGAACTGTTACATAATATAAACTTAGTATCAAAATGTTTGGGCTGCTCAGCTAGAACCAAACAGGGTCTGTTAATGTATTGAATTGTGGATTACGAATCATACTATTTTCGAATATCACTTTAAGTTACAGCTGTAGAATTTTGATGTATTTTTGTACACCGCACAGAATCATCTGTCAGGCTATGCGGCAAATCAACCACTTAAACTTAGCCATGCCCCGAACAAGTCTATTGTTCATAGTTCTATGAAAAATGACAACAATGACGGGCAGCTTTAGCCGCTGTAGCCATTCACAATTTAATCAACTTTTCATTTATGTTAAGCAAAATGTTATTATAATTTGTCAATATTTGTATGTAAAGATTTGAGTACTTAATGAACTCGTATATATACGCAAATTCAGGAAATGGTTAGTAAAAATAGTAAACATATTGATATCGCTTATCAGTAATAACACGCTTGGTTATCGACAACAGATAATTTTTTATTTATCAGTGTGTCGACGTCTCTATGGCTTCAAGTTTCTTATGTAGCATTTTTTAAAGTACCTACCATCTATTCTAATGTACCATATAGTTTCCCGGTGTTTATCTATGTAGTAAATGACTGATATCTTCTGGAGTACCAAAATAGTGTTTTGTAGAGTCTCCCATCGGGGTACTCAAATCCACTTCCCGGTGGCTACCCATGAAACTTTCGCAGTCATGGCAGTCGATTCCAGACCTTGTTTCTGGCGACAAGGCGGAAGGCGGAGGAGTAGGAGTAGTCCTCGAAAGCGGATGTCAGTCTCTTCCAGAAAAGTAAAAGAGGTAGACTTGTAGGAAGTCGAACGTGTCACCCATCGGTGTGGACTATCTTAAACGAACGGGGGTGTTCGTAATATTCCAAAATTGGAAGTGCGGGTGTAGAGAAGTCCCCACTGGGTGAGGTTACCGGTGGCTCTCCATTTGGTTTGGCTTCGCACGGGCAATGGCTTTTGCTAGGTTGTACCCCCTGGGTGGATGGCGATTCTCGTTGATCGGTTGTACGATGCATTAACCCCTTTAGCATGGGAAGGTAGACGACGGGCTTTTGATGGACTGGGGGTCTCGTTCCTGGCGGGAATGACCAGTCTAGAATCCGAAGTAAAACCGCTAGCAGACCGGGAACATCGTCTGCATATTAGAGGAATGGTCGGTTGTTACCCTGTAGCGCGGTGGGATGGGGCTCTAAGTTCGTTGGCAAAATGTTTCACAAATGCGGTAAATACTGAATTCCATACTATACATTTAGAATCTGGGGCATTTCCACAATTGCTTTTCAGAGCAGTCTTGGTATTCAGTCTAATAAAAATCGCCAAAAGCCGTCACATCATACTAACTAAGGAGTCAACAAGCGTCTACGACTCAGCGACAGTTACGCCAAGGTCCAACATCAAGAAGCCGTTTACAATCGTATTACCAGTAGCATAAACAGACAGACAGGAGAACTGAACAGTTTAGTAGTGATCTAGCTGAAATGAGCAAAATGTCACTTCCCACGCAGTTCAATATGTTTGCCTTGTGCATTTCATTCTGTTATTATCATTATCATATCATTCTGTTATTATCATAAGCAAATCAAAATATTGAAGCCTATTGAAAATGTTGTGATGTCGATACTGCTATCAGAAAAGCAAATATTATTTTTGAATTTTATAAAAGATTTGGCTGTGTTTTCTAATCGATATTTTCATTATTTCAGAATTTCGTAACCGGTTTCCAGCCGATATTGCCCCACGAGGACCCGCAGTTTGCTAGTCTCACGCCAGTACATATCTATTGGTGAGAAGTGCGCGCTACGGAGAGCGCCTCAACAACCGGCAAGCTGGCAGCCAGCGCTCTTGCTTCTATGAATCCGCATTACCATCCATACGGGGCGGCGGAGCTGACGTCTCCCCCTCACCCTCCTTCGCCTGATAACAATAATTATCATGGCCATCCAGGACCAGGAGGGCCACCACCCAACCACAGCCGAATGATGGCGACTAACGGACATGGACTTGGTCCACTAGGTAAGAACTTATTCTATTTATCTCGTCAGCCTCTTCATTTGGTTCATAGACCTGCTCGTTCTTTACTATATTTCTCTATTTTGTGCCTCTTTGATATTCTTCCTCAAAAGGGCATCATTTTTTCGATTAGGCAGTTACATTATTCATCCTTATCTTTTGCTATGTGATCTGAGTTGTCTTCATTTTTGCAGTGTTGCTGATCCAATTGTTCCATATGAGTCTACTTTTAAGCTGCGCGTGATTGAACTGGTAGATCACGCTGATTAAATTCTCTAGAACTTAGAATATATTTTCTTATAACTTCCGCTTCTTGGTTCTCCCTCTATTTATCTTTCTTATGATTGTTGTATTCTTCTTATTTTTATGTTTCTTTGGAGAATAACACCACATAGAAATAAAACTACGTATATTGCAGGAATACCAAACGTTTCAAAGTCTATTCTGACTTCGTTGTCAATGGCTTTATATTTATTGATGTAAATTGCAAAATGAAAATTTGATTTATGACATTTAAAATTGACATTAGAAAATTTGTTGTTTTTAGATATACAGGTAGCACAAAAAATTCTAAAGATCATGAATTATAGTTAAACAGCTTTCAAATTAGAAGAATTTGAAAGAGTTGTCTTTAGAATTTATAAGTGGCGTTCCTAGGTACGACCTTGTTAAAAGATAGCGCATTCGCCAAAAATGCGATCAAAGAATTCTATTGTTTCAGTGATCCCATTAACGTCATAAGGGAAATCCTAGGAAAAACCTTATAAACTATCCCGATATTGGGTTGTTCAAAAGGAGGTTACCATTAATAATTTCTTCCTTAATTGTCGGTAACCAGATACGATTAAATTCTACAGAAGTAGAAGCGATACAATCGTCTTCATTCAAAAGAATTAAGGCAGACTCTTTTATTTTTCGTTTTGTGTTGTGTTGTTCTTTGTGAAGTATAGTTGAATTGTCAAATTGTATTTTATGGCCTAGGTCCCAAGCATGTTCACAAATTTTTGATTTTTCAAATTGTCGTTTCGTTATGTAATTCTTGTGTTCATTTATTCGTACGTATATTGACAACGAAGTCAGAATAGACTTTGAAACGTTTGGTATTCCTGCAATATACGTAGTTTTATTTCTATGTGGTGTTATTCCCCAAAGAAACATAAAAATAATCAAGAACATGCCACAATCAACGTTTAGAAGACAATGTATTCTTCTTGTTTCATTACTTTTATTATAGCTGAACTTTCGTTTATAATTTATACTACTGTTCTTACAATCTGGTTAGTCTCTGATTTTATTATTATAAAGGGTTTGCATTTCTTCACCTCTATGTTCCACATAAACTCATTTTTATCTTTCATTTTGGTTACAATTAAATGATTAATAAATAATTATTATCATTATCGAATTTTCAAATATTTTCTGCTATATTTTATTCATAAAACATACGCCACACTGGCCATCATCTTAAAAATACAGTGTGCCTGGATTTAAGTGTATACATCATTCTTACAGTCTTGTTCTAGTTCATAGAAACGGTCATTATCTGTCAAAGTCCGTACGTTTACGGGTCCTATCACCAATCTTGTTTTTCTCTGCTAGACTGTTCCAACTCAATGATTTCTTGATCAGGAATTCGCAGAGGACTTGGAGTCTATTTCTTGTTTCCGTTAGGGCGTGTTGGTGAGTTTTGCTGTTGGATTTTGGTTGTGAAGATGGTTTACCTCTTTGAAGTAGATCTACTCACTTCAATTACTTATTCTATAGAAGTTACTCAAACAATACAGATATTCAATTTGAAATAAATATAATATTCTGAAATTTAATGAATATCGTATATTGTCATATGTATACTGACATTAATTTCTAAATTCAGATAACTATCAGGTAAGGAAGCAAATCAGATTTAAAAAGTAAAGGAAAATACAGAATACCGTTAAATTTGTTTTTTTCTGGCACTTACCTGGTATGAAGAAGTTTGCAATATCCTAGGGCATTGAAAAATAAAATAAAGGAAACCTATAGAAATAACAACAATGATTTGCGCACTAAAACCGAACTTATTTTTTGCAGTTACAGTACCTTGAGGAACGCCAAAACGCAAAATTTTAGTGGTTTCGTTCTAGAGTACTTGAGCAGTTTTGCAGTATCTCCGTTTCATATGAAACTGGTCTCTTTTATCCAGGAATTTTCATTGATTCTTAGGAACCCCTGATTCGGCAGTTCTTATTATTTTTTTAAGTATCCAGCAACCAAGCTAAACTTATATTTTCAGTATTGTAGAAAATATTGATAGTGGCGCTGGCCTCGTACTATACTTTCACGAAAGCAGAGCATATATCTGCTCTAAATCTAGACTATTTTTGGTAGAGTTATCATCTTCAATTGTGAACTAGCGATGATAGAATCTTGAACTGGCGATGGTAGAGACTTGAAACTAGGAGCATACTGTTGTAGCCACATCTACAACTAAAAATCGATGAATATAGTTCTTTATCATCAAAGAATATATTTATCTCGTATTATGTCGTATTATGTTGCTACTGCCTCCAACTATTATTACTAAAAGACCTGCGTAACTGCACAGTCTACACAAGTTCGTGTTTTTGAATCGTTTTGAGTTCTCTTGAAATCGGTGTAATATAGTATTCATAAAAAACACAAAATCTTAATTTTTCTCCATTTCCTAGATGCTTCTCACTTTGTCATATATACAGTAGTTGAGAAAACTGTTAAAACGTGTGATTTCGCAGAGTTTCTCACCATCGGCGTTTTCTTTCTTCGTTATCTATCAAACGGTATGGTATAGCCGACAATACAAAAAATATCTATCTGAAAAAATGTCTAGCACAGTAGCCTTCAAGTAGCAGTTGGTGTCATCAGCATTGTCATTTGTTTCTATCTTGTGACACACATCAGTCCGGCATCTCTCGTTACAGTCCATCTATCGTAATGGGGACCCCTTCTGGGTATCATGCCCACCTAAGGTGTTTATTTCGGCATAGTGCTGCTACATTGTTCATATTCAAATCTTTTCAAATGGCGGGGTCTATTTCTTTATGTTGGTTATATTTGTTATCCAGGTGTATTCAGTGATCTTTGATTACTATGCTGAACATTTTGTTGTTTGTCCAGCTCTATTAACATTGTGTGCAATTGCTTGAGGGTTTTTGCGATAGGAACGGTTTTATCAGCTAGTGTGAATTTATGAAGCGTTCTTAAGTTTATTAAGATTATTGTTGTCAGTTTAATTTTTTCAAAACATTTGTAAACAAAGGTGTTTTCCTTTTTTTCTGTCGTTTTTTACTCATCGGTTGGACGTTTTCATGGGAATATATGGTGGGTATAGCGTCCTTATGTATGATTCCAACGGCTAGTTTTGTATCCAAAATGTAATCCAATGGTTTCGGGGTTAGCCTCCTCATTGTCAGTATGTTTTCTCTTGTTCAATAATCTTTTCTAAAGCTAACTTGTTTAATAGGTTGGTCTCCTCTTAGTCTACACTAGAGAGTCAGTAAGCTCCTCTCTCAGAGTATGCTTAAGGACGGAGAAGTTTTCAGCTCTTGTTCTAGAACGTTTGAAGGATTCCTCGGAGAGTGGGGGATGTAGTATTCTAGTTAAAATGGTCTGAAAATGCGTAGAAAGATATCGATCATTATTAGATTTCTAATTGTACGTCATATAATTCCTTATAAATATTACCTACTAACTCCATTTGTTTGCCGAAGGTCACCATCCGGCCGGACCACACGAACCTCTGCAACACAATCACCATCAGCACCCGGCGTTTACGAGCTCAGGACCACCGTCAGACAGTCCTCATCACCCTCACCACAACCCCTCGGTGACGAACAATAATAATAACAACAACAACAATAACAGTACGGTGAAAATATGCGCGGGATGTGGCGGTAAAATACTCGAACGATTTTTGTTACACGCGTTGGATCGCTATTGGCATAACGGTTGCCTCAAGTGTTCGTGTTGTGCAGCGATGTTGGCCGATATAGGTACTTCTTGTTTCACCAAAGGCGGGATGATATTGTGCAAGCAGGATTATATGAGGTAAGTTTACAACTCAATGTGCATTAGGGTGGTTGAGTTTACTTTAAGAAATATGCTGCACCGTCACGTCCTTTCAGATTCTTGTAATGAAATCATGTGTCTTGTTTGCAGAATTATGAAACAATTGGTAACTAAGCATCGCTAAATTTAAGACGTTGATTGGTTTCTTTGACATTTACCATTTCATATAGTTTTCAGTAAGCTATAGTTTTAATTTTATTATTTGTCGTCATATGTTTGTCAAGAAAAATAGAAACGGATGTGGAAAAAAATATTAGGTCATGGTACAAGTCAGGCTTGTCTAATAAATGGTCGTATATTGTCTCTGGTAGTTGCTTGTTCTCTATTGCTGCATCAACTAATTGTTTCTACGCTCTTTTTGATCTTTCTCTCTTTCTTAGGCTTTTTGTAGATGTCTAATTCCAGATTTTGCTTGACTAACTGTTTTCCGGATTTCTTGTTAAATTTCTGTACTAGGTTATCCGTTTTCCTTTTGGTCTCTGCATAACGTGATCTCCTATATACATTCCTGTTTTATTTTTGTTTTAATAAGGTGTCTTCTCACGAAACTCAGCAGCTTCCTCTTATCGCATCCCTTTCAACACTTATGATTTGTTTTCGTTCCTTTAATTAATTTCAGAAAAATCTGAATTATGTAGAGATATACAGTCTGATAGTGAATCTATATATCATTTTCATTCTATAACGTTGAATTTCTTTGTACAATCAGGGAGGAATGACTTGAGTAATGTCATCTTGCCCTTGGTTTATTTCGTTATTTTACTGAAACTAGATCCCAGATACCGAAATTATTTAATTTTCTTACAATTCCTCCATTATTTGTCTAAATTTTCTCATTGTATTCCAGTAGCGAGATTTGAATTCTTCATCATAATATAGTTTTTTTTTGGATTCTTATTTACCTTTCAAAATTGTTTATTTTATTCATATACATATTTGTCATTCATTTGTCCATTCATATATATTTTATATTTATTTATATGAAGGATTTTTTAAAATTTTCTAGTTTAGGGGCTAATATTAATTTGGGGGTCTCATTTGTGTTTTAAAATTTTAGACATCAGTAGTTTCGGTTATAAAATATAAAAAAAATCTCCATTTTCGTCAGTAATATCTTTTAGTCTATTCATTAAAACATTACAAAATGTATAATTGTACCTTATACAGTGATGGGCAAATGTATGGAACCAAGCAAATATCTCTGGAATTATTAGAGATATCAAAATGAATACTGATACTGCAGTAGATTGCCTATTTGTTTCCAATTTTTTTACAATTCTGAACTTCCTGTTTTACCGGAAGTAATGTCGATTTTAATATTTTCAATGAAACACCCTGTATAGTATTTTAGTTTCTGATAAAACATTTTATTGCGAATACAAAAATATCGGGTTTGATATTGTTTACTTCAAATCCTACCGAGATATTAACAGAAAAGTAATTAAGGCAAGGAAAAATCTAATATCCATTAAAGAAATACATAATCATAATTATCAACTGAATCTAAGTGATTTTCAAAACTTAACTAAACTTAATGTATTAGATGTTCAAACTGAGCACCGTTTACTTCTTGACAATAAGCAAGTCGGTTTTTAAATTCTCTAGTAACATTAGCTATTACTTCTGGTGTAATTCTCTGGATGTCTTGAGTTATTCTTGCAGCTAATTCTTGCAAATTATTTGGTCCATCAACATAAACCTTAGACTTTAAGTAACCCCACAGAAAATAGTCTAGTGCCCCTTGTTCCAATCCATCTGTGATGAAATGTCCTATCTAAATGATCTCGAACAATACGAGCGTAATGGGGTAGTGCTCCATCCTGCTGAAACCAGATATTATTTGGTAATTGTCCATTTACCTCCAATGCCGGAATAACTTGTGTCTTCAAGAGCTGTAAATAGCTATCTACGTTTAAAGTTTCTTGTAGGAAGAAGCGTCCCACGATTCTGTTGTTATAAAAGCCGGCCCAAATGTTCAATGTTTGGGGATGCTGTGTATGAGTCTCTTGTACCGAATTAGGATTACTTTGCGACCAGTAGCGGCAGTTATGTCGATTAACCGTACCATTTAAACTAAATGTAGCCTCGTCTGAAAACACCACATTTCTTATAAAATTATTATCACGGCTACAAATATCCCTCATCGTTTCACAAAATTGCAAACGTCTGTCGAAATCGTCTTCGGAGAGTTCTTGAATGATTTTTCTCGCCTTAATATCCTTCCTACTGAACGAGGGCTAATTCCATGCATATTGGCGCGATCGGTAGTAGATAAGTGAGGATTTTCTCCCAAAGATATAGCAACATTTTGAGCTACACCTTCATTACTTGCACTTTTTAACCGTCTACTTTTTGGTAAATTGCTAACTGTTCCACTTGTGTCGTACCTTCGCAAAGTTTTCGTCACTACTGAATTTGTGTTTTCGGATGAACAATGTTAAAAAGGTCACAAACTTCTTGATGAGTCCTTTTCCTCTCCCCATACCCAATCATCATTAATATTTCTATTCTTTCTGTTTCACTTAATTCGGCTATTTTACGATCAAATTAAAACAATACAATCTTATTACGTTCAAATAAAAAAAATAATAACTTATTTTGACAACTACTGCCACTTCTGAAATGAATTTCATGGACTACTAAACATGATTCAGATTTAATTTGCTCCTGATTTAAACAAACGCACGTGTATTCGACTATGGAACAAGCAGTGCTGTTGGCTGTGACGGTATAATGCCACCGATTGGCCAATAGAAATACAAATCCTTACCGAGCGGTTTGTTTATATCAGGCGTAAATGAAATCTGAACCTAGTTTAGCTACCATCGAATTTTTCCTTTCCTTAGTTACTTTTCTGTTAATATCTCGGTAGGTATTGAAGTAAACAATATCAAACCCGATATTTTCGAATCCGCAATAAAATGTTTCATCAGAAAGTAAAATACTATACAGGGTGTTTCATTGCAAATTTTAAAATCGACATTACTTCCGGTAAAACAGGAAGTTCAAAATTGTAAAAAAAATTGGAAACAAATAGGCAGTATCCACCCTCCAAATTTCATTTTGATATCTCTAAGAATTCCAGAGATATTTGCGTGGTTCCACATCCCATCATCACTGTATAGAGAGCTCGTTCATTTTGATACGCCATATAGTGCACTTGAAGTTTTTGGTTTTCTAATTTATTTGCAAAATCCTCTGTTCGTCTCTAGACAAATTACTTATTTTAATAATGTCTGATCCCAGGAAGTGCCCCTGTGTTGCTAGCTCCTGCCATAGTATTAGAATAAGCTTAATGTGATTGAAGCTACTAGTCGCAGATAATATTATTTGGCGAAGTTATAATTCGGACTTACAAATCTTATTACAGGTGATTTCTTAGTACATAAAATACCTCTAAAATGGGAACTACTTAAAGGTGTACTAAACCTAATTTAGAAAATTAAAAAATTTTTTTTATTGTAATCCCATTTGCGAATAAAATCAATTATAAGAGTTCTGATGAGGAAATCTGTGAGTGAAATAGGGTACGCTATGAAAGAACAATATGTCCTATAGTTACCGGTTTGGGCAATTTAGAAATTTAGAAAGCTCCAAGACTGATTAAAAATTAAATTTTGATACAAATGATAAATAGTTAGTAAAAATAACATTGTCCTTTTTAACATTCACTTTTTCAGATCCTGAATCTGATAGTGTCATAAATTTTGATTAGTTAAATGATACTTTCTAATAACACTAACCGTTTCTTGAACTAATTTCGTGTAAGGTAGCCATTTGTTGACCTTTTGGATAAGGTGTTATCAATTTAGATTCCTAAAATACGAGAACCCGATCTTGGTGCCAAGACAGATTTTCCCCCTAGATCGACCAACAACAACGAGTTCAGTTTACTTAGAGGTTCAACTTAGTACCCCGTCCAGGCAAAAAAATGTAATCCCACGCAAGCTCTCCTTTTTTTTCACATTTATATTTTTAATGGAATATCATTATTTTTTTATTTTCTACATTTTCTTTGACTTTAGAAATATAAAATTATAACTTTTCCAGTTCGGCTGACAATATTATCAGTGGCCGGTAGCTTCAGTTACATAAAAGCTCACTATATACATTTTCAGGGTATCACGACTTTGTTTTTATATAAAGAAATTTATTAGCGGAGAATAAAATTCAGAGGCAGTTAAATGAGATGTCATTGAAAACAAAATCAAAGAGGAGAAATACTACATACCTACGCATCTTTATGTACATACCTAGTTAAATTATCAAACTACCCGTATCGTAAATGTCGTAAAAAAATACTCGAGGTTAAATCGAATTCCGTTTTGATAGTATCGAAATAAGGAAATAATTAAACATATAATTTGCTTATGAGTTCAACGTTAAGTTAATTTATATCGCATTGTGTGTATCATTTCTATTGTTATAATACTATGGGGAACGTAATTATAAGAATTTCGTAATAGTATGTTATTAAGCAATGCTAATGAACATTCAGATATTGATAATTGTTTTTTTTTTCTAAATTTCGATTGCTATATTGATAACACTTATTATAAGACGTAAATTTCGAAATAGCTAATTAGTTCCTACCCAGCGATTAAATGAAAGATTATTTTTATGAATTTTGAAAGCAGTAATTTACTTAATAAATATTTTATAATTGATGTGTTTTGGTATAAGGTAAAGTACTGTTTCAACTTAACGGATATTTGGGAATATCACACTTAAGAACAAATTTTGTAGAAAAATTCATTTCAGAATTATAGGTGAGTTCTTGTTACAAAATGCAGTTAGCAAGAATGCTTTCAAAAATTTCGAGTCATAAGCGAAGAACGTAAAAAAACATATATTGTAATGTTTTTAATTACTCTTCGGGTTCTTGGATTAATTTAAAAACGCTATCGAACTCACTATAATTTATTTTCACTACTTTAATTTATATTCAGCAACTATTTACACTTTATCCTGAACACCAGTTGTTTACTATAAGGCAGTCGAATAGAGAAAGAATGAATACCTTCGTCAGCTCTCCGCTTTTATATATTTTTCTCAGATGTCTCTAGATGGATTCTCGAATCTTTAACGAATTTAGATAACGCTAACTGCTGGACTCGAGGCGCCAGACGAACAACATTTCGGATTCCACGAAATATGGGATGAATGCCGATTCTACGAAATATTGGATGCCCGTCACAAAACTATTCATACCCAGACTTGTTCAAAAGATAATGACCATTACTTCATCTTTAGTTATCAGAAACTTTCATTTAATATATTAAAACAAACTTTTCTAACATAACGAATATTGAAAAACAGTTTTATATCATCACACTTGCACTTGGGAGCACTACATCGATTACAGACTGCAGCGCTGTCAAGTTCTTCTAACTTGAATGCAGTTCCACTATCTATACAAGTATATAAAGATGTAAATTTTGTTTGTTTTAAGGGATATTCCCTGAAATTATTGAAGGGATTTTAAATAATCTTTCAGTAATCAAAAGCTCTATATGAGTAACAGGGGCTACATCTTATTTTGATAAATTGATTAAAAACTGGATAGAGAGCAGTGTGGGTTTCTATTGTTTATAAGAAAATTTAATGCCTTCGAAACAAAAAACCATAAATTGGTATATAAATGAAAACGAATTTAAGTAATCGTTTTGCAAACATTTTCAGGGTGAACATGCGTGGAATAACTTTTTGAAAAATTCACTAATTACAATTCGGGAATGAAAAAAAATTCTCAAAACTGATAACTCCATTCTTTAAATGAGTAAATACGTGATTTGTTTTTAAAGAAATCAATATCTCTGAAACAAAACACGTGTGAATATTGGTATAAATACTAACGTTTTCGAAAATAAATCAAAAGGAGTTTAATCGTTTTGTAAAAATTCACTTATCTGATGGGAGCACGGGGTATTTTCTTAGAACAAATAACTATTTGCTGGAAGATGAAAAAATTACAGGCACGAGTTTTATGACATACATTTTTTATCTTAATCAGGGCCTAATCCGTCTGTTTTTGTAAATTCCATTAACCCATAGAGGGATCAATGGGCATTTTCAATTAATTTACAGAATCGGAATATACCTAATCTTAATGTACAATAACTGAATTGCTTTCATGCACATTACCTATTATTACGTATAGGATAGGGGACCAGAGTAATTTTACATTGCGTGAAATTTGATAGGTTGACTCATTTCTTTAAATGAATAGGCTAACATGTTAACGATCGACAATATGTAGCAAAATTCCGCACAACAAGTACATCTTTTGCAAAAAACGGGTGATGTCATTAAATTTACCAATTTAGAGATTTTGGTGTCTTATTTGTTTTACTCGCGAAAATTAGATTTCACGAGTGCAGCTTGGTTGCACAAATATTTTATCTTCATAAGAGCAGTTTTTTATGTTTATATTGGTAAATATTTGTTTTTGCGGACGTGACGCAGCATATTTCTTTTATCAAACGTTTAAATGTAATATTTTGCATGTTTTGGTGGTATCAAAAAGGACACTTACTTTATCTATCTCCCCATTTGTTTATAAACGCAATAATTACCCCTTTTCGATATTCCCTTGACTATACTATATTTTAAATTATTTTTTTAATATTTTTTAAATTCGACCCTATTTCATGAAATTGTAAAAAGTATATTTTTATAAGAAACACAGTTGTGGACAAATCGGAGAAGTAGATGTAATGACCAAAATTCTTCACTCATATTGACAAATCTATTGCAATACAAAAAAATGTAATCAAATATGGGTAGTCGAAATATTTTTATTAAATGAATGACCTCCAAAATTTTTGACTGGAACCGCTCCTGGCAAAATATTCGATGGAAGATTGTCCTTTGCAATCTAAAAGTTTTCGACATTTGTCAATCAAGTTCAGGAATATTAAAAAAAAACAACCCTAGGAGAACTTAATTATTTAATACGTTTTCTATTGTCTGCTGTCTGACAATTTTTTAGACAACACCTTCGGTAAGGTTGTGATAATAATATATTAATCAAATAATTAAATTCACATTAAAAACATAATATTTAATATGAAAGTTACCGCAACGCGTTCGAAAAATCAATACTGATCTATTACATTGACTATTTTACCACTAAACACTAACAACGCTTGTATGGAACTTCCAGAAGTATATGCTCTAAGAATAACGATCGCTCCATATATAATTACTCAATGTTTGGAATTTTGCCCGACGGGCTTTGGCGGCACTGTCAGTTGCTTGGCGTTAACAATATGGACGTAAATAATAAATTTTTATTATATTTTATTTAATGAATGAACCAATATTATAAATTAATATTAGCATTCTGCTCTGAAGGTCGTCAGCAGCTACTTAACAAAACAAAAATGAAAAAAATGGTACCTAATCTTTTTGTCTTTGCCGATTTATATATAGATATTCGTAGACCGTATTTAGAAATATACGCTTACGAAAAACATTTAGTTATTAAATTTTCTTTTTGTACTATTTCTTATATTTTTATTTTATTTATATATACAGTGTGCCCCGTATGTCGTTGTCAAGCTCATAGTGGTTATCAGAAAAAAAATATTTAAAAAAAATGTATTTTTTTTCATTACTATGTTATTATTGCATTGTCTTAAGTGATTTTGAAAATTAACGTCTTTCATCTAAAGGATACTATTTATAGAACACAATGTAACCTAACTAAAGAAAATTACTGAAAATATACTGTATATTTACCAAACTGGCGCATTCACCAGAATATACAATAAAGGAAATTTCGTCTTTTAAAGTGACACAGTCGGTTTTCATGAATTCAATAACAAGCATTTCGCCTAGCTCGTAGATAAATATCGATGCACTAAAACTCGACAAAACTCCCGGCGGCCGCCAATTTCATACCGAGCAATGACATATTTGATATCTATAATTGAAAACCGGCTTCCCGATCACTTAATCCTGCGAAAATCATTATCGACGCATCTGTCGCGATCGTGTTCCAATCGAAAATTGAATCGCAAAATGACACTCACGATTATCAGTAATGAAACACGATCTCTAGTGCCATTCTTTTCCCTCGCTCTGGCTGGTCGGCTAACAAATTGAGTTTTCTTCGAAACAATAATAAATTGTGTCCGTTGACGTGGGTTTGATAATCCGGAGGTGCAATATCGCAAAGTCCTAGACCTGGAACGTTTATATGAACGGGAGGATTGATCACGAGGATTCGGAGTACGCTTACAGGCCAGGAAGTTACGAGACAGTGAGGCTTGAAGAATATGTGAATCAGAAATAATATGGGGTTCGTTCTTGTATTAAGCTGAAACTATTTCAAAACAGATATCGATATTTTAATAATTTCTTCGACGTTAGTTGGAGATGTTCACCCACCCTGTAATTGCATTTTAAAATGCTTGGATGTTTTCACTAAATTTTATCGAACTATGAAACAATTATTTCTGCATTGAGTTTTTTTTAGTATACAAACGCCAAGATGTTAATAGGCCTTACGTTAAGTTACATCTTGAGTTTAATTTTGGAAAAAAACAATATTTGATTAATACTGTTTTGTACCCTAACATCAAATCTTTATGTTTCTCCCTCAGTTGTTCTGATTTTCTTGCAGTCTTGGTGTATTCCGCGAAAATAACTGCTTAGTTTGGATTAGGCTTCCCCTATTCCAACACTTCCAAGATATCTTCCTTTTCGGTTATAATCTCTTATTTGTGTATGGAATCTATTATTCTTTCTGTCAAAGTGGCTTTTACATTTTTCTTTATTTTGTATTTTCTCGTTTATGCAATATATTATGTTCTTCTCTTATATCAATATCTTGTTATATTATATCTTAATGTGCAACCTTTGATTCGTCGTAGAAATTGTATTACTGTGGCTTCTGTGTTTGAGTATCTTTTTCCGCACTGTCCATCCAGCTTTAACAACCATAACACAGGGCTACCATTGTTTTATATAAATTCTGTTTTGTTTCCGACCTAACTTTATTTTTGAAGAATCTGCATATTGATCCACATATGTATGGTATCTGTGGAGTTTATTTGTGATGTTATTGCAGTCGTAGCTCACATCACATCCCAAGTACTTAAAGTGGGATACCTGTTAAAACTTTCAGTAAAATCAGCTAACAGGACGAAGACAACTCGCAGAAGAAACTTTACTAGTGCCAATTCACGTTTATTGAGCACGAAAAATATAGTTACTTCCGCGACTAAAATTTAGCCAAATGCAACAAATGGAAGAATGTCTGACGCCAACAGGTATTGAAAGTCTATTACCCAACTTGTTTGTTTCAACAATCCAGGCTAATGCTTCGCTTATCTTTGAATGGGACGACTCACCATGTTACCTTCACCCGATGCACTAGTATATATTACTTTAACGGCAGTATAGAATTTCCATACGTCGCTTCTAGTCAACAACCAATCGAAATATTCCGTTCCAATCACGCATTCCAACTATCTGGAAGTGGAATTCAGTTACATTTCTATATTTAGAGAAAGAAATCGAATTTTCTTGGTTCCTGAAACGCTTATAATTGTTTTAACAGAATATAATTCTGCTATAATTTCTGGTAGCCATGGAATGTTATATATATATATCCCTCGAATTTGTAAGATACACAAACAAAACAACAATGGAAGCCAGAGAATAATATGTAAGACTAAGAAACAGGGTATGTTAATAAATAATAATAGGAAGAAAGAACAATGTTAGAAATCCACCAAACATATGACGCATGACATTTATGGATCTTAAAAAAGACTGTGGAAAAGCATAAAAGGAGACAGAGAGATATGAACGAATTCATACGATAAGCGACATTAGAGAAAAACAAAAATTATATTGAAAGAAGAGGAATGATAAAAACAGGGACAGAGTACAAATATAAGAGACGATCTAACCAAACAACATAAAGGTACCGGGCTCAAATGGAATATACAATGAACTTTAAAAATACGGAAGAAAAACATTATGCATATTGCTTCGAAAACAATTTAACAACTGCAAAGTACCAGAGGTGTGGACGGAAAGTACTGAAAATTACAAGCTGTCAGCTTAATGAATTGACATTCAAACTGTTTACCGCAGCAATAAATGATAAGACAAATGACAGATTAGATATGTTTGAAGAACAAGAAGTTTTCAGAAAAAAAAAACGCAGTACCATGGACGCCACAACAAACCCGATTATAACTGCTTTCTATATATATAGTACAGCGAAATGACATCCTAAAATGATTAGAAACAATACAAACGGATCATACCCTAATAAGTGAAACACCATATAGAAATCTAAATATAGAAATTCAGTCATTCCGACGTTGATCAACATGATCATGAACCAAATAATCCAATAAGACAAACGAGACGGATTTAGAATAGGTGTCCAAAAATGTTGTATGTTACGCCGATGACGCAGTACTAATAGCTAACAACGGAGAGGACCTGCAACGACAACCCGATACATTCTATTCCACTGATGTAGAATACAACATGTAGATGTCAGGTGGGGAAAAGTAAGTTCATGGTACTTAGCAAGGAGGTAATGAAGATGACTTATTTAGGAGTAGAAATAACCAGTCAACGAAACCGAATAACGGAGGTAATGGTGTAAACCCATTTTGCGATGAAAGTCAGCAGTTGCCTAATAAGATCCATTTGGAAGAATATATTATTCATGACATCAGAAAGTAATGTCAGGATAATACAGGACAATAGTGAGACCTATTTTAAAAAGACACAGCTGAAACAGGAGCAGATACAAAGATAAAATTGTGACCTACCGGACTTCAGCAAATGGATCTAGATTAAAGAAAAGAAGTGGAATGAATAGTTAAGCATTTGAAAAAGATGAAAATCTGAATAAAAGGCAGGCAAACAAACAGGACAAAATACTTAGTCGTGGGAAGAAGATCGGGATATCCCGAATGCGAAAATCGTAATTTCTCAGGAACTTATGTTGCTGAATATTATATAAAAAACACTAATTAATGCGGACAAGTATTTCACTTTTCTTTAAGATATTACGGTTGTTGATTCCAGAAATTCCAACACAATGCACATCGCCCAACTGAAATGTTTCCTTATGCTTTTAATCTTAATATACTTAAATTTTTAGAACCTATTCCTGATCTATTTTCATTGTGATGCCTTCCAATATACACATTGCAAACTAAGAGTTAGCAAAGTGTATATTTTCTGATAATACATTTTATAAAATTTAAATACAACACTGATGTATCGTCACACACATGCACAGACGTTTGTGTTGCCGCTTTAACACTCCGGCCTGGAAGCAAAAGTCAATCTTAGGCAGAGTCACGCGCCACAATGCCGGAATACCGATTCGGAATGACAGACGGGAACATAATTTGACAGCAAATAAGAAACAGGGGAAAGGGAATGAGTGCGTTGCGGCATGGGGAAGCAACGATTAAATAATCTAATAGAAAATGTCACGTTATAACGAGGTGTTAGTTGGCGTTGCTGCCAACGAAAAAAATATTACGCTTATTGCGAACACGTCTTTCTGAGGTAATCGTTTTAATCCCTCAGAAACTGTCAGAATATTAGGTTTGGTGTTGTCTTCGAGCAAACGGCGGTAAAGGCGACCGCAAGCGAAAAATTCTTTCTGTCGTTCATTTTTGGATTTAGCACCGAGTTAGGTATAGTTCTATCTAAACCAGTACTGGAATAAATATAGAGAAATGCTTTTACTTTTGTACTAGTTACGAAATAATATCCATAAATGGCGTCTTATAATTTTAGTAAATCCAGTGTCACTTAATTTTTTTTTAATGGACATAAAACTGAATGTATGAATTTTTTTATTTTTTTGGGACAAAATCTGTACATATGCAAGAAACTCCCAAACGTTTTAGGGTGTACACCAGACCCATTCTCAGTGGCAATTAAACGAAAAAGAATGGCCCTTTACCAATATGTAATTGACTTCTCAAACATTGCTCTAAGATTTTGATCAAAATTGCGGTTTTTGGAGTTTTCGACTACTAAAAATTACGGGTTTGCGAATATCGTTCGAATCGAATCGAATACTAATATTCGATTCGAATTTCGAATTGTAATTGTAATTGTAATTGGTAATCCGTAGGAACAAAATTTAATCGAAATCAAAACTTCAATGACTACCAAAAGATGCAATAAAACGTGAAAGATTATTTAAAAATTATAGTTTCAAACATATATGTCTTAACTTAAAATACATGATTTCAAACATTTTATGGCCTTAAACAAATTCTTCCTGTAACTTTAGCTTCCGCTTTGGATGAAATCAATTCTCTTATTTTCCACTCCTGCAATCTTATTCATAAATTCAAAATAAAAATGTTTCAAATAGATATTTCAACTACACGTTAATCTAGTACAATATAATTTACATAGATTTAGAAGAATTATTTATTGTTTTCACAGTGTTGTCAAATCATTGTCCGACTTTTTAACTGAACGAAAATTTCGATTTTTTTGTCATTTGAATGCTTTTTCCATAAGAACAGAGAATGCAGTAAATCTGAATCGGATTGAAAATTATGTGATTTATTGTTAGTTAAAGTCATCATGATTATATTGTTGACTCATTTTTTAAGTGAATAACTGGAAGGTACGGCTTACTTGTAAATATCTAAATTTATTTATTCTTGCGTTTAAGAAATCCTAATATAAACAGGCGATTTCCCTTCCATACCGACATTTTCTTGAGGCATGCAGAAAACCAAATCTGCTATTTAACCAAACTGTGCAAATAAAATGTTATCGTCACCGAAAGCAAGAGGAACTTATGTAAACAGAACGAATATTAAATAACAAAATGTAAATGTTCTAAAACCTCCTGCCGTTCCAGGCTCTTAAAGAACTTGACGGCGAAGGCAAAAACCGCATTTCTGTAGAAAATTGCAGAACAAAAAAGTTCAGAGTAGAAAATAAATTTGTACAAAATTAAATTTTTTATTCAAATGATTGCCTATTTTTAATTAATTTGCTACTTTAAGCAAAAAAAGAGATTTCTATCCAGTAGACACCTGCTATGTTCTCCACAGTTACTTATCTTTCGAGAAACAATGGATATTTCTGTTTTATATAAAAGTTGCTATATATCCACAGCAAACAGGGTTATCTAGTTTTTTTTATGTTTGTTCAGCGATGGATATTTCTGTTTTATATAAAAGTTGCTATATCTCCACAGCAAACAGGGTTATCTAGTTTTTTTTATGTTTGTTCAGCGATGGATATTTCTGTTTTATATAAAAGTTGCTATATCTCCACAGCAAACAGGGTTATCTAGTTTTTTTATGTTTGTTCAGCGATGGATATTTCTGTTTTATATAAAAGTTGCTATATCTCCACAGCAAACAGGGTTATCTAGTTTTTTTTATGTTTGTTCAGCGATGGATATTTCTGTTTTATATAAAAGTTGCTATATCTCCACAGCAAACAGGGTTATCTAGTTTTTTTTATGTTTGTTCAGCGATGGATATTTCTGTTTTATATAAAAGTTGCTATATCTCCACAGCAAACAGGGTTATCTAGTTTTTTTTATGTTTGTTCAGCGATGGATATTTCTGTTTTATATAAAAGTTGCTATATCTCCACAGCAAACAGGGTTATCTAGTTTTTTTTATGTTTGTTCAGCGATGGATATTTCTGTTTTATATAAAAGTTGCTATATCTCCACAGCATACAGGGTTATCTAGTTTTTTTTATGTTTGTTCAGCGATGGATATTTCTGTTTTATATAAAAGTTGCTATATCTCCACAGCAAACAGGGTTATCTAGTTTTTTTTATGTTTGTTCAGCGATGGATATTTCTGTTTTATATAAAAGTTGCTATATCTCCACAGCAAACAGGGTTATCTAGTTTTTTTTTATGTTTGTTCAGCGATTGCTCGCAAACGGCTCAAGTTATTTATACTGGATCCTGTTCCGGAATATCCCGAAGTGGTCCCATATTTTTTTCATTAACATAGTACCGTTTTTTAGAAAATGGGTAAAAACTTTTTTACCGATTCTTATACACTATGCTTTGGTGGAGTCGCCGGATTAAAAAAAAAAAGGATTTTTTTTATACGGAATAAATTGAAAACACATTGGAATAGTTCCGGGATATCCCGGTCCCATATATTTTTTTAATAACAGCTTGTACCGTTTCTTAGAAAATCCGGAAAACTTTTTTACAGACTTGCTTTTATAATAAACTTTGGTGGAGTCGCTGGTATTAAAAATATGCGAACATTTTCTGTTCGGAACATGGGGTATAATAAATTAAGAAGAAATTGGATTAGTTCCGCGAGATAACGAAGTGGTCCCATATATTTTTTTCAATAACACAGCTTGTGCCGTTTTTTAAAAAATCGGGAAAAACTTTTTAACGACATTCTTATACAGTATGCTTTGCTAGAGTGGCTGGTATTATCTGTTTGAAACTTGGGGTAAATTGTAAATAAAAAATATTTCATGTTTTTTAGTTAATTTTTTCAAGTCGGTTTTTGTTTTTTTTTGTAGGTATTTATAATTTTTCATTTGGGTTGTTTGTCATCACAAGGCTATCTGAGAAACAGATGTTAAATAATTGCAAATTTAACTGTACAAAGGCAATTAGTGGAAATTGCTTTTAACACTAGTTGTCTTCTTAACAACATTAGTTGACATACACAAAGAGTTTTGGTAAAAGAAAACAAGTAGTGTTTCCGACAATTTCCACAAATTTTCCCTACTGCACCTCGATTTTCAATTAACTCACTTATCTGTTTTTCAGAATTCTTGAGGAGAAAAAACCCAAACAATTTAAATATAGATTTACGTCCTCAGTCATTCAGAAATTAAAAAAATTAATTTCTATCATTTGATAGTACCTTGGTAAATATACAAAACTAACCATTTTACCTCTAGCGCACTGATCACCTCCACACAAAATTCGAAAAAAACACGTTTTCGATTTTTTTCCATTGAAAAGATACATAAATTCTATTTTTTAAGTTTTATGAACTATCAAAATATCAGAAACAATTTTTTTAATCCATCAAACTCTACAATACACTAAGGGTAAGCTAATTCTATCTAGCCATAGACCGCAATACAATATATTGTTACTATTCAAGAACCTTCATTGACTTGCGCTATCTTCAACTGAGACAAATCTCGAGTAATTGTTTACGTATTTAGTACAAATAACTGAATTTAAAATTTTATCCCAAAATGAATTTATACTTCTAGGAGGTTTAGAAAAAACTATGTTACAAAATCTCCAAACCGGAAGTCGTACTATTACTAGCCGTGTCCCTGTGCTAGGGTAGAACTCCCACGAAAGGATGCGTAGGTTAACTAAAGATAACAAAGCATTTATGATTTTTTTTTCGAGATTCTTCAGTCCATTACACGCAAGACGATATATCTCTAGTCGAGAAGAATAATAAAATAAAAAGAGAAAGCGCAACTGATGAAGGTTCTCGACTGGAAACAATATAGTCAATAATAACAGTTCTGCAGTACATTCGATTGTCTATAAAATTAGTCCAGATAAACTAAAGAAGATCTACCTTTATTTTCAGCAATAACTATACATTGCCATGAAACTGTTAATTATAATTGCAAGTTGCATGCCAGTACGCCACTATGTCACTAAAATGTGTAAACAGGTATTTATTTGGATTCGGTTTTTAATCTTTTACAAATTTGTATATACTGCTTCAAATTAGTTCCAATATTGTATTTATATGTTACAGGATATCAGGTGAATGACATAAAATTTATAAATCCATTACATTTTATTATCTTTGATCAACCCATACACTTACGAATCGTCCAACAAAAGTTTAATATAAAATATGGTTTTCTTAGGCCCGAAAATCACCAATTCCAAAAGATTACCACCCGCATATTTGAATACACCTCTCACCGATAAAAAAGCGAGCTCAGAATAGACCTTAACAGCCGTTTTAACGTTCATTGAGCCGCTTTTCTCTTGAATGAAATTACGACGTGGGAATTTTTATCGCGAACATTTGCTAAACGCCTTAAGGAGCTCGTCGAGAAAAAAAACTAATCCTGCTACATTCTCACAGGCTCATCAAATCCGAATCGAGGCGACGCTGATATCCTTGGGAATCATTCTCCCGACGTCCTTCGTACGGTTTCATGGAAAATCGTGTGTGCTACCGAATCATTGATATTAAGCTTTTCTAGAATGTAGATAGGCATACAAGGTGACAGAGTATGTGATTAAGCAGAATAGGTTTATTTTATATTTATTTGACTAATTTATTTTCTATTTCCTTGTAATTATAAAACATTTCCGTTTACAGGATCTTAGATCAGTTTCATTAACACTAATTTCAAAAATTATTTATACAATTAAATTTTTATTTGTTTTATAGTCATCGGGATTTTAAGTCAGAAATCAAATTTCTACTTTATAGAATAAAAGTATCTTTTCTATCCTATAGAGAAAATAAAAATGTGAATTTACCATTTAGTGCTACATCAATTTTATTTAATATTTAGCCGTGATTATTGAGTAGGGGAACCAATATGTGTCTCTTCTTGGAGAATAGTTAACTCGGAAACGCAGATTCATCAAAATGATTTTCAAAAACTCATTTAAATATGTCGAGAATGCCTCTTGGCATGTTATGACAAACACTCACTTAGAAAATTCAACTAACATTTTTTTTGACATAAAGCTATACGATACGTATATGAAAGTGTGGACAACAGTCGCTTCTTATAACGTATTACGATCAATCAAGTGATTGTTGTTATTTAACCGCAATGTGGTTACTAAGACACAAATTTTAATATTATATTATTCCTAGCCTTGTATCAAACATTGCGACTCATACTGTATTCGAACTTTCCGAGTTGTAAGTATTCGATTATTTAGCTTCTAACACTTCATATGTCTACGGTCACTCAATACAATAACAATCAAGGCATAATTGTTCAATCAACTTTACTAGCCAAAATTCCAATACTGTATTTCATTAAATGATATTGTAATGTTTTCATTTTCACAATCGGGTCCTTGGATTTATTTAAAAACACAGTCCAACTCACTATAATTTATTCTCACAAATATTTACAATTTATCTTGAACACCTATGTTTACTAGACTGCCACTGAATACTGAATGAATGCTTTCGCCAGATCTTGGTATTTATATATTTCTTCTCCGAATTCTCCAGAAGGTCAATGAGCCCTCCGGAAATTTCTTTCATGTGTTCTCGAGGAATCGATGAAATTCTATGGATTTCTGCTAGGGCCAGCTGCTGGCCTCGGGTCGACAGACCAAGATTTCGGGTTCCACGAATGAATGCTGATTCTACGAAATATCTGATGAATTCCGATCACAATATTATAACATGCATAATGTTACGAGAATTCATCCGACAGCTGGTGCAATCGGCCATCAACCAATTCGTGTAAGGTACATTATTCCGATAATTCTGGGAATCCGAAATGTTTGCCTCTTAACAGGCCGACCGCTGCCGTTACTGGGAATTCCCTTGAAGTTTCCAGAACACATGAAAGAAGTTTCCCGATGGTTCGTTGACTTACCAGACAATTCCAAGAGAAATATATAAATATGGACAGCTGACGATAAGATTCATTCCATTTTCGTCGGTCGTATTGTATAGTTACGATAAATTGTAAATAGTTTCTGTGAATATAAATTTTGTTAAAGTAGTGGAAATAAATTAGAGTGAGTTGGACTGTGTTTTTAAATAAATCCAAGAAATAAACTGAACCCGTGTGTGAAAATAAAAACATTACAATATCTTGTTGTCCTTATTTACACACTGCAGGTACAAACCACTTCGTATATGGTGATGTTTGTCACCGCAGCTGCCCTGTACCCTGTAAATTTCTTTTAATTTTACAGACAATAAGTAAATTTTAAATGTGTGCATGTTACATGGATGAGCCAATCAAAATCGTCAGCATATCTTAGCTAAGTGTGCGTTTATGGAGCTGCGATAAGTAATAAGAGCATCGACGAGAGCCACGATGAAAGAAAGCGTAGCGAATAGTGAAGTTCTCTCAATACTGACATTGCCTTTTAGCAGTTAAAACATAGTTTAAAATGAGCGATTCCGAGGAAGATATTTTGTTATTTTCCATTGTTACAAATATATTCTTGAAGTTGAGCAGAAATCACTTTAAAATATTTTTATAAAATTTCAAAACCCAACTGCCTCCACTGAGGATATACTAGAAAATAAACAGTTTGCCTACATGTGGTTTTTAATTTCAAAGCCACTTCACACCACAATTTGTCCAAAATAAATCTGTTGTGGTGATTTTTATCTCTTTGATCCCACAATTTGGATCTGACAAAAATTTAACTGATAAAATTATCAACGTCCATACTCGACTGAAGCAAAGAAAGTGCGTATATCAATTATCGCCGCTCTTATCGTTGGTCGAGACTGAAGACAGTCGGAAGAACGATTCGTGATTCGTCGCCCTACTCCAATATAAACAGAGAGAGATCTGTGGCAAACAGGTTTGAGATTTTCTTCACTTTGTTAGTATTGGCGTTCTTATCACTTATCGCAGGTGCAACATAAACGCACCGTAAGAAACAGTAGAGGAATTACATGAGATCTTGAGTCAGAACGCACCATAAATACTATTTCTTAACTTTGTTAGTAGTCAATGTAAAGACAATAGTGTGAAAACTTATGCTACTTCTGACCGCTGAGCATCAATGGCAACGACTACAGTGGTGCAGGCAACGGCAACATTGGAATATAGAATGACATCAGGTTCGGTTTGGATGGCCATGATGGCTGAAAAAAGGGTTAAACGACCTCGAGGAAAAAGACGTCAACCTCAATTTGATGTTGAGTGACATATAAACGTTATATAGGCGTTATGGTGTGGGATGCTATTGCACATTCTTTTCTGCTTGGCCCTTCAGCGCGTTCAGTACGATTCATTTAACAGCACAGACATTAACAACTTTAGGTATTCAGCCTGTTCTGTTTTACAATGACAACCACGAACGTAAACGATGAGTATGAAAAGCACAGCTATCTGCTATTTATTTTATCCGTCGAAACAGGACAACTGCTTTCTCAGACGTTTAGTTTTTGACTTAGGTTAGTTTAGTTAAGGTTAGGTGCATTTTTAAACCCGGACTGTTTATGTTATTGTTATTTTTGCAGACAATAACAGTTGTTATTGTTGTCGAGTAAATAATAGTTGTTAATAACCAATTAACCGTATTCTCGAATTGGAGTAATATAGGTATGGCGAATGCGCCAGGAGAAAAACTAATCATTATAATAATAATAATAATGAAATTTACATCGACCACCCAGTTGTTACATTCAATCCAGCGGTAAAAAACTTCAAATCAGAAAAAAAAACGAGTTTTATACCGTAGCAGATTCAATTTATTTATTTAGAAATTGAGATCCTCCTGCTTTTTTGAAGTCGGTTAAAAGTGATTGTTCTTTACATAAAGTAATTGCTTATAACCTTTTATTATATTGAAAAATAAAACATTTTTGTCATCCTTCCCTATTAAATCTCGTTAAAACCGTTCACGTCCTGCCATAAAATACATATTTTATGCCACTCAATACCACTTTCAATAAACGACCCATCTCGAAATTCCATTTTTTTTTCGCCAATAAAATCCGTTTCTCATATAGAAATAAATGTGAGTTTTCGAACGTAACAAGCCCATTACGTTAAATAGTTCACTTTCGTTCGAGTAACAACCGGCCCAAGAATCCCCAAATTGCCGTTTCGATAGCAAGGTACGAGATAATGGCATAAATATTGATAATAAGCATTAGTGCGTTTTCTCTTCCCGCGAGAAAAGGGGTCTCGTTGGCCGTGGAAAACAGACGAGAGTCAGAGAAAGCCGAACTTTATCGACAGCACGTGCAATAGAGTGAGACGGACCGGTTGAAATCGATCGATTTAAGTCGTGGCCGTACGAATGGAACTTATGCTAATAAATTAGACGGTTTCTAAACAGCCCGCATTGCAGATCGATGCATTATAATCCTCCTCACACAACACACGCAGTATACACATTCGAATGGTCCGCGAAACACGAAAAGGACCTAATCACGATCATTACCAGTCGTTTCGTTATAATAAACCATAAGTTTATTTCCTTCGTTTTATTGATAACGATTACACGCGAATCTATAGAACGGTCATTTCTAGTCTATAATACACGGCATGTAACGATTGGCTACCATAACCGAGTGTTGTTTGTGGATTATTGCGGTGGAATGACACTGAGTTTCGTCACGAACACAACAAGTGTTGGTGATGACAGAATAACGAGGGAATTTCGATTGAGTAATTCGATTGATGGCTTTTAGAAAATCCGAATCAATGAATAATTCCCTTATAAGAGTGCTCGGATATTTCCACAACAGTTCAGCTTGAAAGAACACTCTTTTGGGATAATTTCTTTGGTCTTCTAGGAATAGAATATTAGCAACATTTTCTGGATTGTTCTAGAACAACTATCAGATTTGCTCTAAAATTTGGGAAATTTATCATGAATTGTGAACGAAGAATATGGAGAGAGGAGCTAAAATTCTGGAACGACTTAAAAAAACAACAAAAGCCAAACGGAATATCACTCATATCAGTAAATTCAGGAGAAAAAAAAAACGAAAACCTAGTAGCCTTTGAGTCGGTCAACGTCCAACTTGTACCTGTATCATCAAGTTACACCAACTAGAAGAACTAGTTGAGTAGCAAGATACCACTCAACTAATTCTAGTTCATTAGATATGGATCAATTAAACATTGAAATCAGATCGTATCGCCTCCAACAATAAGCTATTCGAATGAAGGGATCAAACAATAGTGCAACGAAATCAAAGAATCACTAGATTTTACTTTATAACCGGCAACATTAATGCCAAAGTGAAGAAAGGATGAATCACTGCAACAATTTGGGATTGGTGAATCCAAAGTAAGAAGATCGACAGTTTGCACACCACCGAGATAATCATATATCAAACTCCTTCATAAGGTAAAACTCCAATTAAAAAACTCCAAATTAAGAAGACTCCTGTAAAATAACAACATCATAAAAGATGTAAAAGTCTGCTAAATAGTTTACGAGGCCTATGTGAGCAATGCTCGTCCCTAATAATCAACTATTGGAAAAGTAGCCCACCAACAGCATGGCAGTCTGAAAGAAAGTTCCGAACTATAGCTAGCCACTACTTGAAACTTGAAGAGAAGCCACAAGGACAACAACTATTGATAATGTTATATAGTCCGTGGGTTCAATTTAAAATTATAAAACTAATATGCACTTTCAATTTTTCTAGAACTTTTATTTACGTCAAATTTGTGCAGAACAGCTGATTCACAATAACATTACAATATACGCTAGTCGTCGCCGTCTAACTGACTTGCGATCGTGGCTGCTTCCTTTTTAAAACCAGCATCGAAAATTCTCGTAAAATCAGTCATCAATCCTACAGCTGCCGAGCCATTTCGAGAACATTTTTTTATCTCAGAAGCGATCGGTGTACTGAAATAAAACAGGGTCGGCTTTGGTAAATTTCGTAACAATAATAATAATAAATAGAAACATAACAAAATGAACACATGACCCAGCTCGAAAACAAAAGCTTGTCTCTAGAAAACGCGGAAATAGAAAAGGAAAATATACATACAGCTAGTGGAATATCACTAAATAAATCTAAATGAAGCCAATGAATTTATACAATACAGATGACGAAGGAAGCAGTACCAGAAGAACTCGTGGAAGAAGTGGAGTCAGCGATCTATAATATGAAAAATAGTTAGGTAATTGATCCATAGCAGCAATATCACTACAAGTTCTCATCGCTGATTTTTTCTGCATTTAGTTGGTCCTCAGCAAAACATTTAGGTAGCAAAGGAATGCCTCCAAGAAAAAAATCAACCTATTTTTATCATGTCTAGCTCGATGGATAACATTTAGATAGTACAGACTGTAAAAAATGAAATCACCCTTTATTATGATTACCTTTTTTTGAATTTAATATGATAATAATATTACTTATTGGAAAATTCCGTGGACGTTCTTTCAAGTTGGAAATTTTTATACCGTGAGCTATCGATAATGAAAATCCAGTGATGCTTTTGTCTTCTTTTTGATTTCAAATCGTCTCCCCTTTTTGGGTTACTAGTAGACGGTTTGTTTTTAGCGGACTATACGTAATACAATCTTTCGTACGTTTCAAGAGCAGGCAAAAGTAAAACATGGAATTTTTCTTTTTTTTTTCGAGAATGATTTTTCAATGGCTACTAGTAACCCAAATGGCAGAGAATTTAAAGTCAGAGAAAGTTTCAACTTTTTCAAGGGGCTTCCGGGGTTAAAATCACTTTTATAACCATTAACTGTCACAACTGTTATACCTCTTCAAAAAGTAGACAAAAACAAATGACACCATTTTCAATATTGATAACTCCCTGACTATTTGTTATGTTAGTGTTTAGAATTCTGGTAAAACGAATGTACAATGATTGGAATAGTTAAGCAGCTACAGTTACTTGAAGGAACCATAACTGGCATACTGATCCGGCGTCCCTTCCAAAAACCTTAACGAGGGAATCAACTCCAAGAGCTTTTAAAAAAATAATTCTGTAGGATCAGACCTGTAATCCACTATTTATATTTTAGTACCATTTTTCCAAAACTATGGAGAAGCTCCATCTTAGTACGACGTAAATTTTCATGTAGGTATTTTCAATTCTTCTAAAAGGAAACACTCAAGTTCAAGCACCTCGCGAAGTAAATAACCTTTAGCCAGCAAAAAAAACTACAACGTGCGCAAACAACGAACTTTTCCTTTCTTTTCGATGACAAATACACCTGCTGCTCTCACTCGGTTATCCTCAACTTAATAAAAATAAAGGAGATAAATGAGAAAAAAAGATGAGCAAACGATGTTAAGGAATGCGGAAAATGTCGAGAAAAATGACTAATATTTCCGATAAAACGAAAGGAGAAGGAAGAGCAAAGAGTCCTTGCACTCGAACGAAATGTATGCAAACGGTGTTAGGATGAAAGTGGGCATGTAATTGGTCCCCACTGCCACGAGCGCCGCGACGCGTCTATTGATTGCCGCCCCCTCGTCGACCGCTTGCGGGCGGCATGACGGCGAGGGGCGGCCAGAGGAATCGAGTTAGAGAGGCAGTTGTTCCCGAGAGAGGGAAGAGCGCCACCAACACCGCCGGTGGGTTAGGAATGAATGGAGCAAGGTTTTTGAAAAGATCGCTCTGCTGCGTACCCGCCACCGGTAAAGGGTTATCGACAGGATTATCGGAGCAAAAGAAAATCAACACACTTCGGTATTATATTATTTAATAACCGAATATAATTCGTTATAAAAAACGTTCAAAGGAATTTCGGAGCAATATCAAATTCTATCATACTTTTAAGTTACAGCTTATTTTCCTTTATCCCGTTCGTACAGTGATACTAAACTTTAAGGCTTAGGAAGCACAAACATTATTTTAATGAGATCTTTCAAATTGGGGACCTTTTTTCTTAATTAAGTCTTGATCTGCCTTGAAACTATACGCAACCATTATAATGTCATCCAGATGAGAGCACGTAAATTTGTTCGTATAAACATTTTTTGCATACTTCATTCGAGAAAACGATTACTCGCACATATATGTAGCTGCATGCAAGGATGTACGATTTGGTATTCTTAGAAAACGAATCACCTTCGAAATATTAAGCATAGTGTAAATCCATCACAAGCTATACAAAAACGCCTCACGCTGGGATGAAACTACTGGATATTCGAAAATGTTAATTGCCTGATGATCCAGGTCAGAAAGTAGTTTTCAGTCAGTACAGAAAGTTTAAATATTAATCCTAATATGTACTCCCCAAATAATTTTGCCCTGCTTGTCTCTACCATCCATAAACTTAGTAATGTTGCTCTTTTAGTGGTGTTCTGACGTATGTCAAGTCTCTAACTCAAAATATCGCACACCGAAATTCGTTTATTAGAATGATGACAAAATTTTGTGGTGGTATTGTACATTGGATGTTATATCTGTTTATTGATTAACTTTATTTTATTAATATTCTATAAACGAAGAGACTCCTAATATATGACCTGATCCCTGTTTGGTACACAGAGAAATAAGTTGTATGTGCACTTCAAGGTCAAAGAAGTGTCATGTGGGTCTGTAGGAACGAAGTCTAGAAACAAATGAATTTTTTGTATGTGTAATTGTGGGACGGGTTTAAATACTTTCTATACAAAAATCAAGTGATGTTAAAATTTTAACTTCGATGTCATTTATTTAATTTTAAACAAATATTAGCAGTTGTTATTAATGGTACAATTTAATGTACTTAATTGTTTGAATATAGGTTATGTAGATTATTTATGTTATTCAAGCGGATACCTAGACAACAGTGAATTTTCAGGAAGTGTCAAACTACTCTTGTTGAACCCCTCGTTTCCGAAGTAGCGTGTTACAGTTAGTTTGTGATATAGAGATTGAATAGGGGCTTAATCCATCTGTTTTCCAAATTCTCATTTAAATTGATAGGCAAGTCAAAACAGGAGTTGCATTACCTCTTAGCTTTTGATTAAACTGAAAAAGGAAAACTAGAACTGGCGGAGTTTCATAAAGCAGTATAAACACTTTCGGTCAACTGTATCATCAACTGCAACGGAAAAGTAAGATGAGGATTGTGTATGTTCTTCTACATGATTAGTCTGGCAGCCATCATCTCTTTAGTTATATAATTTCGTCACTCATTGATCACGTAAGAAATCTTATTATGTACATTACCATTGTCAATGGGAAAGTTATGAAGTTAATATTTTAACATCTTAATTTGGTCAACAGATGTGATCTAGAATTTGGTACAGTAGAAATCTTATTGAACATGATAAAATAATACGACTGAATATAATTCCCATTGCCACGTTTTTTAAATAAAAACATTTCGTCAAACTTTACAACAAAATATACCTAGTTTACAAAAAAATAAATTGTATGCAGTCAAGAAATATGCGTGACTTTGAAAGCAATTTAAAAGGAATTGATATATTGTACTCACATGTACATCTATGTTCAAAATTAAATTTGGGGATATCCTTCTTGGGTTGAAACATTGCAAACTTGTATTTTCTATTAAAATCGTCTATTTTCATATAATTGTGGGTACTTTTTTAACCATTGGCAACAACTAAAAAAAACACACAGAGGTTCCAAATCCGGAACCGTTCCATGTTGCTGTTACCCTACAGTTATCAGGTTACAATTTCCCCTGAAGTTAAGCTGATAATTTTTAACAGGAATCTATTTCTAATATTGTAAAAATACGCTCGAATAGGTTGTTTACACACGAAGGTGCTCCATCGCATTTTAGCTTGTTATAAACACTTATCAGCGTTCATCGAGTCCAGGGGGCCCATCTTCTGGGGCTAGTGTGTAATACCCACCTTTGTATATAATTGATACCTTTTACATAAAATGATTGTTTATAGTTCAGAGATTTATGTATGTGGATTAAGATTTTTCGATCTGTGACTGAACCTAGTCAGGTACACATACTTTATGAAGGATTATTCTAAACGTCTGACCATAAGTTAAGACGGATTGTCATTTTTCATCTCAGAAAAACCTAAATGACAAAATCTCCATAATTCTCATGCAATCAGAGTAATTTAAAATAAGACTTGAAACAAGTCTAAATAAAGTTCAAGGCAAGTCAGGCAAGTTGGAGAGAAGAAAAGCTCCATCAGCTTGTCATTTATGGCACCATCACAAGCATTCGGTGAAATTGACAATCATACTTGAAACCGTTCAACAATATAAAAATGTAGTTATACCCAATGTCAGTATAAACATAAATAGGTTTTTTCAACGTTGTGGCCGAAAAAAAATTCTAGTTGTATTAATTATTAATTTTCTGATATAATTTATTGTGTTTGGAACTTATATTTTAATGTTATGTATAACTCTTAATCTGCAACTTTTGTATTGACCGATTTCTGGTAAAGTGACTTTTCTTTACTGGCTTGGAAAGTTTAGACTATTTTAAATATACAGATCTTCCAGCAATTGTGGTCTTATTCCAAAAAAATCAGAAAAATTGTTTTTAAAATGTTACATCAAATGTTTTAACTTTGTGAACACCCTGCATTTAGCTCTATAATAACTTCAGTGGTACCAAAAAAGCGTCTATTTATATAATATTTCTTTGTAGTACCTTTAACATTTTATTATAACAAAATATAATCTGGATTGTTTTGAAAACTATGAGCTTTTATTTTTGTGCTCTTACTACAGCTCAAATACCCCTTCTTTATATTTGCTTATCGCAGCTAAAAATTATTTTATTACCGTGAAAACCCCAAGATCTTTGACTTAATTCAAACTCTTTCTACAACTTTCCAGATCAGTCCCGTGTTATCCCTCGACAGGCTAATAGTCGTAAACTCAAAATTCAAATTCGTGCTATACCCATTCCCAAATCCAATTAATGTAACCATCCGGTTTTTAATTAAATTTTCCGTGGAAGGGAGGGGTCGATGGTGTTATTTTCGTTCCCTCAGTTTTGCGTACACTCAGAGAAAATCTTTTACAATACATGTTTTATGAAGTTCTATTAACTGGTAAACACGTTTGGGCTTTTCCCCACAGAGGTATATTTACAATATTTTTATGATTGCTGTTATGTAGGGTAATATTGATTTGGTTTACCCTTGTTGTTCAGTAAACTGCCTAAGTGATCGTAGGTACAATTATTTGATGATTTCTAGTTTTCTTTGGCTCATACTAGTATGTTTGTCTAACTGGTAAAAGTTCAGGTCTGCGTTTCTCAAAAGTCGATTGTATGTTTATTTGTTATAAGATACATTATTATTTTTATGCTATTTATAATTTTTGTTTTGATACCTTTAAAATTATTGCAAAATGTTGTAATTCTTTCTAGGGAAATCTAACTTGAATTCCATCCATCGTAATTTTAGAAAAGACACAAAAAGTTAATAAGAGAATCCATATTAAGATCTTGAAACTGCGGTTACAATTTGTTGAATTAATTTTTAAGTTCTGATATGTAAATATAGTCGATATAAGTTGATTAGTTTTAAGACAAGTTTAATACTACTAGTGGTCGCCCAGTGGTCAAAATTCGACCCTATTTCATGAAATTGTAAAAAGTATATTTTTATAAGAAACAGAGTTGTGGAGAAATCGGAGAAGTAGATGTAATGACCAAAACTGTTCACTCATTTTGACAAATCTATTGAAATAAAAAGAAAATACAAATATAATCAAATATCGGTATTCGAAATATTTTTGACAAATGAATGACCCCCCAAATTTTTGACTGGAACTGCTCCTGGCAAAATTTCGATATAATAATTGGATTGTTCTTTACCACCTAAAAGTTTTCGTCATTTGTGGTTTCAATCAAGTTCAGGAATATTAAAGAAAAGGGAGAACCAACATTCTCTATTGTCCGCTGTCTGACAATTTTTTTACACCTTCGGGAAAGTTGTGATAATAATATATTAATCATATAATTAAATTCACATTAAAAAGAGAATATTTAATATGAAAGTTAGTGCAATGCAGCCGAAAAATCAATTTTACCACTGAACCTAAACAATAACAACGCTTGCATGCCACTTCCAGAGGTACATGCTCTAAGAATATATCTAACGATCGCTCCCTTCATATATAATTACTCAATGTTTTGAGTTTTGACCGTCTGGCGGCGGCGGCACCACAGGCACAGATCAAATAGGCGACATTGTCAGTTGTTTGGCGTTGACAGTATGGACGTAAATAATGAATTTTTATTATATTTTATTTAATGAATGAACCAATATTATAAATTAATATTAGCATTCTGCACTGAAGGTCGTCAGTAGCTATTAAACAAAACAAAAATGAAGAAAGTCGGTTGAGAGACACAGGAGAAAATGGTACCTAATCGTTTTGTCTTTGCCTACTTATATATAGATGCCCAGGACAGCGTTACATTAGATGTCATAAGAATTATTTGATAAGCGGGCATTGAATCAATGGCTAAGGTTTAGATTAACATTGAAGGAAAAAATAAAATTCAGCAAAAAAACTATTACAAAACTATTATATGAGGAAAACAAAAAGTACAAAAACATTCACAAAATTTTAAGAAGAAAATTTCTAGCAAGTTGTGCAGGTAACGGTAAATGCCAGTGAACTAGTTGAAAAAAAATAACGCAAAAAATGTTATAGTAATTAGTTAGAATCAAATAGCCTAAATATCTGTTGATAATCTTTATGTGAAAGTTAACGATATTGAAGACATAAACAAAATGAAATTTATATATAGTACAAAGTGAAGAACTCATAGAACAAAAATTATTTGTAGATCAAAAACAAATGAAATGGCGAACTTACAGTATTTTTGGTCTGGATAGACTAAATTTTATTATGACTTTTTGGCTGTTTACCTATTAATATGCCTTGGAAGATAGGTGGGCAATAAGGTTTTTTTATAGTTTGCTAAAAAGCAGGAAAAAGGGCTTTTAAGCTTTCTTTATAATAAATATTTTGAAGGACATAATCATATGTATACGACTATCTTTATCTGAAGAAATGATTTGTTGCCTTGTTATTTAATGGTTTTTCAAGCAACAACTGTCTTAATTAAGCCTAAGCATTACGTTACAATGGCGGAATTAAGTTCCTGATAGAAAAAGAGATATCGGGAGGACAATTTTAATGCCAAATAAATGATGCAATATGTACAATAAAGAATGCCCCAATTCTCGCCCATTTACCCCTAAAACCCCTTTCTTGGTTTACCAAAAATCTTAAATTGACTGAATTTCCTTAATAATTTATTACTTGAGCTCCTAATACTATAGCGATCGACAGCCAAATTTGATCAAAATCGCTTTAGGTCTTTTGAATATTTCCGTTCAAAGTTTGACATCTGTTTTCATCCCGTTTCATATTTAGAGGTCTAAATTACAAAAATGACCGAACAATATTTTTTTCCAAATACTCAAACCAGCTCCCAACCAAAATTTTATTGCTTTGAGTATTGTAAAAATTTTGACATCCTTTTCATACCCCTTTCATCTTCTTTTGGGGCTGAATTCTGAAAAAAGTAGATTATGTTCTTTTATGACTTTTAACCTATCTCCATTAGACTTCATTCTAAATTTCATCGAAATCCATTCAACGGTTTTAGACATGAAAACGTAACAGACAGGGACACTTCTGCTTTTCTAAAGTTCTTCCTTGTTGCCTAGCAGTTCCCATTTTATATATAAAAAATCCCATTTTACATATCACTAAAAAATACTACCAATGTTCCTCTATCTCTTAAATCCGTATTTGCGTACTCTCGTTTTTTGTATTTCCACTTCAAAATTACATTTTCTGTCAAGAAACAGTGTCCTATTGTTAACAAAGTTACCAAAGTACCTCCACACCTAATTTTCTCAAAATCCCTCTAGTAGTTTTTGCGTGTTGCCTATTCAAACAGACACACAGGCCAACAAAAATTCCAAAAGTTATTGTTTTGTCGATGACTATTTAAACTTACACCAACATACTCAAATTTCATGTACAGATATACGTATCGCTTTAATCATTTTAGAATTCTAATTACGTTCCTCTTGACTAAAGTTCCACTATTTATAACAGCAAACATTTTTCTCGGTGTAATATGATACATATCCTGTTCTGTACCACACCTTCATTATCTAGAAAGACCAGAGTGTTCAAAAAGCATCTGTAGGAATACGATAAGATTAAAACTTGGACTCGAAGAGTCAAAATGAAATCAAACGGGTTCTCGGTAAAGGATAATTTCTACACACACCTAATCTCTTATGTACATATAACGCTGTCAAACATCCATCCAATTAGCGAACTTGGAGGATTTATTACGGGTGGCATGTGTTCAGATAGATTGGTAATTGCTTTATTCTAAGTTGAAAGTTCAGATTTCGACGTGGTATTAGAAGGAAACATTCCCAGTCCGAAGAAACAGTGATAACATGTATATGTATAATTATACATATATTTTTTTGAAACACTGCCACAATCTGCCTTTGTTTTAACAAATAAATTACGATGTTTATTATATATTTTCTATTTATACAAACTGAGATGGGTCCAAACAACTCTTGTTGTAATGAAATTTAATTTATGCGTTTTCTATCACTTGGCATTTATTTAAAAATTACTAAAATATTTTCGAGGCTTAACGTCCATTTTCAATCATGTTTAAACCATTGAAAAATCAAAAAAAAAACTTGGATATGACTAAAACCTAAGTCAATTTAATAAATTAAAAAAGAACTGTTAGACAGTATCCTCTTGAGACATTTCATTATTATGTTCTTTAAATTTCTAGTACCATAAACACTAAACTTACTTTTGCCTACATTGTGATTTACTCTTCGTTAATAGTCCTCATATCCTATACTATTCGATTACAAAACCATGGTTCTAATCCTCTGCCAAAAACAGATCTAAAACAAGAATAAAATATTATTAGTATAAAATCCGGAAAAAACAGCTTTAGTTCGTACCTATTAAGGAAATTAATTTCACATAAATATTCCAATTAACGTTGAGAATACGAACTTCCAAGTATATTTCATTAAATTATTTTGGAAACGTAACAAACTAGCCAGTAAATAAGGGATTATAACTTTATATTCAGATTGTAATTATTTGAATATTGTAAAACTAAACCTTTTGTACCAACATTACCGCCCAAATTTTACCTCTTCATCTAACAACTGAACTTGGCCGCCCACATGGTCTTTTATGGTTTTCTATCTCCGCCCGCTTGAATCCAGTTCATTTACAATATTTTTATGTCATCGGACAAGCACGTGAGTGGTCTTCCTTGGTTCAAGCTCTCGATTCCAGCAGTCTCTTTTTCCACCTCCCGTCCTTCCTTCTCTTCTTCCTCCTCCCGGTTATATGACCTGCCGATCTCCATTTTAAGCCAGCTATTTCCTCTGCAACATTCATCTCATGGATCCCCCTAGCCTACTAGCATCGACCTTTGCATTGTACTATTTTCATTTGCCTCGTAAATGTGATCGTGGTTGAATGCTTTCTTCTTGAGGCATATTAGGAAATCGCTTTTGAATATATGTCTTAACGTTCCACAAACTGTCTAGACCAGATTGTTTCTTCTATGGAGCTCACAAGTTCCTTGACCCTCTAACTTCATGGCCCAGATGCTTAATCTGACCAACAATTGTCTTGTATCTTATATGTTGTCAGTTGTTATAATTATGTTCGTGTGCGAAGCAAAGATGACTGAGTCTGCTACCATCTATTGGCATACCTCAATTTTAAGCTTTTATGGCATATTTCAAGTGTGGTATGAATAGTTTGCCTTGTCCCCCTCTTGTTGCTAATAGAAATAATGATTATATTTATTTGACTGAAATTGTAACATTCTCATATAAATTAAACATTGATTTAAACGGATCTCAATCCAGATTGGTATTGGTAACTTCATTTATTCTTCTAAATATTTTTGCTTCTGTCTTCAAAACTATTTGTAGTTCCGAGAATTTCAATAGCCGTAAATCTATTGTCAAGAACATTGATCATTTTGCAATTAATATTGTTAACATATTTATGCAACTTCGCCTAAATCTGTTAAATATTTTTTTTAGTTTTGCGAATAGATCTTGGTATCATCTCAGTAAATACTATAAATAAACTTAATGTAGTTTCTGTATCATCATTGG
Organism: Octodonta nipae; assembly: GCA_034190945.1. NCBI lineage: Eukaryota > Metazoa > Arthropoda > Insecta > Coleoptera > Chrysomelidae > Octodonta > Octodonta nipae. Next base: position 22,791,597 of record CM067223.1, read on the forward strand.
TGAATAAATAAGAAAATTCTCTCTATTGCCAAATATTTGAACTGTTTTTGCAAAACATTTTTCTAAACATCAAAAGACAATGATTTTTTTCAAATCTTACTCTCAATATTCAATAAGCATGATTATGGTAATCATGTCATGTGTATACGGCTAAATTGCGAGGCCCCGTAGCTAAATTTTCCGAACAGTAAGCCCCTGTTTGTTATTTAGGCAACGCAGCTTCGAACAGTAAACCAATCAGTATTTCATTAAATCATTAACTGCGTTTACTCGACTGTTATTTCCAAACTATAGCACCGATTCTATAGAAATTAAGGCCAGATTTTCCACACCGGCGACCAGCAAAGAGTTTGTTGCTTTCGCGAATAAACTACAAAGTTGCCGACTATGGGGGCCGTTTAGGCAGTCAATTTCGGTCGTAATCAGCACTTTGCGCATTATGTATTGGGAAACGGTAGTTCTCCTTTTCACGTTTACCTTTCCTTAAGACGCATACCGAGTTGTATAGACACTTTGGATTCCTAACGATGTCTAGGAATTCCCTTTCGATATACTGAAACGAGTCAGATAAAGAGATGAACAGGAACAGCGTTGCCAACTATGTGTTAGTTCAGCTAATATCATACAGAGTTAATAGATTTTGGGAGCTGTGAAAGATATCAGCATATCACTCCGAATATAGAAATATGTACAAAGATTCCTTAACAATAACCTAGATGAGAAATTCTTTCTGAAATATGGATTTTTTGACTATACTTGAGCACTGTTGAATCATAGATCTTGATACATATCAACTCAAATTTGTCTACCCCCTAATGAAAAGTTTATTCATAGTTGACAAAAAGTCACAACTTATAAACCCTAATAAAACCAGCTGTTGAGCTGAACTGAACTGAACTCTTCTGCTTCAGTTTTCTTGTTCTTGATTTTACCAGTAAATTCTTGTTCCATATCAAAGACCAATAAATATTGCGATTTTTCTCGAACTGTTAATTGAAATGTTTCAATCAGTCAAGAGGACACAGACAACTAGTTTGTTCGTAAAGGGTTTTTCTGCGAGAATCATAACTTTCCATGACAATATGATCGTTTTCTGTACCCTGTTGTTAAACTTTAGTCTTCACATCAAACTTTGGGGGCGAGCGGGTCGACCCCCCCCCACTCTTCCCCGCTGGCAATGGTCTTGCCAAACTTGTAATGCTAATGCACCCAAATTCCCTCCTAAATCATTGTTGTCCTTATAGTTGAAAAAATCCTATTTTTTTTCCAAGTGTCTCAAGGTATAAGGGTTTTTCTGCGAGAATCATAACTTTCCATGACAATATGATCGTTTTCTGTACCCTGTTGTTAAACTTTAGTCTTCACATCAAACTTTGGGGGCGAGCGGGTCGACCCCCCCCCCACTCTTCCCCTCTGGCAATGGTCTTGCCAAACTTGTAGTGCAAATGCACCCAAATTCCCTCCTAAATCATTGTTGTCCTTATAGTTGAAAAAATCCTATTTTTTTTCCAAGTGTCTCAAGGTATAAGGGTTTTTCTGCGAGAATCATAACTTTCCATGACAATATGATCGTTTTCTGTACCCTGTTGTTAAACTTTAGTCTTCACATCAAACTTTGGGGGCGAGCGGGTCGACCCCCCCCACTCTTCCCCGCTGGCAATGGTCTTGCCAAACTTGTAATGCTAATGCACCCAAATTCCCTCCTAAATCATTGTTGTCCTTATAGTTGAAAAAATCCTATTTTTTTTCCAAGTGTCTCAAGGTATAAGGGTTTTTCTGCGAGAATCATAACTTTCCATGACAATATGATCGTTTTCTGTACCCTGTTGTTAAACTTTAGTCTTCACATCAAACTTTGGGGGCGAGCGGGTCGACCCCCCCCACTCTTCCCCGCTGGCAATGGTCTTGCCAAACTTGTAATGCTAATGCACCCAAATTCCCTCCTAAATCATTGTTGTCCTTATAGTTGAAAAAATCCTATTTTTTTTCCAAGTGTCTCAAGGTATAAGGGTTTTTCTGCGAGAATCATAACTTTCCATGACAATATGATCGTTTTCTGTACCCTGTTGTTAAACTTTAGTCTTCACATCAAACTTTGGGGGCGAGCGGGTCGACCCCCCCCCACTCTTCCCCGCTGGCAATGGTCTTGCCAAACTTGTAATGCTAATGCACCCAAATTCCCTCCTAAATCATTGTTGTCCTTATAGTTGAAAAAATCCTATTTTTTTTCAAATGTCTCAAGGTATAAGGGTTTTTCTGCGAGAATCATAACTTTCCATGACAATATGATCGTTTTCTGTACCCTGTTGTTAAACTTTAGTCTTCACATCAAACTTTGGGGGCGAGCGGGTCGACCCCCCCCACTCTTCCCCGCTGGCAATGGTCTTGCCAAACTTGTAATGCTAATATTCCCTCCTAAAATTGTTGTCCTTATAGTTGAAAAAATCCTAAAGTGTTCAAGGTATAAGGGTTTTTCTACGAGAATCATAACTTTCCATGACAATATGATCGTTTTCTGTACCCTGTTGTTAAACTTTAGTCTTCACATCAAACTTGGGGGCGAGCGGGTCGACCCCCCCCACTCTTCCCCGCTGGCAATGGTCTTGCCAAACTTGTAATGCTAATGCACCCAAATTCCCTCCTAAATCATTGTTGTCCTTATAGTTGAAAAAATCCTATTTTTTTTCCAAGTGTCTCAAGGTATAAGGGTTTTTCTGCGAGAATCATAACTTTCCATGACAATATGATCGTTTTCTGTACCCTGTTGTTAAACTTTAGTCTTCACATCAAACTTTGGGGGCGAGCGGGTCGACCCCCCCCACTCTTCCCCTCTGGCAATGGTCTTGCCAAACTTGTAATGCTAATGCACCCAAATTCCCTCCTAAATCATTGTTGTCCTTATAGTTGAAAAAATCCTATTTTTTTTCCAAGTGTCTCAAGGTATAAGGGTTTTTCTGCGAGAATCATAACTTTCCATGACAATATGATCGTTTTCTGTACCCTGTTGTTAAACTTTAGTCTTCACATCAAACTTTGGGGGCGAGCGGGTCGACCCCCCCCCACTCTTCCCCTCTGGCAATGGTCTTGCCAAACTTGTAATGCTAATGCACCCAAATTCCCTCCTAAATCATTGTTGTCCTTATAGTTGAAAAAATCCTATTTTTTTTCCAAATGTCTCAAGGTATAAGGGTTTTTCTGCGAGAATCATAACTTTCCATGACAATATGATCGTTTTCTGTACCCTGTTGTTAAACTTTAGTCTTCACATCAAACTTTGGGGGCGAGCGGGTCGACCCCCCCCACTCTTCCCCGCTGGCAATGGTCTTGCCAAACTTGTAATGCTAATGCACCCAAATTCCCTCCTAAATCATTGTTGTCCTTATAGTTGAAAAAATCCTATTTTTTTTCCAAATGTCTCAAGGTATAAGGGTTTTTCTGCGAGAATCATAACTTTCCATGACAATATGATCGTTTTCTGTACCCTGTTGTTAAACTTTAGTCTTCACATCAAACTTTGGGGGCGAGCGGGTCGACCCCCCCACTCTTCCCCGCTGGCAATGGTCTTGCCAAACTTGTAATGCTAATGCACCCAAATTCCCTCCTAAATCATTGTTGTCCTTATAGTTGAAAAAATCCTATTTTTTTTCCAAATGTCTCAAGGTATAAGGGTTTTTCTGCGAGAATCATAACTTTCCATGACAATATGATCGTTTTCTGTACCCTGTTGTTAAACTTTAGTCTTCACATCAAACTTTGGGGGCGAGCGGGTCGACCCCCCCCACTCTTCCCCTCTGGCAATGGTCTTGCCAAACTTGTAGTGCAAATGCACCCAAATTCCCTCCTAAATCATTGTTGTCCTTATAGTTGAAAAAATCCTATTTTTTTTCCAAATGTCTCAAGGTATAATTTTTTCAAATTTGCTACAGGCGCAATGTTAGCAAATGGCGTGTTTTGAGGTGGATATCAACGAATCACGTTCAGGGTAAAGGATTAATTTAGTAAGTAATTTTCTCTAATTTAGGTATGTTAGGTGGTAATTAAGAATGTAGGGTAAACAAAGTTTGGCTACCCCTACATTGACCTTTGATGTAAATTTATTTAATTAATCATTGGTCCTGTGCCAATTTTGAAAACAAAACATTAAAAAAAATAACCGCCTTCCACCTATAACTAAAAAGCTAAAAATAATTATAATAAAATACAACTCTAGCAAATAAATAACACATTCAATGTTGTTAGGTACCTACCCAGGAAGTAAAAAATGTAAACATTAAAAGGTGCTCATTCTGTACAAATTAATTACCTACCAATGTAGTATATTTTTGAAGTCGGTGCCAAGCAAATCGAAAATCCTTCATTGCGTACTTATCTACTACTTTATCAAACTTGATTGTTGCTTGGAACCGACCAAAAATATACTATATTGGTAGGTAATTAATTTGTACAGAATGAGCACCTTTTAGTGTTTACTTCCTGGGTAGGTACCTGACAACATTGAATGTGTTATTTATTTGCTAGAGTTGTATTTTGTTATAATTATTTTGAGCTTTTTAGTTATAGGTGGAAGTCGGTTAATTTTTTTTAAAAAAATGTTTTATTTTCAACTTTGTAGTTTATTTGAACTCAGGTAGTTTTCATTCTTTATCTTTTATTTTGTATGTGTAACCTTAATAGACGACCAGGTAACATCGAAAGCCTCAACATTACACAATGATACATTTTCATTTAAATTGACAGGTAAATGTTTACGAACAAAATGTACTAGTAGGCGTTGATTTAATAAGCTCAAAATATATTTATGTCTTATGGACCACGCCATGTAACCTTTCTTCAACTTTTTTGACAACTCTTTATACCTATAGATAATTCCATTCCACCCTATGTACTAACCATCCTTACTTACTTACGACTGCACACGGACAAGCATAAATTTGTTAGCTGCCTTCTGTAAACTATAGGACGGAGGAGAATCCATCCCATATTTATGGAATCAAATCCGTCCTAGATTTCAACTATAGTATATAACTCCTTGTGGGCTACCCCATAAATTATTTCATTTTTAACATTTTATATTATCACCCTGTGTAACATTAATTCCTCTCCACAGTCTATGCAACTTCTTATAGGCTATAAAATAAATAATCACCCTATATAATTGTAATTTCACATTTTTTCCAACATTTTTATATCACCAAACGTCCACTTCACCCTATATTCCAACCATCCTGTATATATGACTGCCTATGGACCACTCCGTCTTATATTTCAATCATCATATAAATGCAACTCCTTCTATCACTTTACTATGTGATTTTGTTTGCTATAACTATAGACGCACCAAATAGCAGTTTAGAATTTGACATGTGTTGTCACTGAATTTTCTATTAGACCGGGAGAATGTGACAACCAAAAGCAAAACGAGCTTGGTACTCCCTGATTTAAGTAGCCGAAAATACTATGCTTTACTACCTATATGATTGAGATTTACATAGAAAATTTTCAAATTCGCTGGTAAAAATTTCCAGTCCCTAAAACTCCCGCACTATTACGTTGGAATTAAAATATTTATGAGGAAATGTGGCTTAAGTCATTGATATGAAATTTTTGATAAGAATTTTGGTATTTGGCGATTTTCTGCAAAACTGCAAGTTGCACTTCTCAGAAAAGTATATGAGATCATCTAGGGATCTTCCTAAATAGATTAAACACTAAAGAACTATACACATTCATAAGGAGTTTTCGAAAAATCGACCAATATGTTAGGGATAATTGTCGATTTTCATGCACGCATGTGTTCATTCAAAAATTTCATCACTTTACCAAAAGAATTATTTTCCAAAATTTGAAGTTTCCGGATATATACTCTATTAAACAACACCATATTCATTCAAAACGGTTCACCACAGGAGAAGAAATCAGGTAACATACATACAAAAAAAAAATACGGGACGAATTGATAACCTCCTCCTTTTTGGAAGTTGGTTAAAAAAACATTTGAAAGAAAATTTAATTTTTACTTTTTTTATTTTAAATTTTAACTGGTTGTATCTTTTTAATGGATATAGGTAGTTTGAGATCTAGGTGTATTAAGCTCAAAAAGTATATTTTGATTTGTAATTTCCGCTATATATCCTTCACCACATAATTCAGTATAGTAAACAATGTACATTAGGCTGGGTCAAAAAAATCGTCATTTTCTAACTAGTGACGCCGAAAAATTGGTTGCTATACACCTCTAAAAATAAACTCTTAATTTCAGTGGGAGTTCGTCTGCATCACATTTTTCGAGTTTTTCCTTCTTCCAGTAGAAAAAAAAAATCATCTCACCATGAATTGATCATACAGAGAAAAGGATATTGAATGCTCTACTAAAAATCTCTTTATTATATTTTTTTTTTCGAAAACCTCACCATTTAAAGGATTAAAGTTTGTTTATTTTAAGACAAATTTCTTTTTTGCTTATGAATTTGTGAACAAATAAGCATTATTAAATGGACATTACAAATTTTTGTTAAATATTAATTTCTCTACAAAAATGGTTTGTCATGGTTAATTAAATGAAGCGTTTAAAAAATGTCAGTATTAAACTTTCATGTGCACCAATTTTAACAGTTTTTGATAAATAACTCAGTTGATAATTGAAATAAAAATCTGTGTTATAACTAATTCAACTTTTTTTTTCTATACTGATACCTATCATAATATATTTGTAATAAAAACGTTATTTTTCAGGAATTAATAAATAATTGACTCTATGCTATAAATTATGCTCAATTTCATTTTTTCAATAAAGTAATACAAATTTATATAAAAAATGAAAAATACATTTCTTTGTTGACAGGAACTGAAATTTGTTTAAATTTCCTTAAAATTCATAAATTAAATTGAAAGTTTTCGAATAAGTTTCAAAAACTGTCAAAATCGGTAGGTACACATCAAAGTTTAATGACGAATATCTTTTAAATGTTTAATTTAATGGATTAAATATAACAGACCATTTTTATAGACTAGACAGTTAATTTCCTGTAACAATTTGTATTGCCTATTTAATAATGCTTATTTGTTGACTAGCTATAAAATTCATAATCAAGAAAGACATTTTTATTGAAATTATCAAACTATTATTTTAAATGACTTTTAAATGGTGAGGTTTACACAAAAATGCAACAGACCTTTTTTGTAAAGGATACAATTTCCCACAAAAGTGTAACGTTTTTCCGTACGATCAATTAATGGTGTGATATGAGTTTTTTTTTCCGATTGGACTGAGAAAAATATCGAAAACTGTAATTGAGAAGACCTTCCTATAGAAATTAAGAGCTCATATATGACGAGAATATAGAAACCAATATTTTCAGTATCACTATTTAAAAAAATTGTCGATTTTACTACTGTACATATATAATATTATGAAGAGTAGTTGATATGTAGTTATATAGAATTTAAGAATTAGTATATTTGCTAAATTTCAAGTGAAGCCGAACACACGTTAATATTAACTGTAGAACATTCATACTGGAAAGTTTGCTTTTCGCATTCCACCTGAAAATCAAAGGAAATTTTATCGAAACGTGGCAACATTCGAATTGCTCCTTTCCGCAGGCACAATCAAGCAACCACTCGCAATCGTGTGCCCCAATCAGGGAATCCTTCCCCTACGAGAAGTAGGACAAAGTCAGATAATCAAGGCTGATGAGACTATCTTTGAATTCGAAAGAATTGTAGTTTTGGAACGAGGCAAGGTGGAGTTCGAGGTTCTGCAGGTGGAGTTTTAGTTATGCTAGAAGTTGTTATGCTAGAAGTTATGGGTTTTTGCTATTGAAAATTCTTTATTTAAAAATGCTAATATCTGTTCTCGTATGAGATACGTATTTTAGCCAACCTACAAATTTGCTTATACAACTAAACTGAACTATTGACCAGAATTTGATTTTTGTTATTACATTTACGAGGGTTGCCATTTATATTTCGGGATTGGACAACCCTAGTGTTGCAATCTGACAACTGACAGCTCTATCGTAAAGTTGGACATTTTTGAGGTTATACGTACTTAGAACGTTTTGTAATACGAGCGATATGTGTTGTTTACAGTAACTTAAAGCATTCATCTTGGCCAAAAAATGGAATTAAATCGTGCGATTATTTTTTACAACTTTCGACGTGGATTAAGTCAGCAAGAGTGCATGGATGAGCTTAATTTAATTTTTGGCGATGAAACTCCATGAAGGACCACTGTTTATCGATAGTATGGTGAATTCAATCGAGGTTGTAGCTCACTCCAAGGCGAATTTCGTGAAGGTCGTCCAAAAATAGTTGTTGTTCCGGAAACCATGTGACCTATCGTGAGATTGAGTCAACCTTACACATTAGTGGGACCATTATACAGTCAATATTGCATAAACATTTGAATGTCAAAAAAATTTGTTCGCATTAGATCCCACACAATTTGTCAATCGTTTAAAAAAAAGGCTCGTGTCGATTGACACAAAAAATACGATCGCAGTGCTCCAAAACACGTTTATGACATAGCGATGAATCGTGGATTTACGCGTATGAGCCCGAAAGTAAACAGTCGACTGTATGGGTGTTTCAAGATAAGCCGAATCCAACAAAAGTTATTCGCGCACGAAGCACTTCCAAGCAAATGAACGCCTGTTTTTTCGGAAAAACTGGACATGTCGCAACCGTACCACTAGAACAACGCATAAAAGTCAATTCTGAGTGGACACAACCATTTGTTTGCCAGTTGTCTTCCAAGGAATGAGGAAAACCAACCCCCGAAGAGGGATCACTCTTCACCACGACAATGCGAGCTCTCACACATCGGCTCAAACAACTGCATTTTTGACCACTCAAAACATCGATTTGATGAGTCATCCGCCGTATAGTCCTGACTTGTCACCAAATGACTTTTTATTCCCGTACGAAAAAGACAAACTGAGAGGTCAACGTTTTTCGACACCTGAAAAGCGGTTGCTGCGTTCAGGATGCATGTTTTGGAGATACCTCAATCAGAGTGGAAAAAGTGCTTCGACAATTGGTTCAAACGCATGCAAAAGTGTATAGATCTTCGTGGGGAATATTTTGAAAAACAACAAAGCGATTTTCGATGATTAATATTTGTTTTTGTTCTCTAATCCGGAAATATAAAAGGCAGTCCTCGTATATATTTACTGGATCCATAATTTTAAATTAAGTGGCCAAAATGACCAAACCGTTAAGCCGATTTTGTGTAGTAATTGACCGTAAAAGCAGATGAACTCTTTTGTCTCTTGCTACCAAGGCCGTGGCCAGCGTGGGATCGACCGCCCCCTCCCCCCAAACTTTTCGAATTTTGGGTTTCAAGATTCAATTTTAGCCTATTAATCATCTTTTTCATGAGAATAAAGTAAAAATTAAATATTTATACAATTTTGTATATCCTGGAAACACATGAAAAAAAATTGTAATCCTAATGAGCCCATAACCAATAAAAAAAATCACCCAACCCGTTCCAAAAAAATTACCTAACCCACCGAGAAAAAATTCTGCTTACGGCCTTGCTTTCTACAGTTATTTGATATTGTTTAAAATTTTCTAAAAGCATTAGTAAGTTAACGGCAAAATTTTAATATTTGATTAAGAATATCACTTTGCTTAAACATTTTTATGCCTACAACTGCAATATACAAACTGTAGATATTATTTGAGATTTGGAAATATCTCGTACAACACTACGTTTAAATCTAGTGCATTAAGGGCTTTACCGATTAAAATATTTTATTTATTTTTTATTTTGGATCTTTGATCCAAAATTATCCTTCACCTCAATTATATTAGGAAGTTCTTTTACAACAATAGTTTAATCAAATGACGAATCCTTGAAAAATAATTTGCAGTCTTCTCAAGATTCACCTACATAAAAACCCGAGGACTCATCCCTTATTAAATTATCAATTTCTTCGTTTTCATAGAGACTAGAAAGCGTCGAGTACATTTTGGAGTCATTTTAAAATTATTACCAATTGAAGAAATAAATATATATTTTGGACCATCTTAAAGAAATTAGCGGATATTAAAGATACTTTTTCCAATTTATTAATAACACACTTCATACCCATTGTCTAATATCTGCCCTTTGGTATCCTGTAATACTATCCCCAGCCATTATAATATAAAACTTCTTCCTCTGGATTTTTCGAATGTAAGACGTCCAAAAATTGATGGAAACATGCAGTTCTACTTTGATAATGCTAGGAGTACTGGTTAAAATTATAGAAAACTAGTTGGACATTTTATTGTTTAGTTATTTTATTTTATTCTCTTCTTATTTTAGCACTATACAGGCATGCTCTTCCATTATGGTATCAAATTTAGATAGCAACTAAACTATTTTTGATAAATTGAAGTCATTTTTAAGCAACTTCTCGGTTTTGCCAAGCATTTTAGTAAAACTGATACAAATAATGGAGAACAAACGTCATTCCAACGATTCATTTGGCTATTCATAATTCTTTGAGTGACCTCCTCTATAGTTTTACATCACTTTAACCATATATTTCTAACCATTATTTTTGGACAGAATATGATTTTTACCGATTTCCTCACATCATAAAACCATTATCGTAAACCTTATGTAATTTTGCAATGATTTTTGGCCACCATGCTGGAATGTATCTACTGAAAGTTTATAATATACTTTCTGTAAATGTCACGTTGGTGTTAACATTTTTCTATGCTTGCACCTGTTGATGATTCCGTATTTTCTTTATAACTATAGACTTGACGTTGGATTTTCAGTCTTGGTCTTTGTTTGAGAACCACTCTAGATACTTATAATTTTTTAATATGCCCTTAAAAAAATCTAAACTAGCTGGAAAGTTATTGATATATAAGAGAAATTCGAGAAAAGCATAAATAGCAATTCTAAATAATTGTATTACTTTTGATTTTCAGATTTTGTTCTGTTATCCAAACATGTACGATCCAAGCAATGAACTTAATAAATTTATTATTTTATGGCTTCATTCATTTTCTTAACACAAAAATGTAAATAATTATATCTTAATTTTGATAATTTGTAATGCTTTATTGATTAAATAAATCGCTTTTTAGAACATCTCAGGAACAAGGGTCTTAGGATTAAAGGATGCCATATTGAAAAATTAATTAATTAATTACAGTTAAAAATCATCGGTATTTTATGAAACTAGTTGTATTTGTCACAAAAAATACTTGAAATGATCTGGTATAGAATTTCTTAATGGCTTTTTTATATTTTGTGTAACAGTTTTATTCGACTGCGACATACTTGTATAAATACTTTAAATCTAGCGTTTAATGTGTCCATTAACACATAAAATAGTTGTTTTATTCGTTTTTAGCGGTTATAAAAATAAATGGATTACCTTCCGTTGAAAGATTTATGTGAATATGTGCAGGTGACTCCTAATAATAGACTTAAGAGCTCAGAAAACGCTATCGAACTCTTAGCAATTACCTGAATTATTCATAGCAATCAATTATGAAGGATTCTCGGAGGTTATTGTTCTATATTCAATAACCTAATAAGTGATTGTGTCGTTACTGCAGTTGCAGCTGAACCCGCACATTGTAGACTGACTATAAAAATAAGTTTTATTGAGAACTCAAGTTCACCTTAAAAAATTCTGTTAAGAAATAAGTGCACCAATATTTTGTAAAAGAAGGTGATTATTAGGTTTCCTAAGACATACAGTTATACTATAAGCATACTTTTTTCCTTCAACCATGATTCCCCACGATATGACTTCTTGGCTATTGACTATAAAAATATTGATTAGACTCAAAATAAGAACAATTTTATAGCTGAATATGTTGATTTTGATATGTATATGAAAAACGTACAAATTGCTACTACATTAAGGCAGCTTCTAGACTATAGATATATTTTTTCAAAATAAATTAAGAAAATCGGAAAAACGACATGAAATTTTATTTTGAAAATTCACAACTTTTGTTATCTTCTATAGAACATTCTTCTATGCTATAATATTTTTATTTTATATATAAAAATATATTTTTTATCAAAATATGATTCCTAGATTAATATTTTTTGTGCAGCTTAACCGTATATTATAATTTTTGATTTCTTTTTGCACAATCCATTTTGTTTACCATTAAATGTAAATGTTGGTAAATTTCATTAACTAAATTGGATATAATATACTCCAAAATGGAAGATTTTCAGTATTGTTTGACGGGAAAAGCGCTATTGGTTGTTAGCTATCTATCTGTCATCAACTGGCCAATGTCGATCGGTTTCAATAACGTCAACTGTAGATGACACAAAAACAAGACAAGATAATGTTAACATCATGAACAATAAGCTGCGTTTCTACCAAACAGAATCATCAGAAATAACAGTTTGCAATTATCGGGGGTTTTGCATCTAACACATTAAATGCCCAATCTACGCACTGAATCTACCAAGTAGAACACTCATTCAGGTTTTGCTGTTCTGATATCAAAACAAATTTTATACCCATGATGATTGATTATCTGGTAGGACACGGCATGGATGGATACCACTGTCAACCGAAAATCCCAGTTGCCAACAAGGGCTAGTCCGAGGGCTGCCTTTTATACTTCAGGATTAGAGAAGAAAAACAAATATTAATCATCGAAAATCGCCTTATTGTTTTTCAAAATATTCCCCATGAAGATCTATACACTTTTGCATGCGTTTGAACCAATTGTCGAAACACTTTTTCCACTCTGACTGAGGTATCTCCAAAACATGCATTCTAAACGCAGCAACCGCTTCTTCAGTGTCATTTGGTGACAAGTCAAGACTATACGGCGGATGACTCATCAAATCGATGCTTTGAGTGGTCAAAAATGCAGTTGTTTGAGCCGATGTGTGAGAGCTCGCATTGTCGTGGTGAAGAGTGACCCGTCTTCGGCGGTTGGTTTTCCTCATTTCTTGGAAGACAACTGGCAAACAAATGGTTGTGTATCACTCAGAATTGACTGTTCTGCGTTGTTCTAGTGGTACGGTTGCGACATGTCCGTTTTTCCGAAAAAACAGGCGATCATTTGCTTGAAAGTGCTTCGTGCGCGAATAACTATTGTTGGATTCGGCTCATCTTGAAACACCCATACAGTCGACTACTGTTTACTTTCGGGCTCATACGCGTAAATCCACGATTCATCACCTGTCACTATGCCATAAACGTGTTTCGAAGTACCGCGATCGTATTTTTTGAGCTTTTCTTTCGACCAATCGACACGAACCTTTTTTCGAACGATTGACAAATTGTGTGGGATCCAACGCGAACAATTTTTTTTGACATTTAAATGTTTATGCAATATTGAATGTATGCTGGTCCCACTAATGTGTAAGGTTGACTCAATCTCACGATAGGTCACATGACGATCTTGCAATATCAGTTCGCGCACAGCATCAATGGTTTCCAGAACAACAACTGTTTTTGGACGACCTTCACGAAATTCGTCTTGGAGTGAACTACGACCTCGATTGAATTCACCATACCATCAATAAACAGTGGTCCTTGATGGAGTTTCATTGCCAAAAATTAACTTAACTTCATCCATGCACTCTTGCTGACTTTATCGACGTCGAAAGTTGTAAAAAATAATCGCATGAAAATGTTCACGATTTAATTCCATTTTTTGGTCGAGATGAATCCTTTAAGTTACTGTAAACAACACATGGCTCTCGTATGACAAAACTTTCTGAGTACGTATAACTTCAAAAATGTCAAACTTTAAGATAGAGCTGTCAGTTGTCAGATTGCAACACTAGGGTTGTCCAATCCCGAAATATAAAAGGCAGCCCTCGTATGAGGATCAAAGTGAACTATTATGTCCTAGTAAAGCGGGCCTGTTTCGACCTTGTCGGCGTTCAGAAGTTCTAGAGATACCGTTGCCTTTGACTACAAAAGATGCTAAAAACCATACATTATACACTGCATGAAAAATGATTATTGCACTTGAAAATGCATTGTCGGAAAAAATCCCAAAATAAAGCAATGCTTTTTGTTAGAGTGGATTTAAGCGACTATAAAGTCATCAAGACCTTTTAAGGTCAACTTTATATTTGGAGCACTCTAAGCTGGTTTATAAAAGCCTGTTCGATAATTTATAAAAAGGGGCCCTCCTGTTGTAAGTTAATGATAACACTTGAAGAATTATTACATTTCATTCTTCCGTGTGGCAGAAGCGAGCCATATTCTAACATTTCCTTACAGGATCACATCCTTATATCAGCCTTTTAATCACTTGCGACACTTAGGCCTATTTTATTACAGTATTCTTTTAGGCAACATGACAGAGGCTAGAAAATCGGAACAAAACATGTTTTTTCGGAAAAAGGAAACCTTTTTTCTATGTTAGTCACGCGGTTCTCCCCTCATTTTATTCAAAGATAACACAATTTTCAACCCTCCTTCCAGTCAGAAGCGAGAAAATGGTGGACCAAAATCAAATATTCATGTATGAAGATGTTTCTTATTGAACCAATCATATATTGTGTATGGTCGTTGGAAGAAGCGAATTATTCTGTAGCTCCCACACATAACTTATTTCCTATTTCAAGGTTTTTTGAGGTTTCTCGGGAGCTATTCATTCCAATTTATATTGTAAAGCCATAAGGCGTGTAGCCTAATATTTATGCCATCTAAACGGAGTTCTTGTCAGTCCATATTCTTCAAACTCTTGCACCTTTTCAACTATTTAAACTACGTCTTGTGTATATTCTTCCTGAGTCATCTACCCTATCCTTAAACCATTGTACATATTGCTGTACCCGTTCTGTTTTCATATATTTTTCAACAGTTTATAGCTGCTATTACAAACACTATAATGTATATGAGAGAAAGACTCAGTTCTACAATATTATTACAAGTTAGTTGAGTTGGGACCCGTAAGGGTCCTACTAGCTATTTATCTTTTTAATAAAACAATTCACTCAGACCCACGAATAAAACAATTGTACTAAAACAATAACCAACTCAGCGTTATTAATAAAAGGTATAACACCGTATTTAATGCTGTAACGTTAAAATGTTACGGCATTAAATATCTTATTAGATTTGGCTACAGAAAGAGAAATGACCGTTAAAAGCCAAACTGTCGACGATGAACGAGAACGAACGGCCGAAACGTCTACCCTCAAAAACTTCACTCAAACGAACTCCAATAGCTCGACACCCCTAATTAATTAAAAGGCACGACAAGAGAGGAGAGAGAACGCGGGTGTGCGGCGAAAGAGAGCGAAAGAGAAAGGGATAGAGGTAGGGGGAATAGGATGTATCGCATTGAGAAGTCTGAATTAATCCATGGGCGTCGGGGATCATCTGTTCGGGTGCGTTGGGGGTTTTAAAAATTAAAATTTCCAGCGTTAATATTTACTTGTTGAGTGTAGCGTCATGATATAAAATAAATTATTTATAAGCATATTTATTTGAAAACTTTTACCGGAATGTATAGGTATGGGTAAAAATTTCGACGAATTTTTTATCGAAATTAAATAATTGTTTACTCCTACGACAAATAAATGTTGATTTTTTATATTCTGATTATTTACTTAGTCTAAAACTGGGATATGAGAGTTTCATATATGTTACGCATAGTATAGCAGTTTCCACTTTTTAGAACTTTTTTTCAACCAAGTTTAGAAAAGGTGCGAGGTACTCAATTCGCCTGTCAAAGTTTGTTATGTGTGTTAAGCGATTACTTACCTGATTTGGATAGTTTAAATTGTATTCTATTCAGAATGATCCCGACATATGTTTATTTTGTGTCGTGAAAAATAACGTTTATCAGAAAACTAGAAAAAAATTATTTGTTGCTGGCGGATCCGCCCGATGTGAAACGAACGAAATTATCATTACTAGAATTCTAAAAAAAAAGTTAATTCACCGAGTTTAAAAATGGAGGGGGTTCTCAATCTGATTGTATATTAAATATTTTACGAGGTGCTAGTGTAGACGATGTGCCATAAAAAATCCATATAACAGGTGTCCAATCATTGACATATACAACTCATATCCCTTAAAATTGCATTCATTATAGTACTTGTCTAATTATTCATAATTTCCATAGCTAACTCTGAAATCCTATAAAGTCAAAGGACTAACCGTGGGGTACAAATGTCGGTTAAGAAAATATGAATACACTTAGAAATACTGATACAAATGGTTAAAATACAATATTAATAATCTGTCTTTCAGATTGAGTTTAAGAGCTTTTAAGTTTTATTTTTCTATAGCGGAAGTTTATGGCATATTTCTATTGGTGTTGGAAGCATCTTGAAGAATCGGGCATTTTAAAAACACAACTATGTTTTGAACACAATAAATTTTGTCCACTAAGTACTACGTTGTTGTCTTGAAATCAAACTAGTAGTACACCTTTCAATGTTAAACTTTACCGGCGTTTCGGACATGACATCCGTTAAGAAATACCAAGACACTAAACAGATACTTTTTCAACTTGTAAATTATGAGCAACATAGGAAGTAATTCCCTGCTGGAATTTTGCTACAGCACAGTTCCTCATGACAACAACTGTCTGCAAACTGCCTTATAAAGAATTTAATACACAATATAGTTGCGAACACAGGAGAGTCAAACTCCCCATCCAGTATTTTGATGACCACTTCATTGTTACTAATGATGTGCCGGATCATTAAAATTATATATCCACGGATACGGATCTGAATACGGATATTTGGTCCCAAGATCCGGGGATACGGATACGGATCTTAACTTTATTAGAGTACGCGGCGGTAAATATTGCACATAAACCTTTGGAAGGAGACAATCTGTTATGGACAAAAGTTATTGACCTCTATAAGCGTTAACGCCATATCCAAAGACATTAAAGTATGATAGTTATAGACTGGACAAGTAGTCACTTGGTGGTCTCAGCTACATCGCTCGCACATATTTATCATCATCGGCAACAAGCGTTCCAAGTGAGCAATTTTTAAGTGCAGCAGGAATTGTTTATGAGCCACATTCTAACAGTTTTTTTGGGCAGAAAGATGCCAAGATGCTCTTGTTGAATGATATACAATTTACCATTACTTAAATTTAAGTATGACTTAACTTTTTTTAAGTTTCTCTAATTGTCATTGTGTTTTGAATCTAATGTCAACACTTTATGTGTCACGAAGTATTAATTTACTTATTTAGAACTGGAAATATTACGAAGATTTAAGTTTTGTTTTTTTTTCTCATTGTCAAAATGATCTATAATACCTAAATATTTCATTAATTTATTAAACTTAACACGAAGATTTAACCCAATTTATCTCATAAATATATTTTAAATAATATTTTATAGAACCTTCCTATAATAAATGTTTAATTATATCATTTTAATAAGCTTATTACCAAGATACTTTGTTGATTTAGTACCTTTGAGTTATGTACTATCGGTATGGTACTCACTTCACTACGATAAATGTTTGCAAAATAAAAGTGCCAAATACGATTTAAAAAATAATAATCTGAATGGAATTTAACAGTTTTTCATTGTTACCTAATCACCTAGATATAAAATTTTATCTATGAATTAAAAATTAATATGGTAAAAGATCCGCCAAAAACTAACGGATACGGATACGGATTTTTCTTTCCCTCGGATATCTTCGGATACGGATACGGATATCCGACACATCACTAATTGTTACTTGTTTGTTGCTTGACCGGGATTCCTCATCATCCAAGGATCCATGTTCCTATTAAGAAAAAAGTTATTCTTCATAGCATTCCTATAAATGTTTTTAAGCACCATTTTATATCGATGTCCCATTGCTCCACACTATATCGAATGCTTCGGGAAAATGGATAAACACTAGGGTTAGTTCGAAATTCATATGTCATTTAGTGTTTATAAAGTGAATAATTTTGACACTATTATCAAAATAAATAGATTTATCCTGTTTTAGGGCATTAAAGTAAATTAGGATCCATGCACGTATTGTAAAAATTTCGTTTTGCAATATGAAAATTTCACATCTCCAATTTTCCAGTTAAACAATAATTTGTATGCTCTAATTAATTATTAGGTTTTGTCTTGTAATTTCTGCCGGTACCCCAAAATAAGAAAATGCATTTAAAGCTGTACGACACTGCCTTGAAATTCATCAGTTCCCTTCGCACAACAAAAGGGTTGTTTCCTCGTAGGCTGACTGGCGCGAGCTGGAGCGCTGGTCGTGTCAGGGTGTGTATTCAATCTACCTTTCTGTCTGCCTGTGGTATGATCTAATTAACGGCCTAACTAATAATTTCCTTCAAACAACGCGACTATAATTGGATTCTTCAATCAGACAGTGCCCGCGGGTAATCGCCATGTTTCCACATTGTAAGATATTTCTAATTAAATGTAGCATGAGGCTCTCTTGTTGTACCGTTCCCTCTCTTGCTCTAGCACCACTCCAAATAACACGAGTAATCAAAACAGTAACAGCCGACCGGAGAGGAATTTCAGAAAAATCTTAATAGAATTTAATTATGTGGGCTTTTATTGAGGTTGATTTAAAAACAATAATTAAATGGATACGTTTTCAATCCAATGTTTAGTTGTAAAATGTCATTTTCAGTCGATAAATATTTAAATAACAATTCATTCCTTAAGTTGGAATTGTTTAACAAAACAGAATTTGATACTCACTTTTCATTTTAATAACAATAACACACTATGTACTGTAATAATTAGCCCCCGCCTTAATGTATAACCTCGGCGGCTATACCAGTGCTATAGGTTATTATACAGCTGTAACCCTGTAAGAACAAGACCTGCGAGAAAATGGGTAACGCTGTCATCGCCCCAAAAAGATTTTTGTTGTCGAGAAAAAATCCGGGAACCCTTCTCTGTGTATGTGTACTGAAAATAAAATAAAGGAGATTTACTGCTCTTAATCTGCTTTGACTCCCAGTATTGGTAACTTCTGGCTTGTCGTCACCTAGTCTTCCCCTAAGAAGGTAAGTCCCCAGGCTTCGCAAATCCTTGTAGTTGTAAGGGAAGAAGCAACGAGTTGAAAGTAAATAACCAAAAAAATGTCACATATTGAAAATAAAGTAAATAAAAATTAAAACCAATAATTGAAACCCAAAAATAATGGTAGTTAAAGCACCAAAAGCAACAAATTCACAGAAAAACAATATAACACTTTAATTATACCCAGTAATACTGAGAATGAGAGGGGCAATTCAACCCTAGTTAAGCCCTATAGGGACTCTAACTACAATATATCTTCCCTTATCTCGACAGACGTTGATGACCCAGTTTAATCAACGAATTTTGAGTATAGCACAATGTAAATACAAAAACAAATTTAAATAATATATCAAAAAAAGAAAAACAACCTCTTGATTTTCCGTTGCTTATCGACTCAGGGATATGCTGAAATTTCTATGATTTCATAATCTAGCTCTGTGTACTCCGACGCTAATTAGTCCCTATCGTGAGGTTCCTTCCCTGCCATTTGCTGGTCTAAGTAATCTCTACCCTGGGTGCAGAGTTGAACCTACACTTTACCAGTAAACTCACAGGTTTTTTACATTAACATTCCTTTGTTAGAAAACTGATTCAATAGTTACTAAAAAAAATAATTTATCTGATACCACAGGGGTGTTATAGTACACAAGACAATTGAATCTAGTGCACTCACCATATAGGCAAGTCTATACATTTTCGTAAATATTGAGTGGACAATTGTTCTTTAAAGTCATTGAGGTCAGTAGGTCAGTAGCATAAACGAGTACTTTCACTATTTACTACAGCCCAAAAACCACATGTAGTCAAATATGCTGACCGTGCTGGCGAAGGCAAAGATCCACTTCGTATAATCCACGTTTATCAAGTGGTTCGTCCAGGTAATGCCGAACTGTTAAGAAATAATATGGTGATGCACGATCTTGCTGGCAGTAACGTAATGTTATGATACGGCGTGAACGATTATAAACAACAAAATTCTGCAAATATAATCACGTAGTTAATGACTTGTGCTCTGTTAGTTTACGGGGATTGATGCAACAAAAATATAACAACATTAGGCTCTATGTACATCATTTATAGTAACACTTATATACTCGGACACAAACAAATGGATCAGCGAACTATTTGCATGTAGTACGACTTCCTTTGCAGTCGAAGGAATATAAAATGTGTTGGGGATTCTTATGAAACCCTTGCTGAAAATTTGTTTTGACACCTTATGGTGGCCCAAGCACTTCCATCTGAGCTACGACTCTCCTCCTAGCTTGCAAAGAAAGTGAGGTCGTATATCTAGTCTGCAACAAACGAAATCTTAAAATTATATGAGAGAAAACTTCATTTTGGACAGCTCTGTATACGGTTGTAAAATTTGGAATACATAAAAATTTAGTTTATGCAAGGGAGAGGTGGAAGTTGAAATAATTTTGAAAAATTTTGCTTTCTGATTAATGGAGGTTATAGAATATTTGCATACCTGCTACCTTTCCACTGAACTTCTTCCACCGACCCAAGTTATTTAATTTATGTAAAGATAAGTTTCTGGGACTGGGAAAATAGTTTGGCATTACAATGCTCTTAGAGGAGGTTCATCTGAATTGTAGGTACAAAGTTTTAATTATGATTTTTCTAGACCATCATGATGTATCCATATTTTATCTACAGCAACGAATTACTCAAAGTCTCTTCGCTGCACCCATTGGCACCCATTTCTTATTTAAAGATTGATGCAAAGTATTGCACATCCATTTGGTTAAGATGGCAGTTCCATGTATCGCATATACTCTCAATCTTCCATAATACCCACTAACTTTGGTAAATCTGCTGATACTAACACTTCCTGAACAAAATTACAATAATTTCGTGAGTCAACACAGATTTTCCGAAACTATATTCGTCTTTTTTAAAGGTTTTTTGATATTTTTTTCTCGAAGCTAACTTCAATAAGAGTAAACTATATGGTCACGAAGTTTGGCAGTGCTACTTACTGTTGGAAAAGTATCTTTTTCTTCAAAATATTCGCTTGTAAGATGGCATTGCCTTGTGAACTTGATCATGTATTACTATAGAGATATTATGTAGTTAAATATAGGGTACGTCAGGTCCTTAGAACCAAGTGCACGTATCTAACTCTGTCTAAGCTCGCTTCTAATTGATGCTTGTTTGTGTCAGTCAAGTGACGTTTAGCGATTGTTTGCAGCTTTAGACAGAAACAGATACTTCCAGTCTGTTTCTTTTCCCACTCATCGATTCCACTTGTACGTGCGCCCATACCTTAGGTGTTACTTCTATGTGTATTACAACTTTGTGGCTCCATCTGTCGGCCACACTATTTAATATAGTTCATTTTCGGTAAACTACTTTATTTAGCATTTACAATAAATGTTATAGGACACAGTATATTAGGCCAGTAGTTTTTTTCTTTGCACAATAAATCGTTTAAAAAATAATCTCTTAATTTAAGATGTAATAACAAAATAATGTTCGTTAATTTAAACGTTTTTTATATTAAACTAGCTTTAGCTATGCTATATTTTCAGCACAATTATCAAACATTTTACTACAAAAGCCTGATCCCTAAATTGCTTATTAAGCTAATTTCGCCAGATTTTACATGCGAGTACAATATTTTAAGCAATTAGTAATAAATACGAGGTTTCCTTCAATTTAAATATTGCGTAAGCACCATAAATA
The DNA here is from genome assembly GCA_034190945.1 of Octodonta nipae. Lineage (NCBI taxonomy): Eukaryota > Metazoa > Arthropoda > Insecta > Coleoptera > Chrysomelidae > Octodonta > Octodonta nipae. The sequence continues at coordinate 22,813,278 of CM067223.1, forward strand.
ACGAGAGGAAAGGTTAATTGGCACTAAAGCTCTAATATATCCATTCTCTATACATATATACCACATGGCCATAACTCATTTTTAATTTGACGAAATCCCGATCTTAATGAGGATTTACAATAAAGAGAACGACGTACGTTTCGCCCTAATTGCCTCTTTTCTGCTCCTACTCGGATTCGTCCTTCTCTCATTTTTTTCTGTTTGTTTGCAAGTATTTTTTTGAGAATGGGACTTCGAATAACGTATAATATGAGAGGTTTTCGATCTATTTTGCTTTTTTAATTAGCTAGAAGCCAATTTAGAGATGCTCATCATACTGGGATTTCGATATGTCTAGAAGACTCAATTAGTATTGAGAGCTCTTTATGATAATAGATATAGACATCATACATAATTTTTTTAAAGAAATTCTTGTTTATATAAAATAAAACAAATATACGTATATAAGGTGTACCATTAATTTGTGGCTCGTTTAGTAATAATTAAGGTTTGGTCGTTTGTATTTTTGTTTCACAAAATCTGAATTTTTTATATTTTTTGTGTTTATAAATATTTTTGAGAATACTTGGTGACAAAAATCAGTATATTTCAAAAATGTCCTGGTTTTCAGTCATATTTATGTAAATTTTTTAGTTATCACATATAGTAAAATATTTCTTTTTAGAGAGCAACAATTTTATGAATAAAATGCTATACATATACTTACAAAAAGTGTATACTGACGAAAATGATTGTAATTTCTAAAGCTACTTAAGTTTTTACTCACGATTTAAAATCGGAGTTCTATGAAAATTAGCGGGTGATTTGAATTTTTGTTGTTTAAACTATATGAGTAGGAGTAGGAACATAATCATATATAATCAATAAAAACAGAGTAGTCATGGTGCCAAGAGAAAAAAAAACATATCGTAAAAAACTTTATTTTTTAAACTCGATATTAAGGACTATCAATGAGAGATTTTACCACCCATTTACACACTATTTTGACCTACTAAAGCAATAATAAGATAAAAAAGTCCGATAATTTTTTAAAATTTGTTGTAACAAAATATTTTATAACATTATTAACACAAAACAAATATTATTGTTAAAATTAATTAATTTCACCAAGAATACATAGCTCATTTTACTTTTTAGTTTTTGGCTTCATAACATATCTAATAGCATTTTCATTATACTCAATCACAAAAAAAACGAACGTTCAAAGTAGTTTTTCTCTGTTTTTATTGAAAAAATGTTTAAGTTATTTTTGACCTCCACATGATAAGGATTTAATTTTTTAGTGACCAAGTGATTCTGCATGTTTATTTGTTACGTTAGCTGTCAAGGATTTGTTATCGTAAATGGTGCAGCTGGCTTTAGATTACCGTAATCTATTCTATTTTGCCAAGCATGCCAAAATCTTTTCAAGCACTTTGATGTTTTTGTATTCCATTCATTGTCTATTATAAAATATACTTATCAGATGTAAGCTTTATAATTAATTTATAACATAACTAGCCGTTACCCGCGGTTTCACCCGCGAACGGAACGTTCAAGCCTTCGCAAAAATAAATAACTTATGAAACATCCTATATAAAAAAAATTCTAACTTGTTTGAACCACCCTACTTAACCATAAATCCACCAATCCCGAATATATTTCACCCAAACTGCAAGTACTTATGGGTCACTCTATATAACTATTTTATTCCACTTTTTTTAATCACCTTGAATAACTGTAACTCTTCTTCACCCTATATTGCAACCATCCTGTATATGCTGCTGTTGTATAATTTTTTGAACACCTGACTATAACTTTTCTCTGGTGTACCCTGTATAACAATTATTTCTGATATTTTTTTAACCACCTTTTAAGTAAAATTTCTCTTTGCTCTATATATTAATTATTATATATTATTCTTACATTTTGTTACACACTCTAAAACTATAATCTTGCTTCTCCCCATATTTCAGATATTCCTTATAGTAGAATGCAAAACTGTTTATGGTCTACCCCATATAACAATTTTTTTTTAACTTTTTTGATCCATCCTAATGGAAATGATGTGGAACCCTTCGTGAGTCACAAATATAAAAACACAGTTTTGCACCCTAACACCAAACTTTTATTTAAACCCTCACCCAAACTGCAACTGCTTATTGGCCGTCCTATATAACAATTTTATTCAAAAAATTTAACGGCTTTGCATAACTAACTCTACTTCCATCTACATTAAAACCATCCTGTATACACCGCTGCCAATTTGTCAAACATTACAACTTATTTTTGAACAACCCTGTATAACCATAATTTTACTCTACAAAATATTTCAATCACCCTGTATGTGCATCTGCTTAGGGACAACCAAATATAAAATTTTTAAATACTTCTAATCTCACTGTATGAACTATAATTTTACTTCGATCCATGTTTCAGATATTGCAGATATGCAACAGCTCATGTTCTATTCTACAAAAAAAATTATCCAACCTGTATCCACCTTGTATTTGCAACTACTAATCGGCCACAGAGTATAAAAATTTTCTACCACCCTGTATAACTATAAATCCATTAATGCCAATTATATTTCACCAAAACCGCAACTGCTTATGGAGCACTGAAAATAACAATTTTGTTCAACATGTTTTTGAATCACTTTGTATGTATTACAACTACCCTGTATACGCTAATGCTTATTGGTCAACCAATATAACATTTTTTAAATAATTATCATAACACTTCTTCACCCTATGTTTCAACTATCCTATCTTTGCAACTTATTATGAACTCCGCTATTTCACATTTTTCTTATATTTTTTCAAGATATATTAAAGTATAATTTCTCTCCACACTTCATTTAAACCACCCGTCATTTACAACTTTTTCTATTTGAATGACACTGTATACCTATAACTTTACTGCGCACCATACTTAAGGTACTCTATATATGCAAGTGCTATAAACAAAATTTTTCTAGCATTTTTTACCCACCCTGTATAATTCTAACCGTAAGCCACCCTATATATCAACAACCTTTTATATGCAACTACTTCTTTGCCACCAAATATAACATTTTTGTACGACCCTATATCCTTAGAATACTACCCCACCCTATATTTCAACCATCCGGTAAATGGGACAGCTTCTAGATCATTACTTCATAATATTTTTAAACCCCCCTGTATAGCTGTAATTATACTCCGCTACATATTTCAACCATCCTATATATGGAACTATTTGTGGATATAAAACAAGTTTTTAACCACAACAGAAACTATAATTCCACTCCATCTTATATTTCAAACACCCTCTATAAACCACTGCTTCTAACATTTCTTTAACCCCTTTATATAAGTATAGTATCTTATGAACATAATTCAAAGATCCTAACTGCTTACATAAGACATTTTTTAACTTTTTTTATTCACTATATAAATATTATACCCTTTTTCAATCACTTGGTATATGAAACTGTTTATGGCCCACTCGATATAACTTTTTTGGACAATCCTGTATAACCAATTCCACTCCCCCTTATTTCCACCATATCGTATATATCAAGCTGCTTATAGGACACTAAATGTAACTTTTTTAGATATTTTAAATCCATGTAATTCTACTCCGCTCTAAGTTTCCTATGTACAGAACACCCCGTAAAATTACGCTTTATATATGTTGATTTTTGTTAAATCGAAACATCTTTCATTTCCACATTCCGAATTTTGAATAAAAGCTAAGCTGATGCCAGTATCTAATATTTTGTGCGTGCGGTGGAACCAATTGAGTAATTGAATTACCCAACATGGTAGAAGTTTTGTCGCTATATCTACCGTTTCTGTCAATTTAGAGAGATAAAAAGTCTACCAGATTTTAAGTCAAACCATAAGCTTTGCAACAAAAAAAGATTCAGCAAAATCATTTCAGTAGTTCTTACGTGATGCCCGAGAAACAAACAAACAAAGAAACAAACAAACATAGAAACAAACAAACAGACAAACTTACAATTTTATAATAGTATAGATTAGCTTTTAAATTGTCACTCGGGCACTGCCAATTAAACATTACATTTTTTTTACCTGTTTGACTTTAAAAACTGAACTAAAACTGAAATAATTATCTGCAGAGAGATTAAGTTCCTTTTTTTGGAAATATTACCACACTTTCGACCAAATATCTGTAAATTTTATAATTTCCAAAAGCTTCAGGGTGTAAATGAAAGCCCATTTTCAATGCAGTTTCGTCTAAATTTATGATATTCTTGATGTTTTACCTCGTGCTTTAGAAATTGTGCATCAAGTTGAGGGGAGGGGGAAGGAAAATAAACACAATATAATAATTAAAAGTTTGTAAATGTATCGGTAATGACTATTCTTATCCCGAACGGGTTTTTTTCTAACTGATATTGATACGTTATATGGTTTGACTTTGTTTTTGACCACCTTTCATTTTCATCACTTGGAGATGATAAAGAATAAGAACAAGTTAAAATTTTACTATTGACATGTAAAATTTGTGCTGATATGTTTTCAGGATGATATTATTGCTGGTGGAAGGACCGGTAAGCTCGTGATATCGTAGAGGGACTTGGAAAAGACCTTAATGAGATTAGAAGTCATATTAATTGCCTAATTTCCATTGATTCTTGTCGTTGTTTGGTTGAAATAGAAATATGATTATTATATTTTTTGGATATAAGTCAGATTTTCAGTTTTTGGAGACTAATTCTAATAACCGTAAACAAGATTTGACTTTAAAAAATTCTTAATTTATTTTTTTGTGTTGATTTAAACTGATTTGTCTATGTGCTGTTCTTCAGAAGAATTGAGTTTTATATATTATGTGAAATAGTACCTTGGAATCTGAATAGTACATTATTGGTTAGGGTGTTATTATTCTATGTTACCTTGAATTATACCAGTTGGTTGTTGATTCGTACTGATTTATTAGATCATTATATCTATGTGTATTTACTGCTTAGGGCATTGTGTAGAAATGTACCTGTTTTCTTAAGTTTGTTGAAATAATTTATACAACGATCTTACGTTAGTATAGACATATTGATGGAGGGATAGTATATTTATGAAGGATGTAGTGATGGTCTTTATACTTTTGCCTGTGGCTTGCCAAAAGTGAGGAAGATTTTATTTTTAGTCAGGTTGATGAATACGATTGGATATCAACTTAAAATTTTAGTCAGGTTGGAGTTCTTCTCCATGCGATGAATACCATGATTGTTATGCGAACTCTGAGATTATTCTAGTGATCTTTTTGTGAAAAATTACTTTTTTAACTTGTTAATAATACAATTTTCTGTACGACTTCAACTTCAGTAAACACACTGTATGTACAATGCAGTTAATTATGTTTATCAAATACCCGCTTCCTTAAAAAATATGGGATCAATCTGGAAATAGGTACATTCTTTCAAATAATAAAAAAAGAATTACCCAAATTGGTTCATAATAGACAGTGTTCTGAAGTAACACATCCTAAAATAATACATTCAAATTGAGAACCTCCTTCTTTTTATCATGGTTTTGAACAAAATCATTTGGATGACAAAATGTCTCACCCTTTCGGATCGATGCGTCTAGTAAAAGTGAGACATTTTATCGGTTCAACCACCTCCTAATCGATATTGTAATCGTTTTGAAAAGGTATTGAGTCTTTCACGTGTTGTAAAAGCTTGCACTTGATACCTTTTTGTGTGTATGTGTGTTGTGCTCGCTGATCAATTACCGGATTTTTGCTGGAGACGGTGTAGCGCGGCGCGACTGCTATCAAAAACGACTTTAATTAACGAAATAGTCCGCATAGCAAACACTACACAAGCCGAATTAATTACCGGACATGAAGAGCCGTCAATCAAGGGGAAAGAAAAGGGTACAAATGAATTGCTTACCCGCTCTTGGACTCTTTGAAAAACTACACTGAGAAACTTGCGAAAGAGTTGTGTTTGATATGTTTGATTATGAACAAGATTACAAAATAAATTACGATTGACAACAAAATCAACAGCAATAACAGTCAGTATTGTGAAATATCATGCTTTAGTAAATAACTAATATAACTTCTTCTAAAAAAAAGGATATTTGTATTGAAAACTGACAATAATATTCTTAAAAAACAAAATATGCTCAGTTTCAAAAAAATAGGCAAACAAAATATAAATAAACACAGTTTCTATGGATGACGTGTCATCAGTCACGCTACTCTCAAAAGAACGAAAAATTATTATTATATTATTTTTATAAATTGGTAAACCACGCCTCTGCTCATTTACAGAAAGAAATATGTCTACCAATTTCCGAAAATTATTAAATTTTCTGAAAATAATTCCACACTTCATTTAACGACAAAATATGTTTATTGTTTTCCCCTACTAAAAACAAAAGAAGGCCCTATTCAAGAAATGAATACTCACAAGATGACAGATCTCACGTTCTTATTCATTTAAATAAAGAAATCTCTAGAATATTAGTGAACTTTTCTCCAGATGATTCCCAACCTGCCTCGATAGGATAATTGGGTTCCCCAAAATAGAATTATATTGTATTTATATAATGTATATTGGTTAATACATGTATTACTTTCTGTTTCCCAAAACAGTGAATTATTCTAAAAACAATTCCCCACCCCCGATGGCGGATTACCCCATCGATTACACTTGTTTGTATTCATCTGTGGAGGGAGCAAATATATCAGTTACCACCACTGAATCACTTTCTCTTGCCAAGATGTTGAATTTTACTAAAGAATAACAGAGTTCCTCACTCCTCCATCTATTTCATTAAATTTTCGCAAAATGGTAGGTCATATGTCTAGTCGGATAAAGAAAGGCATAAATGTCTAAATTTTTATGCCTATACTACTCTCCTACTTTTGGTTCCCGAAAAATAGTGAAATAGTTCTTCATAATTGGACTTTCGCCGAATTCAGTTAGTAGGTCCAGAGATTATCCGCTGTATATATTACCTGTTTAGATATTAGTATAGGTGTAGACTAATAAGTTATATTAAAAGTATTAAAGACAATTATATACGTCTTAACAATTGGATTTTTTATTTTCGCTTAGATTTGGAAGGATGGACGTTCAAAATCATTGAGAAGTAACACTATTTTGACTTCATACTCTCAACTTTATGATAATTACATAATATTTTATATAGTGTTTTCAGTCATTTTAATGTATTTATTCATTTAAATAACTTTTCTTATAGCAATTTCAATATATTTTGCCATAATTTGTTGGCATTACGTATATTTATATTATTCAATGATTATGAGTCATGCTATTCTACCGTTTCATAACAGTTGCAAGTAAATATTTGTAAATCGTGTTGTCATTACAATTTAAAATGAATTGGTATTGATTACACGAGGATGGAACAAATATAAAACGACCTTCAATTATGATGGTTATAAAAGATCTTTAGAAATTTACTTTCATCGTCATGCTTTTATGGGACAGCACCTTCTCAGTTAATTGTTTCCTTGATACTTAACTGATTAAGTGTTCAATTTCTAACGCACTAAAACTATTGTCCAAATAAATTTCTGAGCATTACGGCAAATCTATAAGATAGAAAATATGGTTTTGATTTCTCAGGAAAATCCCGATGCACACAGAGGAATCATTTAATTAATGGCGACAAATTGTTAAAAAACTTGTTGTAATTTCTATTTGCAAAGTCGAGTTTGAAGATTTAAAAGAAACATACATGTAATAATGCATCTCTATGTAGAATTCCTAAAAACAAAGTTCAGACAGAATAATTTAAATTAATAGCCTTTAGAATCTACTGGCAAAAAATAGAGATTTGGTAGTTATACATAGTTCGGGGATGGACATGAACATCAGTAAACAGACAGACTATCGTCGGATTTAACCGTCTTAACTTCACTCGGTTTTGTCTGAGTGGTCAGGGTCACCTGAAATCCCATGTTTTTGAAACGCAACCTGCGTGATAGAGGAATTTCAGGAACAAATTCAAGAATGTTGAACTATATTATAGTCTCCAAAATAATGGAATGAAATTATTAACCGAAGAATATTTGGTCAAAGGTAGCTTGTAGGGTATCATTGAAAAACATATTTGGGTAAATTTAAAATAAATTATCACAAGGAGGTAGTCGCCATTTAGTATTACTGAGTTGGTCTGATTGGGGGGGGGGGCTAAGCCAGGTCCCTTAGTTATTACATCATTTTAGTTTCTTCGTCGATATTATAGAACGTAGTTTGAGGATTTTTTCAAATATTATTTGTTTCTTAAATATATTTATTGTAAATTTTCAAATTGCTGCCTTTCAAATAGAGGAAGGACATATTGACAAGAGATAAACATGTACTGTCAATCTTTGGGTTCGATTTATATCCAAGGTATTTATTTAAATTAAACGGTTATTTTTTATAAACGCCGACACATAATAAACGTACGGGTTGCTTGATTTTTGTCAGACAATTTTTATGGACTTACATTTTCACTAGGTTTGTAAACGAACGTTAACCAAATTAGAATTCATTTTGAAACACAATCAGTTTTAGACGGACTTACACGGTCAGTATTATTGTGGTCAATATTATTAAAGTGTGTGAGGGGTATACTAGTATATTGCACAATAAAACGTCAGCATGTCTCAAGAAGTGCTAGATGCTATTAATATTTCCTTGTTTTGAAATCTGATTGTGACTGCAAGTCGAACTGCCGGTGAAGTGGCCTTCCTCATAACCGTATCTTGCTTTGTAATAAATAGTGAAACCAAAATAATTAGGGTTTCAAACAATTGTTCGTTAATCCGTAAAAAACTCTAAGCAATACTCCATATCTATGAATCGTGTGGCTATTAAACCAGGTTTTTGCCCAGACTGTTCTTTTCCTTTTCTTGAGGACCAAAGCCGAAATAAGAACTGATATATTCATCATCCATGCTTGCACTATTAAAACTGACACTTTATTGTTCAATATTATTCAGCCCTGTGAGAGGTACTGTTTGTTGTAGCAAATATTGCTTCAATAGTATTAACTTCCGCCTTATACATAAATGTAGTTGGTTGGTAGTTCAATTTTAGTAAATAATTCTGATGCTGTCGCTGCAACGTTGCTTTGAGTAATCAATAAGGGAATGGCCTTCAACACATTGTTAGCCATTAATCTAGGGCATCGCTGTTTTTCTCAGGCATCCGTTCTTTGTCAGTTGTTTCGAAGGTTCCATACATTCACACCTAACAAGATAATATCTAACCTTCCTCAATCGACGATATAAAGAATCCATATGAAGGAATTCAATGAATAAAGGCAGTAGCCGAAAATAGAGCAAAATGTTGACACTGTAACAGTATGAGATAGTGTATATGTCTCAATCCATCTAAATGGCAGAAAACATAAATAGCAACAACTGGAACATCACTGTTCTCGTCGAACCCAAAAGGAACTAGATAAAGCTGAATAATTCCGACAAATTAGTACACTCTCGGACGGAATTAGCCGCTCGAACGAAAAGGAAAAACCTCCCGAGCCATTGCACGTGTGTATGTGTGTGTGTGTGTGTGTGTACGATGCGAAATGGAAAGTTTTCTATTTTCTTTGAGGCAAAAGCACGTTAGATGTTGGAAGGTAGAGAGAGGTGTTCAACAGAAATTTGCATTTACTGGATTGTTAATGTAAAGTGGTTGCATTAATCAAGAGCGCCGGCCGCAATGACAGGGTAGTTGGCGAATGTTATTAAAACGATAGTACACGGCGAGCTAATTAATTTTATGCAACGCCACACTTGAACGGCTTCCATAATGAACGAATATACGACGAAGAGGAGCTTTTGACGTTTTACTTTTATGGAGCGCGATACGAAATACACTGAGAGAAAGTTTTGTTCATCGATGTTAAAAAAGTAAGTTGCAGGGTGACCAAATTATACAGGATCATTTTGCATATACTGGATTCAAAAATAACTATTGGTTCCTAATGAATTATTTGCAAAGGCCATTTGCCAATAATTATTACTGTTAGAAAAATACAGTTAGTTGGCTGTGTAGATACTCGATTCGTCGGTAATTTTTCAAACCGTTGGAGTTATTGGCAACTGACGTCTACGCACACACCTTACAGAAAACACTATTTTGAATTTTAATGAACCTTTACAAATATTACAATCAAAAATAGGGTTTATAAACCAGAACTTACAGATATGAGAATGTTTTAAGTGCAACGGATGTCCTCTTTAAATTTCTTTTTCTTCTGCAAAAGTTATCAATAATTATTACTTATTTTAATTTATTTGTTAGGTGCTGCGTGCAAGCTTGTTGATATATCGTGCAAATAAATTTAAAATAGTAAAAGCTAGGATAGCAAATTTCTTTCCGATATAATATACTTCTTGGAACCAAGGCATCCTCCAACATCTATTCTCTGTTATTGCATAATTTCTGCCTCTTTTTACCACGGAATCTATCCATGTGGTCTTCCAGTTGGTGGAGAAGGCATATTGAAGAGTTTTTTTTTTAATTAAAGCCAGCAATTTTAAGTTAGGGACATTTTAGATATCTTATTCATTCCTTTCATTACCCCGAAGCCTCGAATGACCGTGCATCCAACCTATGAACCCTTAGCAATTCATTTTTGTTGAATTGTTAAAGAGGTACTGGACATTATAAAGGATAGGATGGGAATTGCGATTTAAGTGAACTTGTAGAATAGATTTTAGGCATCCCAATGTGTCAGACAATAAATCTTGTAATATTTAGTTCAGAACTTAACTCGTAAATACAGAACCAAAGTGAGTAACAGTGTATCTATTTGTAGAGAGAGAATAACTACTGCACATGAAGCCTCAGAGTTCTTTATGATGAAATTTAGAGAACAGGCAGATCACAGCGGTCTTATAAATGCCTAGTCGCTCTCGCCCTATTTTTTGGGGATATATTTATTATAGAAGTACCTACATCGAGTCTCAACTTGAATTCGGATTCCGGGATTAAATGTATAAATACCCGTGGTTTCTTTTATCAATTCATATCATATTGTAATAAATTTCATAATTATAATTTATAAAAGGAGACCCCTAAGCCCAGTGGATTACAAGAAATTACGCCAACTATCTTTTAAATTTTAATCCAACTGACTCACACATTGTTCACTAACAATAGCGTAATTAAACTGTAAAAATAATCTTAAAACCTACTCAAACGCTTTATTATGACCTCTCAATATTGGTATCGAAAACAGATTGTATTTGTCCCACTTTCAGCGATTATTGCCAACTACGAGGTACAATTTTCTTAGATGTCATAATGACCATTAGATCTTCTTCTTCTAGCTTTCCAGGATTATGCAATTTGTCTGTTCCGACTTCACCATTTTGTTCTTCGTCTGCTGACACTTCTACGTCTTGCGAAATTATAATTTAAGCATTTTTTGGGGTATTCGATCCAGACACATACTCATTACATGTTATTTCCATTTATCTTTGTAGTTTCTTGTGAATTCTGTTATTGTTTTACCAATAGTTCTTGTCTGATCTCTTAATTTCTTATACTTTCCAAACGGGTACAACCCCTTTACTGTTCTTAATAATCTTATTTCTGATGTCTCCAGTTGAGTGTAGTCTTGCTTTTTTGGCGCCCACATTTCCAATCCGTATAATAGCGCGAGTATTGCTCTAACTTTGAAAAATTAAGAAAATATAGGTAATCGAAAAAATCAAATTTTAATCAAATGAAGTTAGTCAATATATTGCATCATATTGGAATACGTTTAGTCAAAACATAAAACAAAACTCGTAAATGTCGCATATATTAAATTTTTTTGTTGCCAATTGAACTTCGATTCTCGTCAGTCAATAAACATATCTCTAATCTTACTAAATGCTAGTCAAGAAACCCCAAATTTCGCTGTTTATTTGCTTTATTTCTGTAATATAAACATGGTTTCGCAGGGTCCAGAATGGTTTCTCGCTTTAAACATTCATTAATCGTAAGAAATTTAATTCTTCATTTCAACATTTTAAATGGAGTGATTATTATATTTACTTTTATAATTTTACTCATACTGTCTCCAGAGCAAACCTAATTGATTTTCAGATTCTATTAAAATGCTCATATGAGTAGTATCGCCACTTTCCTATTTGAGTATGTACAACTATATGAAATCTCTATATTCTTTCAAAATACCTTCAAAATTAATCGAACAGTCGTAGAAACATTTTAATAATGGAATGGGCTTTTTAATTAAAATGAATTTCAATGTATATTAAAAACAGTATTTTGGACATCACAGTGTTTTCATCAGAATTATGAAAGTCTCAAATTAAAATAGGTATTGATCAACAGATAACTGAAACAATCACAGAAATAAATCTGTAAATACCATTTTTTTGTTTTGTGAATTATAGTTGTGGCATATCTAGTTTTTATTTTCATAATTTTTTGGGAATAACACCACAATTACTGAGAAGTCTTTAATTTCAAATACTCCAAACGTTTTAAGGTCTAAATCAGACCCTGTATTCAATGGCAATAAAAAATTAACTAAACGAAGTAAAGAAATTAAACAAATTAAAACAATGATAGTTTTAGAACCCACCATTGGATACTAAAGTGCTTGACAAAATAAACAGAAAATTTACTGCTAATTTGATATATACAGGGTAGCACTAAAAATTCTAAAGATCATGTGAAATAACAAAGACAAGATTTCCCTGTAAGGTATACAAATGCCAATTCAGATAGAATATTCATTCAGCCTTATTACTTATTAACAGTTTCTATAAATAGAAGTGTAAAAAAATATTGAAAATATAGAAAAATAATGACTAAATCTATAATCAAACTTTATATATCAGAAAAATAAACTCATGCTATACAAATAATTAAAAAATAACACATTAAGCCAACAAAAACTGTAAAATATATAAGCTTCACTTATTATGTTGAAAATTACAAATAAGAACTGTAGCGAGTTCTTTCAAATATATATTCATTTTGGATAATTAGTTACATATTTAAAAAAAACAGACAAAACTGTACAATGAATTCAACTTGTTACAGAAAACTTTCCTTAATTCCAATTTTAACCGTACTGGTCCTCTAAAAGAACACAAAGTCAAAAGAACTATTATCACAGTTCACATTACTAAATGAAACTCGACGATACTAAATAACACAAATAATAAAAAAATACAAAACAATTAAAAAAACAATCAATTTCAGAATCCTTTGTTCTAAATACATTTTCAAGATAGACTTATTTCGAAACCATCATTTTAGACTAACTCACACTATAACGTCAATTATTCTTCTTTTAGCGCCGTAACGGACTAAACTCAATTTTAGTTTTCTCTCTCCCTTTTTTTTACTCCGCTCATCAGATCTCTTTCTCTGCTCCTCGGTTACACGGATACTGATTTAAATGCAAATTTAAAATGTCTTTCAATTTATAATCTTATTTCTGGTGAAATTACTCCATTATTATGTTGTGTCGACATTGTCTTTCTCGTAGTCGGATGGCGAGATTATCCGGCAAACGTGGGGAGGGTTTTTTACAACAGATGTTCCCGATAAAACGTAGAATAAATATTGAGGTTATGTTTATGGGAGCTTTATTTGGAGGTAGAATAAAATTCGTAAAGAAAATTGTGAACACCTTCCTAAATAGATGAATTCAGTTTCTTCTCGATATATGTAAAGATTTTATTTCATATGTCGTGCAAATCTTTTATTTGAAATGATATTTGGGAGAAGAATAATAAGTTCGTGATCACACAGTAAGGTATGCAAAACAAATTAGCGGTATTTTGAAAAACTTCATTAATCGAAAATAGTAGATTCTAGTATATGATTTCTATTAGTAGTTTTCACTCATAGATAAAATGAAAAATACAGATAAGTTAAATAACTGAAAATCAGGTGTAGTTTGTGGAAACAGCCTGGAACACTAGCTACCGTCTTATAGAAAACCTCTCTCGCAGGATTAACTGAGGGAACGTAAGTCTACGAGTTTCCTGTGTAATATGTTTGGATGTATTTTGTATAATACTTCTCTGTATTATGTGACATTTCAATTTATTATTAGGAATTGTTATCGAACATTGTTTTTTGAAACAATTTTTATAATATTCGTAGGCTTGACTTTTCTGGCAGTTGTCAATTGACTGATTAATTAACTTCGAAGTTTACTTTTGGATGTTGATTTGCCAGGAGCTATTGCCATACCGTTATCTCTACAGCGGGTGTCCAAATTTATTAATTATTTAACAACATGCACACTTTCTTTGATTTTCCTTTTTTTTTTGGTGTGTTTTTCTCATGTCTTGGTCTTATCCAGTCCATTTTGTGTATACTATTATCCATGAGTATATGGATTGCCAATCTTAGTCTGTCAGTATGTTTTCTTGGGACATTTCTTATTTGGAGAGGTCTTGATGTTTTACCGATATATGTTTTTCCGCAAGCACAAGGCACACTATGAGTAGCGTTTTCCGGTTTTGTTTTCGTCAAATTTGATCTTTGAAGACGCGAGATGTAAGACCGACATCTAGGATTTTCAAGAGAATCAGTACACATTTGATCTTGGTGTATTATTTGCTTTACACATCGTTTTTACATTTTTACAGATTTTTTTCAAATAGACCGGGAATATAGGGTAAGCGTTTATACTTGCAGAGTTGATCAATTTGTACGTTATTTTTAATTTGAGTTAGTAGTGCTTTGTGTTGTTGGTGTAGTTTGTTGATTTCTTTATCTTTTCTGGATTTGATAAATTGATTTGTTTATGAAGTTTCTTGGGTATTCATTTTGTTCTCAAAATTTCTTTCTGTTGATAAAACTGCTTGTACTCTGTTAAATGAGGATTTAATGACTCCTTTTTTATGTTCAAGGAGTGATTTGAATAAAAATTCAAGTAGTTATTAGTAATTCTCGGTTTTTTGTAAATACTTCTAGTACAATTGTTGTTTCTTTCATATTAATTTATGATGTAACCTATGCCCTCAAGTTGTCATAAAAAAGGTGAATGGTGACGCAGAACAACTAGTAGGAACGAAGTTCCTTATATTGTAACATGTACTATGACCCCACATTCTCTCTATCCCGTTTTTCCTATTTTCACGCTGTTCGACCACAAGGGCCGTAACTATCATCAAACAAGAAAAAGACGACAAATTCAACCTATCTATTGATTGAATCTTAATATTTTTTAATTATCTATACACTAGAAGATTGTTTTCTCAGAAGGCAAAAATCATTGCATTTAAAATACTTGGATTTTGTTTATTCTTTAAATTGTAGCGGATCATTTCTGACCTTTTGCTTAACAAAGAATGCATATATTTTGGAATAACTTTGTAAAGAAATATCATACTGGCATTATCAATCATCTGTTTGATACTCTCCTTGTAAATCGGTTACACCTCAACACCAGTCTGATGACTTTATTTTGCAAAATTTGAAACCTGGTGATGTCTAGTTTTACATGCATTTAACAAACATGCACAGTACGGAAACTAAGAGAAAAACTGGACAGTTTAATTGCTGTCCAAAGGTAGAGAAATAACCTATCATTTTCCCTTATTTCTTACATACATAATCACAGCCCCCTGACTTAACTAAAACGGGCGAGAGGGGAAGGGTCAGGTTGTATCCCCAAATATGTTACAATTATTCCTTATTTCACTTTTGATGTACTGAACTTCAGTTTTTGTTACTCTTAATCATCCATATACGTATTTAAATCACTTATTGTATACCACAAATATAGTAAGGGACCTAATACACTACCCTTGGGAACACCATAAATAACATTGTGAAATCCGAAGAGCTTATAAATTACATTTATTATATTTTTTCAATACTCATTGTCAGTTCTGTTTGAAATAGATTTTGTCTAAATCGCAATTCCAAATGGTGATAGATAAATGTTGTCCTTGAAACTCACTCTGAATATTGTATGTGACGATAGAGATTTAACGATTGCCCTCATTTTAATGGTCCCGCAGGTTGTTTGGGCATTCGGGTTCTTGCTCGGCGTGCGGCCAGACGATTGCCGCCAGCGAGTACGTGATGCGCAGCGGGGGTGCTGGAGGACCCGGGAACGGCGGTGCCAACTCACCTCAACAGTCGGCAGCGACGCCGCACATCTTCCACCTCAAATGCTTCATGTGCAGCAAATGTCTGAACCCGTTGATTCCTGGCGACAGGTACTACATGCTCAACGGCAGCCTGGTGTGCGAGCAGGACTGGCATAAGTTGCTCAAAAGTACGGCGGCGGCACCGACAGTACGCAAAGGAAAGGTGGGGCGGCCGAGGCGTAGTCGTGATTGAAATGATGCGATTAGTGATGCAGGTGAGTTCAAATTCAATTATAAATTGGTTCGTTCCAACCTGTCCAAAAACCGATTCACCAAGTGCGCAGTGACGTCATTGTATACGGTAACTCGTGATCGATTACCGGTTCTGTATCGGCTATTGGTCGGGTTGGAACAAACCTAGTGTTATTATTTATGATCTTTTTGTAAGTAGTGATATAATAATCCCTAAATAAACTCGTAATAAATCTTTACATTGTGATAGTTAAACCAGAACCTTGTAACAGTTCGTTGGATCAGAAATAATAATCGATTATCAGCTGGTGACAGATTTTGGTCTCTTATTTTTCTTTGTTTCTGCCTCGAAGGGGGTTAAAAACACTTATTGTTGAATACAGGGAGGTTCCTCATCCGCAAACCTTACGCCAATTTTTTTGTGGACTACTCTCGATATCAACTTTAATTTTTCTACTTGGCAGAAGGGCGAAAATCGTGGCTATAGTGTTACGTTTCCATAGAGGATCAGATCCTTATCTGAACCCTTTGGCTACATGCGACACTTATGTCAATCCTGTTTTGATGTCTGGTTGGATCATAAATTTGGTTTAGTCAACATGACAGAGAAACTCGGACCTAAACATATTTTTTATGCAAATGGAAGACGAGATTTTCCTATGTTAACCACGAGGTTCACTCGCAAATTTTGCCTTATTCAATTCAAGAATATCACACTTTTCAACCCCCTTCGGGGCAAAAGTGGAAAAATGGTGCACAAATATCTATCACCAGCTGACGGTCTATAAGTATCATTTTCATAATCGCTTTTGGTATTTTTACGAGCAGTTGTGTTGGTATTTATTACTGTTTTTCCCCCTCTGTTGTTGATTTATTATCACTAAAGCAGTAGGAATACGTCTAGAATATTTAGAAAGTGTTGTTATATATGAATTTGTATCTTACATCACTAGATTAAAAACTTGCAAATCTAGCAAAAAAGGAACTTTTTTCTTTGGATTGTGGTGAGAGAATGACATAAAGATAAGTTAATCAAAAAATACCGGTTCCCTTGAAAATGGGAAATATAGATTTTTACGTGAAAAATGTTGCGCTCACGATCTGAAGTTTGAGGCTAGTGCTTTATCTATTAAAATAGTTTTTTCGAATTCTGTTTGTAAGTGTAACAACAGTGATTGAGCATTTTTAAACGCACTAATATTTATCATAAATACACCCACATTTTATTCTTATATACCGGTTGTCTCACTTGAACTTAAAGATCTAGATTACTGAGAATATTGCAATGGAATGAAATCTCAATTGCTTGATATATAGCCTTTTATTTAAAAACTTATACTCAGGTTTGACCTTAAAATGACTTTATTGCTGACCTTTCATTTATTTAAAAACTTATTCTGAGTTTTGACCTTGAAATGACTTTGTTACTGACCTTAATATATGATTTGATGTTCGTATGATAGTGTCCCTATACATGTGAATGCCCGAAAACAACTTTAAATAACTCCTTATTCCAATCAACACTCGAAACTGTGGCACTTGAGGCATGTCTTAAGTGGTCATTTTTAAGCATTGTCATGAGATTGTGCTCTTGATAACTTTTGATCTAGGACGTCAAAAAGTCATTCAACATTTTCAGACCATCTGACTGTACCGCTATTTCAAACTTAAAATTCAAATAACTTCTTTTCAGGTTGACTTTGAAATGAATATGACCCCGATTTTGACAGCAATGTGTATGATTTGATACTCGTGTGGGGTCTTTATATAGGTGACTTCTTTAAAATAACAACGGTATATAATAATTGCTTGTACCGTAAAAGTTCTCACTTTTGCCTGTACATATTCAATATTTATATATTGTCTACAAGAAGTCAAACCATACCACATATTCAGTTCATTTAACTTTACCCCCATTTCTAACTGAAAACATATGTGTAATGTATCCCAAACACCAGATATACAAATTTTGATTATTTATTGGATTCCTTTCAGGCTTGACCTTGAAATGACTTTGATTTCGATCTAGTTCACGTTTCAAGAGACGCAATAACGCCAAATGTTATGTAATAGTGTCTTCAAACATGCACTGCTCGAAAACAGCAACATTAAATAACTTCTTATCCAATCAACACTTCTAACTATGTCAACTTCGACTTTCCATATCTCAATAACTGGTCACGTTGATTGTACTCAAATTCCCATTGATATTATGCGGATGTTTTCTTCGTGTGTTCCCTTCATTTACTGCAGGTAGTGATCACAATGGCATATTGTTCTCTATTCTATGCTGTTCTTTTGACCTGTTCAAAATGCAATCCTGTCCATTGCCAGAACAGTCTTTCTGCCTATACTCCGTTTGCACTGAATTTTTCCTTTAACAAGTGGTGGCAAAGAATATTTTTGATTCCGAATTATATGATTTAGTTAAGTTGTTTTCATTGTTCTAATTGTATTGTATTCTTTTGTAGTTTGGATAGAACTTCTTCATGTGTTATTCTTGCCGCCCAAGGTATTTTTAGAATACTGTGATAAACCCACACATCTCAAGTACTTTGTTCGTACTCATGGTTTTTAGCATCCATTGCACTACCCAATAGAGCAATACTGACCATATGTAGCATTGTACAGGATTTAGTGTAAGATCTAGTATTGGGACGCATAATAGTCTTGGCAGCTTTTCAAAACTATTTCTGGTCTGTCCCATTTCGGCAGAAAATTCTTATTCCGGTTCTAATTTACCGTTTATCCAGCAGGCTAGGTCTTTGAATTTATTGACCTGTTCCGTTATAATTCCATTCAATGTAATATGAATGGGTACATCTTTTGTGGTTAATGCATCCCGAACCCCTCGCATGTTCTACTGCGTTGAATTAACATAGTTTGTAAGTTAATATCTAAATCTGCAATAAGGACTGGTACCATTTTCGTATCTCATGGTAGATATTTGTACCTCGTTAATTTTCATTCGAAAGAGGAGTTTTGAATGCAAATTAAAGATGATGGGTTGGGACAAATTCTTTTAGGGTAAATATTCTGAAGGAAATTCGTACTTCTATTTTTGCGAAAGCGTTTTGTTTCCAGTAAGATTTTTTTATAGTCCTTATGTCTTTGCTGTCGAAGCCGATGATTTGTAGTGTATTTAACTTACTTATATGGTTGATCTAATAGAACGCTTTCTCGAAATCCACAAAGCATAAAAATATTTGACATTTCTAACAATGTACCTGTATGCAGAGCAAAGCTTCTCTAGTTCCCATATCACTTCGACAACAGAACTGATCTTGGTAATTTAAGGGCTTGACACATTCTAGTAATTAGCAGAAATTCCTTGCATTTTCGGGGGTAAGGTAGTTTAGGAATGAATATAAATTCTAGTCACTCTTTTGGAATGCTCCTGTATCGTAAATTTGTTTATATAGAGCTACGAACAGATCGATGTTTTCGTTGTTGATACATTTTAGGGTGCCAGGGTGAACTTTGTCTGGACTGGGGCTTTTACCAGTTTTTAATTGTTTGTTCATCATCATCTGTAAATTGTTCTTTAATATATTTTTCTCGCTGTTCTAACTTATCATTAGTTGATTGTAATACTTGTCCTGTTTGGTCTATAAGTGGATGCTATAAGTATTTCTTGTTTTTGTAAGTGAATTCTTGTTTTTTTATATACATTTTAAAATATTGAATTCTTTAATTCATTAATCTTTATTAACCAACTAACTAAATGATGATTTCAAAACTACTTCTAAAAAATAATTAAAACTCGAATAGGTACATGTGGAGTTCTTGAAATACGTAGTGTGTTACAGATATGTATCCCCTGTTTAATAGTTTTTACAGACAGTTGTGTAGATTATGGTTGAAATTGGTACTGTTAATGATTTTTTTATTAAATATCCCATTCAGTTCGGTATCCGGATTTTTTTATTAGGAAATTTTAGATCTAGTTTAAAATGCTATCTGACCTACTCAGTCTAGTCACCCCAGATTCAACAACTTCTACTACATATTGTATTTTTAATTTCCTAATTTTCCGATTGGATTAATTTATGGAGCCATCATGCTCATTATTAACAGATGCTATTCCAAAAATAGAAACACATAATTCAGGCTTATTTCTCCTCAATTACCAACAAAAGATCAACCCTACTACTTACACGCTCTATTCGAAAACTGTATTCAATAATCCCACATTAAAATTCCATCAATACTCCGCTTTTAATGTAATTCCACGACCACGAGTTTCATGAGTAGTTAATACTTTGTGGCATCGCATTCGATATCATAAAACAATACTTTAGTCGAATTTGAATACGGCTAAAACCGAGAGAAGACTGCTTTTATTGAGTTCCCAGTCGGTGGTTTGTAAGACCCGAGAGAAGGAGGAGGAAAACTTGGGAGAATTACTTCACTGCCTCGAGGAAAATACTGTTAATCGACGGAAATGATGCTATTCGACGTTTTGTTCGGTTTAAGCCAACTGGAATGAGCTCCATTTGGGATATTGTCTCAGGACACGTGTAGGAATGAATTGTTGGATGGTCGGATATTACTTCAGGAATGAAAATTAATAAGGGAATCTCTCATTGAATTTTTTGTTTTTAATGTATTTTTTCTGTGGTGCTTCATGAAATATGGTAGTAGGAATTTTACAGAACCATGTGAATTAAGATGCCTCAGTTCGGAACTGAATACGATAGACAATGTACCTTTGCTGATTTTTTTGATGGGTCTTAAATTTATTAGAGCTAACAGTGTTTCGATTGCTCTAAATCTGTTATCATCAACAAGGGATATAAGTCACTGGTGATGTTCACCAGTAATTAAGCCATGTAATTTCTTTCTTGGTCCAGTTGGTATCGCCTCTGTTGAAACAGAAAATGACTCAAGAACTAGGCGCGACATATTTCTCATTTGGACACTGGATTCGTTAATAATGTGGTTCGACTTTATGGTCCCTATAATTTTTTTCATGTACCAGTGCTTCTCGTTGTGAATTACCTTGGTGTGGTGTTAGATAATGATGTTTGGTCCGTGTGAGATTGGCTAACCCAGACTTATCCCCTTGAGTAGCCACACAGTTTTGCCTAACTCTGGTGTTTAATGATTGTCTCGCTTCACCTACGGAATGATTTCCAAACTCGTGTTTATACTATAAATGCAATCTGGAGCTACCTCAATGTGTCCAGGTTCGTTTTTGGTTATCATGCTTCTTAAAGTGTCGGATCCACATAAGTTTTTCCAGTCAGGGCTCTGATATCCACATAAGTTTTTTCAGTCAGGGCTTTGATATGGGGGGCATTATTAGAGTGGCTTACCATTCTTTGATATATCAAATTAATAAAATATATCGTATCATTCACTTTCAATGTACACAATCGGATATTTACGGAATTTTGGGTTTTTACCTATGTCCTCACAACTAATTTTTAGCAACTTTTGGAGTTACCACGGATATCAAGCTAGACGAAAGAAATAATTTGGAATACACAGCAGTAATGGTTATTAAAATCAGTGATTTGCTTCTTAATATAATACATCCGCTTGAATATTGCATCAACGTTAAAATCACTTCAGAACTTGTATAGACAAACTGGGTTTCTTAAATGCTATAACTAGAATTAAAGAAATGATATCAAAGATTTATAGCAAGAAGTTTGCTAGTGTGATTATAAATCTCTGTATTCATTGTCAGCGAAATTTTATAAGAAAGCTGACAAAAGTGTTTCGTCTGACTTATCACTTTATTCCAACTCTACAGTCTATTTAAGGGAGAGTCTTTTGATCTATGGATGAATTATCTAGTTAGTAACTACTTTGTTACAGGGCTATAGATTGAGTAGGTCAAAAAATATTTCTTTATTCATGTATTTGCAGTACATAGATATGTGTAATACATAGAAGCAAAGAGACAGAAATATTATGTTTATGCTAAGTTGAAATAAGAAATTATGGGAATTCTAC
Organism: Octodonta nipae; assembly: GCA_034190945.1. Taxonomy (NCBI): domain Eukaryota; kingdom Metazoa; phylum Arthropoda; class Insecta; order Coleoptera; family Chrysomelidae; genus Octodonta; species Octodonta nipae. Next base: position 22,835,535 of record CM067223.1, read on the forward strand.
AAATAAAGTTGTTGAATGTTTGCTTACAGTTTCACAATATTCGATGTTATTTTCACATGAACATTCGTTTTTCCGGATTGTATGTACTTAGTGACGGCACTTGGTTTTGTACACGGAGTACCCAAAAGAAACTGGTATTGTAAGGAGTTTTTGTAATATCGCATTGTACCATTACCACTAGAAGCGTGTAGAATTTTTAGTGACAGTAGTTTTGTGTCTTTTTACAATGGCAGAAGTTTCTATTTGTTGATCGGAAACACAGATTTAGAAAACTTTGAAATGTTAAAATCGGCCTACAAGAATGACGTTATTAATACAACCTTAGTTTTGAAAGAAAAGTTCTAAAATGATTCAAATCTGTTTCCAAGTTTGTCACATGTGTCGGATCTTGGTGCTACGGTTATGACATTAAAATGAAGAAAAACTGAAGGCAGTGGAAGACTTCAAGTTTTCCTTATCGGGCCGTTCTTTTAAGTTAAAAAAAACTGTTTGCGGCACTTTGGCAGTAGGGCAACTGCCCTCACAACTCTGCCTGTACACATATTTATTACCATAGATGGCATGACTTCTGTATCACCCTATTCACCTGATCTTGCATCCAGTGACTTGTTTCCCCGGATGAAAAGGAATATAAGTAAAAAAATATTTTGCTAAAGTGATGAAAAAAGAAGCAAGTGAGCCATCACACAACACGACTTAATTTTTTTAAAAAGTACTGTTACAGATTACGTGCGTTCAATCATAAACTGTTGACACTCACTATAAACGTGTTTATTTAACCCAAAATAAACTCACAATTTTATTTACAAACACCGATAACTAATATCGAAACAGATGTACTACAAGCTGCCATCCACTATACAGCTTTTTCCCATAAGGCTATCGCATTTTATATAGGTATGCTCGTGAGTTCGAAAATTCACCGGTCACTTGTGGCCTGCCCGCGTGTATGGTATCCAATTTCGGAATGAAAACGTAGCGTTCTTACCTTCAATCAAATTGTTCACTACTCCGTTTTTTTGTAGCTCTTGTTTATTTGATTTTTGATGATTAATTTTACGAAGGTTTCTTAACTTGTGGCAACGTAAAATGAATATTATAAAAATATAATAAAAGTGTATTAGTTCTAGTGGGGAGTACGTTAGTTAAGTATATGTTCGGATTCTTTTGAGTACGAAATAAATTAATTTGTTCAAAACAAATTAATTTAATACTATTTCTTTGTTCGTTTGAAAGCAGTAAGATTTATTTTAAGAATATATTTACTTCTAAATTATTTTTAGTTAAAATAAAAAACGTGTCGAGACGCCGTTAATAATTCTAACATTGATAAACTTGGAAAGCAACTTATGTCACATTTTATTGGAAAAAAGATTTATTCGACACATGCGAAATTAAAATACACATTCGCTGAAAGCTTTCCTCTTTCTTTCTTCGTGCGTCCTCTCGCTCTCCGTCTCTCTGTTACAAAAATAATTTATGCGCAACAACCGACACGCAATATCGTGCCGTTTCGCACGACAAGTATGATAGAGGAAACGAACACAACAAAAAAAATTTGGGGTTTTATAGTGGAGCGTGAAGTACGTATCCTGTGTATTGGTCTCACAAGTGTATTCAAACGTTCCACCGCGATAACGGAATTTCGGTCAGAAATGATTACCTTGAGCGATTATTATGTTTCTCGTTTCAATATAAAATTATAGGTTAGGTTTATGTAAATTGGACGGTTAGGTGGAAATAAACGTTTGAATCGGCTACAAATAAACGAAAAGGAAAGAGGAAATGACGCTTTTTGGGAAGAGCGATCCTCTGTGAAACGTGTTTCTTATTATATTAAAATTTCAATAATTTTGTTGACACTTAACTTAACAGATACTGCGTTACCACACGAACTCTGAGAGGTAATCATATTTTCACTACCTACCATCATTGTGAAACAATTTGTTTTCCAGTCCAGATCTGGTTTCCAGTAATAGGGTAAAGTTTATGTTTCTTTTTCGACTATATACCACCCGCTCTTGAATGTAAGCGTTCTCCATGTTTATGAGAAAGAGGGTAACTTTGAGTTGGTAACAATAGAAAAGAACTATCAAAGTACTTACGTTCACCTTTGCCTGCTCTGATGACCGCTCTGTAGGCGAAGTGGACTATCTTGAGAATTGCACCCGCTCTGCCCTTTAGTGATTTTACTGTGGTTTTCCACGATCGGTCGGATTTCACTAAAAACTACAACAATGGAGAACTAGAGAGTATTAGTCCTTTTACGAGCGAGAATGTCTATACCATCCCAGACGTTGGTTTAAGTGACTCTGGCAATGGGTGTGCTCGTAAAAATCACCAACAAAAACAAAAAAAGTACCAAAAAATGATTCGGAATTACACTGCTAATTAAAAACTCGTGTCCCAAAATAAATAATCTACTAATATATGATAATGAATCCTCAACACCATGCTTTTTACGCGGTTGGCTTTCTTGCTAGTCACAACCAGTCTCTACCAACTGTTACTCGAATACCTGTGTGGTCTACCTCGTGAAACAGTGTCCATTTGCCGCTATTGTGTCTGGTTGTATGACCTACCCATTTTCACTTTTAGACAGATACTTCCTTTATATAATTTGAGCATGTCACTTTCCATTGCCGTGAAATATATAATATATTTAGTGCCTCGACGTTAATGAATATTGTTTTGGGGTATAGTCTATGTAAACATCTAAGGTGGCCTCATTTAAATATATTTGCCTACAATTATAGGTATATTAAGGTGGAGCCGCCCTTTAAGAAATCCACGACTGAACCAATACCATATTTTGTTACTAGTTTGTTACCGTAAACATTATTTTGCAGTTGTTACCGATTTCAAAAAAGTATGGTCTCAGTAGCTTAAATTTAAGTACAAACTGCACTGTACCGTTTCTTCTAGTATCAAAACAAAGAAAAAAACTAGGAGCTTAGCTATAAGTAATGTTTAAAAGTTAACCATTCTGATTAGCTTTCATCTGGGAATAGTCAACTTTCTATAATGGAACAATGGATAACAAATTTCAAGCTTTATTGTAAAATATTTTAGTTTTTCTTTCACGAAGACAGCTTGATTAGAATCAAGCTAAGAACGCATAACGCCACAACCTTCTTCTTCAAGCCAACGAAGTGTTGTCAAGTCATGACCCACTGACAATATAGTATGGATTCTAAACCGACATTAAATAAGGACGGTCTTCAATACCAATCAGTCTATAACCAACCTAGTCGGGAACATAAAAACATAGTACCTAACAAGAATCTAAATTCCATATCGCGATTGCCCATAAAGCTACAGCGGTGGTACCAATAGGCGCGTCGAACATCGAGTATAAGAGCCACTCTGTGTCAGTTGGAAAAAAAATTGGACTCTCGCATATCACCATATTTAACGAGGACACTCTATCAATTTCGAGGACAACAGGAGTATTATATCCCTTAATTCCCTTAGGGTATCTACTATTCACGAAGCTATAGAAACTCTTACAACATGGAGCTCCTTAATAGTCAGACTAAACAAATTAGACACACCCACGAACACCCAACCAATCACCACACAATCTCCTCATCATGTTATATCCCCTCCTAACCGACGACAACTGTAAATAAAAGGAGCATATAAGATTCACACTCAGTTAGTCATCTAATAAGGTTTGGGGACTAGGCTCATGGAGACCTTCACTTCAATTTAAAACCGAATTTTCGTTGTTTTTTTTAATTTTGGCTCTTAATAATGGTTCCATAGCAGGTGTCGAAATGTGAAACACTTTAGACGGAAACTTTACGAGTATATACCGGCTCTACAGGTGTAGTGGCACTTGGCTATTAGATGTTTTCCACTTTTTTTTTGGTTCAAGGTTGTTAAACTTTGTTGAAATTCCCAGCTGTTTCAAAACCTGTCACAGCTTATTCCTTTTAATATTACCATTGCTTATTTGTTACCTATTAAAAATATCAGATGTTGACTAAAATTTTGTTCTTGGGTATTTTGCTGAATCTGTTTTATGTTAAATATATTGTCAATGGTAATCTTCGTGTCCTGAATCCGTTTTGGCCATAATAGAACCTTTATTTACTTGTTAAACCATCCTAGTATCATAATACTACAATTTAACTATAATGTGTACGTAAACTGAGATTCCCTTTTAGGCGAAACTAATTAATTTATTAGAATTCTCAGAATTTCAAAAAGTTGATTTAATGATTTTCACACATAATCATCAATTCATATTGCTGTTTTTGTATTGTAAGAATTACATTTATAAACGTCTTCAATATCTACTAAAATAGACATTTCATTAAGAATTGTATCCTTTATTAACCATAAATGAGCAATCTGAGCTGCAAACTTGAAACTTTAAAGTGAAAAATTAGAAAGGTTGCCTCGTAGTGAAAGAAGCAGATACATTTTCCCTTTGTTAGATCATTTCACACATTTTCCTAAATAATTTCATTTCGCAAAGTCATCGCGTACTCAAAACACACCCAGGATCAAGTCAGTTAAAAGAACACGAGATTTCAATTCTTGTGTTTATATTCTATACGAGAACAAATTCGCTCGAAATTGAAACCTTAATGGAACACAAACATTCTTTTTTTGTTCTTCTTCTGTGCATTGCTTTTCCCATATCTTAATGAAAAATAATAAAATACCTCGAAACAAATAAAATCACTTAAAACACCATAAAACCACTGAATTTAAAAGCCGTTTTATGATGTTCGAATTGTTGGACCTTTTTAACGCCTTCTGCTTTATCTTACGACCTGTCTAAGTGATTCGATACAATTATTTATTCGTCGAGAAAAGGACGAATATTGAATTTTATCGATTTTATAGCACCGAGTTGACACATTGAAGAGCGTTCGGGCCTTTCACTTCGGGTTTCTCAACGAGAACGGTATTTATATCTTTTAACGATATTACGCAATGAGATTTCGATTTCTTGATTGAATAATAAAATCTCGATATGGCATCAGTTTGTGCATACGTTGAAAAACTAATCGAATTAACATCGAAGCGAGTGTATACAGTGTTCTCGGAATGTATGAGGTTCTTTGCTAGTCTAGTTTCTAGTCACCTGCTGTTTCTTGCAAAAATGCAATCAGCGTTTTTATCAAAATTATATATTTCGTAATAGTTGATAAAAATTCCTATAATTTCGTTTTTCTTTGATCTGGTGTTGTTTAATCTTTCGTAACGCAATATCCCGGACATTAAAAGTCGGTTTGGTCGCAAAGTGCCTCGCAGAATCATGATTTTATTTTGAAACTCGTGTTGGATGATTCTGGAAGCATGGATCAAAAGTCTCAATAAGCACGAAGTCTGAAAATAGTTTGTTATCGATCTACATTTGAAATTTGAATTCAGATGCGTAATTAGACTAAAGGCGCGTTGACATTATGCCAATTCACTAGTGCGAGTAGACTAGCACCAATCGACTAGCTTACTAAAAGCATAATGCAAACAGTGACTAGCCCTAATACCATGCGAAAGTAAAGTTCGAGACATTTGAACTTTTGTTTACCAGTAGTGTAATTAAAAATGGCCGTAACCAACAGGTGGGCAGAAATTGACAATAAAATTTGTAGAATAGTACAGAGATAGGACTTTGTATATGGTAATATATATGTTCAAGACTACTGAAGGAGTTTCCTGTAGCCAAATGTGATTTGAAGTTTTATTTTAGATGATAAGCAAGTTATGACTTTCTAATTAAGGGAGTTACAAGTAGCATAAGCTCTTGTGAAGTTTTCGATAGTTTTTTGCACACTCTAAATTTTAGACTTTGTTGTTTTGGACTACGTTTTCATTTTCTGTTCCAAGAATATTTTATTTCATCTCTATTATTGTAATACCTTTGGAAACCCTCATTTCATATTATTACTAACTATTCCATATTGGTACCAATATGTAAACAGATTAGCAACTGCCAGTCGACTAGCGTTAGTCTACTCGCGCTAATAAATTGGCACCGCTCGAATTCCACTCGGAACATTCTACGAGTTATCACTTAGGCCTAATTTGTTAATTTTGTCATTATCTGAATTCATTCATTCAAGAATTGGAGATTTGTGAACTCTCTGCCTTCATTATATAACCAAATAAATGACGTGTCCAGGGGTTATGCGTCGCAACTTGTATAAACTTGTTCCCATGCAAGTTGGCAAGTTTTACAGTGCTCCAAATGAATTGAAAATTTACTACCGAGTATTTTTGGATAAACTAAAGAAAATGAAAACTTTGAAATAAGAAGTGGCAGTCACTTGAAACTGCAGTATGGAAGCGAAAGCTTCTTACGAAATATACTTCCCGTCTCTCGTTTTTCGTTGTCTCTGTTCCTCTTTCTTTGTGTCACTCTTAGGAATGGATCTAAATTTCAGAAGTAAAATAATCCTCACTATGTTGTTACGATGCAAGTATTAATCCTAATGTGTAAGGGCAATGAAACATATGACGTGTAAGGTATTTTGTAATTAAACTGTACAATTTGTTGAATTATAATAATTCAAACCTACTTTACATAATTAATATTCTGACAATATATATATAAAGGTCACTTTAATTATAACAGCTTAATAAGGTCTGACAGAAGATTCGGCTTAGGCTTCGGTCACCTTCGGCCGGAAAAAGCACCTTGGCCTGAAGCTTTGGCTGAAGCCGAAGTTTTCTATCTGCTCCCGAAGACGGACGAACTTGTACGAATGAGGTGCGTCCTGATTACAGTCGTAAGGCTGTCGTAGTACTCCATAACTTGTTAGAGTAGGAAACTATTTAATTTCAGAGGTATTTAACTGTTTTGTCCGAACAGTATAATTCAGAAAAAGCGTTGTTAACAAAATTTTATTGTTTAATTAAAGTTGGAAATTTTTACTTTTACCGTTGTTGTGATTTTCAACTCCAAAATAAAAAAGAATGTTCTATAATTAAAGTAAATCTGTTTTATAATCTTTCAATCTTTGTTGTGTAATATATATATATATATATATATATATATATATATATATATATTAATTTGAAAGGAGCTTAGTATTTATCTAATCTTCAGTACATCTCGTCAGTTTTTATTTGTTTTTCGGATTTCGAAAATACAAATTTTTAAACTTGATTTACGGATAACAAAACAAATTCAAATGAATATAAAACTCTGACACTGTGGTGAAAGACTTAATAATTGCGATTCTCCTTTCAGATTGTTAAAAAAATTATTTGTCACAAAACAGGACCACTAAAGACGTCAAATGAAATGCACACGAAAATAAAAATCATTTGCCAGGATACTATTGAAATCAAGAATTTTCATCCAAGCTCTAACACAACACCCAATACTTATGCATTATGTTTTTTTTTTAATTTTGCCAAAATTAAGTCACTAATTAACCATTAAATTTCCATTTGATACTAAAATTAGTTACTTTTGCTAAAAGATTTCTAAAACATAAAATATCGATTTTTGCAACGTCAAACACTCCATATACTTTATGTGTATTGTTCGTTATTAATCAAGAAAAACCAGTTAAACACTCGTAGAGTTTTTTGAAACAGTGTTTAGACAGTTATAGTTGGTTGTAGTGTTAAATACTGTTAACTTTTTACATTTTAACAAAGACATACATATAATTTCATACTAAAATGAAACTTTCTGCCGAAGGTTAAGGCTAAGGCCGAACAGTCGGCTTCGACCAAAATCGGACGCTAAGATTAAGTTTTGGGAACATTGTTTAAGTAAATATTTTTTAAATATTAAAGCATCTCCATAATATCTTTAAAATAGCTGTAAGATCGTTTAATCTAATATATATTAAAATGTGTTCTTTAGAATGTAGATGTAGCAAGAGGTTGGATTTTAAACAGAACGCCAAAAGTTTTTGTGATATACTCTAGATATTGAGGAAAAAATATGTAGGTATTTTAGTAATAATTGGTTGGAAAAATGTCAGACCGTTTATACACCAGCACCATTCTGATCCTTTCTTGAACTTGTTATGTAATGCTTTCAATCCCTATATAAGTTTGTCTTTACCATCCATAAATTTGGTAAAGGTAATCTTTTTTGTGGAGTTCTAGATTGTTGTCCTTGTCTCTACCATCCATAAACTTGAAACGGTACCCCCCTGTGGTGCTTTGACATATACTGGTTTCAAATTTCACAAACAGGAAATTTGTATCGAGTAACACTTAGTTTTTCGGGCCGTTTTGCAGTAGTCGAGTGGAATTTCTTCCGAACGTTTCTCTGCAAGTGCGGCAGGCATTTTCAGCGGCGCAGGCGTAAGTAATAAATACCTCGTAGGATGCTCAAAACGAAACTGACTCTCGAGCGGTGGAGTACTTGAATTTAAACACGACTAGGCAAGCGCGGCAAGCCCTGATTGGTCGATGGGCGTCAAGTGGGCGGAGTTTACGACATGTGTGAATGACTTGCACAGCTGAGGGCGGGAAGTCATGTTTTGTTGAAGAGCTTTTCTTTTCTGTTAATATTGTTGCGATGGAAGCGAGAATGATAGTGGGCCGTGGTTAAGAGTACCTCGGTATGTTGATACTGTGTACCGTATTCCAGCAATGAGGCTTCCCCATGGCTCCAAACCACAAGCGTGTCGTCGCCATTACGGAACCAGCATAAAGGTTTTATGGAGGCTGTGTTCAAACCTAGAACTATTGGCTCTCCAACCTACAACCTCGGAAAATACCTGTCAACTTTTAAAACCACACATATATTAGAGACTCAGATTACTTATATATATATATATACACCCTGGCGACGGAACGAAGTCTAGAAATAAATACATATTTTGCATTTCACTACCAAACTCATCTATTTTTTCCATGTGTAAGCACACTTGAATCAACAAACAGCCCTCGTAATATTCCAAATACAGTAAATGGTTAAAATATCTAATTCCATATACTCTTACCACTTGTTGAAGTAAAAAAAGAATTCTATGGTTCGCCACAACTACAGTATAAAACAGCGACAAAAACTGAGACAAGCACAAGCGAGCCTTTACCCTACATCAGAGCCGACAAAACGAACTGTTTCGCTATCTATTCAGATAATTAAAAATGTTGAATGGCAGCATTATCGAGGTTTAATTAGATCTTCGAATCAATGGTCGGACGGTCGGGTATATCAGTGCAGTTAGTTTCAACAACAAACACGGCAAGCATTGTTAAAATTCCTCCCGTCGACTAACATAATGAGCCACTGTTTGTTGTGTATATTTTATTTCGCCGTTTTTAGTCTTATTTCGCTCTCAAACAACGTCTCCTCTAATTAAAGGATAAATATATACACGCTGATATATACAAACAAAGCTGTTCGTTCGATAGAATGCCAGATAGGGTATCGTTATCTTGTCGCTAATGAGACTACTTAGTTATTAATTAAATTTCGGATAATATCAAAATATATTTCTTTTGGGGCGAGGAAAGCCTTGAATGCCGACACGCCAGTGAATCACGATAGAATTTTTTTTATCAATTAAGATAAATTAATGATTAGGAAATATTTTACTTAATTATATGACTAACATCCGTATCGATAAATTAGTAGGCACAAGAATAGAAAGACATAGCAACAAACTAGAATTTTATATTGGAATGATCTAACCATTTAGTACCGATGAAAGCTATTGGAAAGTTTGCGATTAACGTAACATTGAAAATTCTAAAATCCAAATTTACAAAAATTACTCTGCATAAATATTTTCCTTTTTTGTCCAAAAGTAAAGAATTGGAAAACTTAAGTTTTCCTAATAACAATATATTACACCTTATATACTTATTTTTTCCAAATTTGGGCCCACTAGTTTCGGTGACAATACTTTCAGTAATTTTCTTTAATTTCCTATAACAATTATCTTTAATGCCAGTCTTCTTGTTATCATTCCCCAAAATACTATAGTAGGAGAGATAGGGCGGGATTTTGCTCGTCATCCTGAACATGGACAGAATGTGTCGTATTAAGTTCAATTCCTGAACTATATCACGTTTCTAGGCAGGCGCTAGTGGAAGTGATAACCGAGGAGTTACAGGGTGTGAAAATGGTAATTTTTTTTGGTCATGCTCATCATCGAGTAAACGTTCCAAAATTGGTAGCATAGAAGATTGTGATATATTTAAGCAAATTCCCGAGAGGCGTCTGCCTAGAGCGTTACCATCAAGGTGGCGGACAGGGATAAACTTGTCAAAAATAGAGGTGAACTTCGTTATTAAGTAAAAAGAATGCAATTTGCACCATTATTTTGCTTACACAAAAGAAATCACAATCCAAAAGGACGTATAGCTAAATGACATTAATAAATTTTCATGACGTCATTAATGTGGTCTGTATGACGTCATACACAATATTTGTAAATGCGAACCACATTTTTTATTAAGGATGATTCGGAAAGAGCGAAAAATTTCATGTACGAATATCACTTTGACTATGACCCTGAACTTGATCCTCTGGATGATTTCAAGATCAAAGTTTTTTTGAAAAATCAACCAGTTATAGCTAAATTAGGTGTACGGGGGTTTTCGACATCGCTCATTTCGAATCTGAAATCAGTTTTTCAAAATTCACAATCCAAGATGGCGGACCAATTTTTTTAAAAAAAGTCAACCAATTGATGTACAACAAATTAACGGTCACCGATGTTTTTAATCCTGATCCGAAAGGTGACTGATTCAAAGAGGGTATCCAAAATTAAAAACAAATTTGACGTTGAACTTGGCCTCTACTTGTTTCTGATTTCATATTCGTAATCATCGACGTCGAAAATCCTGTATACCAAATTGGGAGTAGGTTGGTTGTTTTTTTTTTTCAAATTTCCAATTTTCAAAATCTTATTACGAATCTGAAATCAGATTTCCGCAAACCAAGAGGGCGGAACAGTGTTTCAAACAAAAACTGATTTCAAATTCAAAATCAGCGACATCGAAAACCCCCCGTACACCTAATTTGGCTATAATAGGTTGATTTTTTCAAACAAACTTTGATCTTGGAATGACCTTGAAGGTCAAGTTCAAACTCATGGTCAAAATCATATTCGGACCTGAAATTTTCCGCTCTTTCCAAATCAGTAATGAAAAAAGTGGCTTCGCATTTTAAAAAGTTATGTATGACGTCATACAGACCACATTAATGACGTCATGAAAAATCTATTTATGTCATTTAGCTGTACGTCCTTTTTGATTATGATTTCTTTTGTGTAAGCAAACAAATGTGCACCATTCTTTTTACTTAATGACGCAAGTTTACCCCTGTCCGCCACCTTGATGGTAACGCTCTAGGCAGACGCCTCTCAGGAATTTGCTTAAATGCATCACAATCTTGTATGCAGCCAATTTTGGAACGTTTACTCGATGATGAGCATGACCAAAAAAAAATTACCACTTTCACCCCCCGTAACTATCCTCGGTTATCACTTTCACTGGCGCCTGCCTAGAAAGGAAATGTAGTTCAGGAATTTAACTTAATTCGATACATTCTGTACATTTTCTCGATAACGAAAAAACCGGCTCACTCTCTTGGACAACTAGAATTTTTTTAAGCTATGTTTATGTCTACCATCTTATAGTCTAAAGGCCCCCATAGACGCTCATGCTTATCGTCCGTTTTGCTTGTTCAAATTTAAGTCATCATGCAAGTAGGAGCGTGTATGGTACTAAGTCGTCCGTTTTAGTTGTTGCGTTCCGTCAATTGTTGGGCATGAAGCAAATCAGCGGCCGGTTGATTTTCTGTCCGTCTTCCAACTTGCTTGACGAAAAGACCTAGTGTCTGTGTGGTATTTTGGATTACTTTATTGTGTTTCTAGTAATTATTTTAATTATTTAGACATAAAATGATGACTTGAGATTGATGTAAAGAGAGTTTCTTACAGAATTTATAGAATTGTATACAGACAATGAGCGTTTGTGGAGAATACAGAGTAAGAATTAGACAAACAGATAAAAAATTCTGGCTGTCATATTTTAATTGACAAATTGAAAGAAGTCGACTCAACAGCTAATAAAGAAATGGTTGCAAAGAAAATTAAATCTTTAAGAACTTTTCTAATTTTAGAATACTGACGAATAACTGAATAGAAAACTGAATGTCTATGGCGTTCATCCGTCATCCGTTTTGCATGACGACTTAAATCTGAAGAAAAAGTAAAACGGAAGATAAGCATGAGTGTCTATGGGGACCTTAACATTTAAGTATGTGTAATGTTTCATTTTGTTAGTTGCCTTAATAAATTTAACCAGAAATAAGTAACTAGCACAATGCTATTTGTTCAAAAAATTGGTGACTACGACTTAAAAATAAATAAATTTCAAACCATTTCATTTTTTTACTTTATTCTAAAATGCTATGCAAAAAAATCATTTTAATCCGTTTGCTATGATTTAATTTGCACGAAAAAACATAATTCATGGTAGTAAATAAATCCCAAACAATTGTAAGCAACTGCGTCAGAAGACCACAATAAAAACTTAAATACATAAAACTAATTGAAACGTATCATCCTAAAAATTCCTGCTTAAGCCTGTCCACGGAGGCAAGAACGCCTCTGGTATTCCTGCAGAGGAGATCCTTGGCAGTAATTATAACTAGTAGTAATTAGAGCTGCATCAAAATAATTACTCATTTTGTTCGGATGAACATTAGTTCGTCGCGCTCAAATAACGACGTGGAAAAGTATTTAGCTTTTAATATAATTAAAATTTCGTATGTGAAGTTTTTCAAGCATCTGGGGTTTAACAAGATAACGTCTTGCTGCAGCGAATTCTAGACGTAAGTAATACGAGACAAATTTGCAGATTAAAAATCATCGAAACGTTTTTTTATAATTCACCAGGATAAGCCTAAATAAACTACATTTATGTAATAGGGTTCTTAAAATTATGCTAGCTTTTATGATACACTCGAATTTTTTAATAAATGTGATATTTCATATTTTCTGAAATTACATTAATTTTTTAATGTTACCGGCACATGCACCAAAATTTTATATATCGATGGTTAAAGTACAAAACCTCTTAATTAACTAGCTGATTCTGCTTTTTCCCGATTTGGACAGCGTCATTTAATTAATTTATTTGTCGACTTTTTGCCCACACTTATAAGCGGCTTTTTCAAGGGTGTGAAAATACCAATGTTATTTACCTTACGGCGAACACATTCGTTCAGTCTTTTGCTCACAAACACACTTTGAAACTTCACTTTGTTGAACTTGTCACACTGAAGCACAAATTGTTAATGAGTAACACATTGGATCTATCAAATGATGAAATAATAATTGAAATTTCAGGTAAAAGAAGGGTAGGAGGTACTTAAAGGAATTATTTTGAATTGTTTTATGGTTATGATGATATTTTTGAATACATTCCTGGAATTTTATTAGTAGGTAAGGTACGTGATGTATTTTGTTGATGAGATTTGTATTGAAATGTGGCCCAAACCGAGGAGCTGTCGAAGAGGATTTGGTGGCCCGTTTCGTGATGATGCTCAGTAACAGCAGAGTTTGAAAGTAGGCCCGTTTTCAAATTACGTTTGTGTTTATATAGGCGGGTATTTATAGATCGACCTGTTTCACCGATATATGCTGCCCCACACAAGCATGGGATGGAATAAACACTCTTGAATGAAATAGGATTTTGTTTATCCTTTGGTGAGGGTAGCACTTGTGAGATTTTGGATAGTGGTTTGTAGACCGTTTTCACCTCGTGCTTATGGAGAAGCTTCCCAATCATATCCGTGACCTTGCTGATATTTGGAAAATATACTACCAATTTACTGGATAAGAATTGTTTCTTGGGAAGGGGATTCTGGTGACGTGAAATGGAATTGAGAATTTCTCGTTTAATCTAGCCGTTGTTTAGTAGACTACGCTCTACTCAAGATAATTCTCTTCTCAAAACTTTTGGGTTCGGAAATTGATATAACTCGATGCACCAGGGAGTTCACGACTGACCGCTTCTGAAATGGATGATGATGGAACCGGGCATGAAGATATCTGTCGGTGTGTATTGGTTTTCTGTATACAGGGTGGCCCAGGCCCAATTTTTATAATTATTCCGAGGGTGTCCTTTTATAATCTTAGGAATTTTAAGTTTCTTGACCAATATACGTTTTATTTTATAAAATTCATACTTAAAGGTTCCTAAAGTATAAGAACAAATTATATGAAATTTCTTTGATATATATTTTTTTATTATAAAGAATACATCTACATTACTGAAACATGTAAAAGCAGCCAAACAGCGCTTTTTCTTAAATTTATTTTTATCAAAATAAAATGTTATGTGAATCGGGTCAGTAATTTCAGAAATTACTCTATAGCTCCAAAAAAACTTTTACCTGTATAACTCTTAGTTAGTGCTGATGAGCACCAAGCTCTCGTAATATGATTTATTTCCACCAATTGGTACTGTATGTTTTATTTTTGACATTTTATTTATTTGAGCAACAAAATTAAACGTGTGTTTTTCTTTTCTTTTCAGTTAATCCGTGGTATCCGGGCGAGAGAGGGACGTGCAATAAAAATTCAATACAGAAGCATATCCTTGATTGGCTATCGGTCACCCAACGAATACGAAAAACGACGAACAAGCATATCGTGACACGAAACGTTATTAACGACAACACACACGTCGTCACTTTGCCCGAAAGATACGGAGTTGAGTTTCGGGAAAGTGGCCGTCCTGTATATAATGTCGATGTCGTGATGAGATCGACGATGAACTGTTACCCCGATGATATTGTAAATAATAATAGTTTAAGTGATTGTTTCGAGTAAATAATTTTTTTCTTTATTATTTTCGAATGACGAATTATTACAAAAATGATATTGTGAATTTTCATGTTATAAAAAAAGTGAACACGAAAAATGTCGTCGTGAATTTCTTTCAGTATGTTGTTGTTATTTTTGTAAATAATAAAGTATTGTTAATTATGTACGTTGAAGTTTATTTCGTTTTTCTAATTCTAAGGTATACTGCAATTCAATGAAGTCGAAATTGACTAACAAGTGAGGTACAGCTAACAGGATCTATTTAACCGTTAAACTACCTGAAATGAAGTTTATCAATACTTACATTATTATTGGGGAATAAACCCAGAGGTGAATTAGAATTTCAGCAAAAAGGGATTGGTTGGCAGATCAAAATAGCAATAAATGGAGATGAAAAAAACAAATGACAAGATAAGCATAACAAGGATTCCAGAAAAAAGAGAACTAAATATAATTAAAACCTGATAAAAATAAACAGTTGAATATTGTGACAAATAATTAAGAAAGTAAATAAAATTAACAAAATAACAATTCTGTTAAAAAAAGTGTAATAAGAACTTTTGATTCTAGTGTACAGTGATACAGGGGCGGAAAAGATAATAAACTAAACAATTTTACAGTGAGAAGCAGAAATTTATCATTGCAGGATGTATGAAAAAAATTAGTTTGTTATGCCTTAAGTGTTTGCTAACAATACAAAAATAATTTAAAAAAATAATGTTTGCTTAGCGTGGAAAAAGCTAACTTATTAATTATTATCT
The DNA here is from genome assembly GCA_034190945.1 of Octodonta nipae. Lineage (NCBI taxonomy): Eukaryota > Metazoa > Arthropoda > Insecta > Coleoptera > Chrysomelidae > Octodonta > Octodonta nipae. Next base: position 22,851,076 of record CM067223.1, read on the forward strand.
CAGTCATGATATACAAAAATGTTTGATTTTCAGGATCGTTAAACTAAATAAAACTGTCGATACGCGGTCTGACTATTAAATAACGAAAATGCTTATAAAAGAGTTTTATTGTAAAATTATTCCAAAACCGAATGCTAACCTTCAATATACTTAAAACTATCTTCGTCACATACAGTTCCATCCGTTTTCCCACTGGTTAAATCAATGCTGGAAGTCTTCTTTATTTAGGAGGACCAAGATTTTCATTTCATCCCTTCCATTGACTCCAAAAGGATTCCTTTTAAAGCTGACTAGCTCTTCGTGAATAAGAAAAAGTCACGGGGCTCTAAATCAGGCGAGTGCGGCCCGTGTCCCAACACTGGAATGCTTCTAGGGGCTAAATAACGCTTGACAAACAGCGCGTTATGTACAAATGTTTTGTTCTGTTGCAAGATCCACGACTTGTTTGTCCACAACTCCGGACGTTTCTTTCGAACTCGCTCTCACAGTGTTGCCAAACCTTTCAATAGTACATTTGGTTTACAGTTTGACCCTCTGGAACCCATTCGGTCATCACCATGGCGTTGATGTCGAAAAAAACGAGTAGCATGATTTGAAATGTTGATTTCGACAACGTTACTTTTCTCATTCTTGGCTCTGCAGGAGTTTTGCAGTGCATGGATTGCCGCTTATCGCAAGTGATGATGTGTTCCATCAATCCGGGCTCTTCATCAAGCTCTCAAGAAAATCTGTTCACGGACGAGCTTTTGGTCCGAGGAAAAATTTTTCGGTACCAACTTCGCACAGTCTTTCTACTTTCTTCATATTCAGTTCGTGATGTAAAATTTATGTGTCCGTTTCTTTATCGGCTTCCTAATCATAGCAATCATCCGAATGCTTACACGACAATTTCATTGATTTTGATTACTGTTTGCGAAGATGAATTAGACACAAGTCGACCTGGACTTTGGTCATATTCGGTGCTCTCTCGACCTTTTATGCCATTAGTAAAAACATCCACGAGATAGAGAACTCTCACCATAGCCCTCTTTCAACAAAGGAGTGTTTTTAATTTAACGTTTAATTTCACATTGATCCGTTGCTCGTATGTTTTCTCACACATTGTTATCGGCACGAGGAAAAAGCAGTTTGTTTCTAACCCCTATAAAAAAATACTACTGCAGCGATTCAAACGTGTTTTCGTACAGGAACGTTGTATTCGTTTCCCTCCCTTCCCCCTAGGACGCTTTCTACGCCCAGTCTAATTATTTCGTAGCCAGACCTCGTATGCAATTGACGTCATATTTTGGATTTTTTGCAATTTCTCATATAAAACACGACATGGTATTCGTAATTCTTGATTAATATAATAACAATATTGTAAAGTTTTGATTCGCTATGTTGGAGTTGCCCATCACATTAGTATGCACTCTTTGAGGTGTCATTCTTTTATATGCAATACAATATACATAATATACAGGGTAACAAGCCACCTTAAATATCTTGGTTATTGTCAAAACTATTGCAATAAGAAAATACAGGTCGATTTTTGTTTCGAGGCGGGAAATTTTTTGAGGTGAATAAGCGCTTGCGCGCATTCAACATAAAGAGGCCAATTCAATGACCTTGAGAGTTGAGAGAGGGAAAATAGGTGTTGTCGTATATCATTTGAAAGCCCTTTTTGCGAACTATACCGTCATAATAAAAATTTTGATTGTAAATTCTGTAGATGTAACAGAAAACCTGAAGGATCCAGTAATAAAAACAGATCATTAAATTAAAAGTTTTTACTACATGGAAAAGTATTAAAAATGAGTTCTTGTATATACGCCCTTCTGTTTCACTGTCGCACACTAATAACACACAATACAAGAAAAACGTTAAATGTAAACATTCTCTAAGTTTCCTATATACAGAACACCCTGTAAAATAACGCTTGATATATGTTGATTTTTGTTATATGGAAACATGTTAAATTTGCACATTCCGAATTTTGAATAAAAGCTAAGCTGATGCCAGTATCTAATATTTTGTGCGTGCGGTGGAACCAATTGAGTAATTGAATTATCTAACATAGTAGAAGTTTTTTCGCTATATATACCGTTTCTGTCTATTTAGAGAGATAAAATGTCTACCAGATTTTAAGTCAAACTGTAGGCTTCGCAACAAAAAAAGATTCAGCAAAATCAGTTAAGTAGTTCTTACGTGATGCCCGAACAAACAAACAAACAAACTTACAATTTTATAATAGTATAGATATATGTTGCCTTGTTTACATAAGAATGACTCCTCAAAGACAGTATTTAATATCTCTGAAAGTTGAAATTATTCACATAATTTTACCATGTCATTTTAACAGCAAAAACATGGGAAGGCTCCAAGTTTGGAACCTCTGTTTGCTAGATTCTACAACGAAAGTCCTAGAAGTCGATCGTTAGATCTAATGTCATCACATACGATAAGGTTGGTCGCTACGTTACGTTCACTTCTATGGAAATGTTACAGGAAATTTTGGCTATACTAATCACTTGACCTTACTATGTATGGGACTCATCTCAGAGCGTGATTTAAGACAAAATTAGCACAAAACCCTAGCGAAGATTTTCTAGTTATAGAAACTACTTATGCATAAGGTCGCCCAGGCCAAGGTCACTGTACTTGAAACTCCGCAAATTTTTTCGACCTATCCACGATATTTCCTGTCAGAGATTGCTTTATTAGTAGGTTTTTGTTAAATATATACTTTATCTACAATAAATATGTTGTGGCTTTCTAAAACCCTGTTATCAATATAGTATTCTTACCGATTGTGTTAGATATTTAATGACGTATATACCTAGTTTTTGGATGGGATTGCTTGGATTTCCTGTAAAAATCGCCCCATTTCTAAGAACTATTGACTAGGGTTCAACGCCAAATTGCCTTGTTGGACTTCGTTTATCTCTTTCTCATACAGACTTTTCTTTCCACTTGAACAGTGGTCTTAAGTAACAAATCTGGCGTATGACTAAGCCAGAACATTTTTTTAGGTGGTTATTTTTGAGCTTTTTACAGAAAAAAAAATCCACAGTAATTTTTTTATCTCAGTCAGGCACCAATTACTTGCCGAATGCTGAATGAGTAACAGAGCACACGTAGTATATTGAAACAGTTTTTAGATCGGTCTTCAATGGTGTTCTTATCTTTACGTAAAATAGTCGTTTTGTTGAGCGTGCTTTATTGCATTGTATATGTAAGTGATACCCTCCCGTATGAATTCAATCAAGGGTCATATCTAGTGGCCATCATTACTAAGAATATTATTACTTTCAAATAAGGAAATTTTCACTGAACAACATGAAAAAAATAAAAAAAACTCATACAGCACCAAATAAAGAGATAAGAATTCCAAATTACAAAAAAGGCTAATCTTATTTTTTATGTTTATCGACTGAGAGTTTATATTTTCATTCACAAACTATAATAAACTACAAGAACTCGACTGTAAGAAATGTGTCGTCATATCGTACAGAGCGGTTCCTTAATTAGAATTTTAACTTCGGATTGTGTCCCCGCTTGGCGCTGAATATTGTATGGACGGACACCATACCAGGTAAGTACTATATTAGTGGAAGAACATATTGCATAGGCTTGGAGAAATATTTCCACCAACTTGAATTCCTATTGTTTTGGTAGACCAAAATCGTAATATCGTTGATGTCCTAATTACTACCACGAGCATATCAACACGTACGTCTAAAAATGCAGTTTACCTTCACAGTCATAGATAGATAGATTTTAGAAATCGATTATGTGTATAACACTAATCGATCTGTAATCGATTAATGTCTATTATGATTTATGAAGGTAGATATTTCTCATTTTTGTGCAAAATGTCAAGATATTTTTAGGAAACTACCTAAAGGACTTCATAAATCGCAATTCTCACTAAATAAAAGTATTATCATTTTTAATAGTTCTTTAAAAAAACATGCAACTTACGAATCTTGAGATTTTTTATAACAAGTAGAGTTTACTTTAAGAATATGAACTTAAAAAATATTGTTGTAGCGAGTTGACAAGAATTTCAACGGTTTCGAAAATTATCCACGAATCAGCGATTTGTCACTTGTCTATGGGAACGCTCAATTAGCGGATTTTTCAAATATTGGGCATAATTACACCCATTAAGCGATAGACAGCGTTACGCGCTGTGCGTTAGATGAGATAGGGATAGAGAGAGATAAATATGTTCCGATACGATCTCAAGTATAGATATTTCGTATCGATACGTATGGGATTTTAAAAAATCGATCCAAACCAAAATCGGAGGATTTGTATGGATACTTGTAGTATAGAGACGAAAACCCGATCTCTTTTTTGAGATTAGATCTTGGGAACATATACTTATTAGTATTAAGTATATGCTTACGAAGGAAGGAGGAAGGTCTGGTTTAAAGCTAGACAGAAAGAAAGAGTTGAAATGTTTATAGATTTATTATTTTGTGTAAGCCTAAATATAAAATGAAATAATATAATAGGAAAATGTAAAATGAACATTCAAAATATTTACACTTCCCATTTTTCCAATGGCCGTGAATTAAGAAATAAGAGTTTTAATAATCTTTTGCCAAATATCCTATTACGATTTTGAGTCATAAACTTCCTGCTGTGAAAAATAGCCTCGCTGAAGGTACTGACGTACTAACAATTGATAAATATTTAAAAGCTAATCTTTTAAGTATGTTGCTTTTAGGAATTTATCTCCAAAATGCTATTACATCTGTATTAATTTGTACAGTGGGCTGATTTAGGTACATTTTTGTTCCAAACTAAGCTTTAAGGCTTCATCAGACAATGTTTTCTGAAGTAAATTGTGAACTCTTGGGGGAATATTGAAAGTATGTTCAGAACTTGACTTCAGTTGCACTTGACTAGTATCAGCTACTTCAGCATGTGTTTCAAAAGTTACAGTGGCGTAACTATTAATCGAGTTAATTGCTTTGGTATAAGCAACTTTGTTACTAAAATGAAGTTTTTTAAATCTGGGATTGAGTAAGGTGGAAATACCTAATATTTTTACTTTCTCAATACCTCCAAATCGCTTTTCTAGTTCACTCAGTGTATTTGTAACAACAATTTTAAATATTTTTCACTATAAATTTCCTTTGACTCGGTCTCAATAGTTTTAAAACAGTATTTCATTGACCACTTCCAATTTTGATGCATCAATGATTGTTGGAGATTTACGATATTTTAATAAGATTCATGCAATATTTAAGCATAGCTTTAAAAACCCCTCAAACATATAAAAAGTCGAATTCCATCTTGTTGTAACTGACCAAAATTTTTTAAAACAGTTGTATCCTGATTCTTTCTTGATTTTTTGAAGCTACCACACTCTGCCGAAGATATGTAACATCCTTTTTATCTAATCTATACTTATCTTTAAATCTTCACTGTCAACCAAAATTTTAGTGGCAACAAAATTGAGCGTATAAGCGAAGCAAGGTAAATGGTCGCTATAGTCAAAAATGTGACTGACAGTTAACTATTTTTTTCTATTATCTGGAGTCACAGCTAAACATTATTCAATAGAATATTTCATTCTTCACAAAGAGATCTTAGTGACCTACCAATATATTCGGCAGAATGCCTCAATTTAATAGCATGGTGTAGTGTACTCATTCGTAACTAGATGGTGCAAGACCTAAAGTTCATAAGGATAATTTAGGTATCTATATATCACAGTACAACACTACTTAACATTCTATCGATTCGATCCATGACTAAAATGTATCGATACGAAATATATCGGACAGTAAAGAATCGATACAAAAAATCGAGTATCGTAAAACTAAATTATCGATACGGTTAATATCGACCATCCCTAAGATAACTGCATATATCCAGTGACGGACTAAGCGCTGCGGAGGCCCGAGGCGGCAAAGCTGAATGAGGCTCCCATTTTAAGAAGTTGGTGTAATTTGACAAGGTTTTTTTTAAATTCTTATTTGTATGTACGAGGGTGAATCAAATATGAACCGGACTCTTGTTTTAAAAATTTTATTGATACGATCAATACTAATTTTAATACATATTATTTTTCTACATAGTCCCCTCTCTTATGTATACATTTTCGCCACCGAATCGGAAGTTTTTTAATACCTTTCTCAAAGAATGAAACTGGTCGTGTCGATAACCAATTGCGCACAAACGTTTCTACACCTTCGTTGTCCTCAAAGTGGTGGCCTCCCAGTTCTTCTTTAAGTGGCCCAAACAGGTGGTAGTCACATGGCGACAAATCAGGACTATAAGGCGGGTGTTCAAGTGTTTCCCAATGCATTTTGTTCAATTTTCCTTGAGTCAATGCAGCTGTAGGTGGCCGAGGTCATGCAACAGAATCACACTTCGGATAGACATATCCCGCCTCTTTTGCCGATAGGCAAGTTTAACTTTTTGGAGTAGTTCGCAGTAATACTCAGCATTAATTGTACGGCGTTCGTGCAGAAAATCGATCAGCAGTACGCCTTCAATCAGCTCACGAATTCCGTAGATATTCGCCTCATTGATGCTTGTCGTGGGACGGCGTGCTTGAGGCTCATTTTCCACTGTCTCTCGGCCATCTGAAAACTTTTTGTGCCAGTCGTACACTTGGGTCCTTGAAAGTGTTTCATTGCCGAACTGTGCAGATAGTCGACGCAAAATTTCAGACGGTCTAACGCCCTCCCGCGCCAAAAATTTGATAACAACACGTTGCGCAACAGACGTATGCACCTCTTGCTCTGACATGATGCTACTAACAGCGCATCGACTACGCCTCGCCAAACCGACAAACTCCCCTCTTCTTAACATCCCTACCTAACATATATCGAGACGTCACGCCACTCGAATTACCTACAGGGCGAGAAATAGAAAAGTCCGGTTCATATTTGATTCACCCTCGTATAAGGGTTTAGGCTTGTTTCGTTAAAATTTTAATTGAAAGTAGGGTCTGATTATCGAGTCCTTCTTGGTTCATCGTAGATCGAAGATAATTCTTAATTAGTTTGAATTTGGAAAAACTCCTCTCGCATGATGCAATAGAAAGGCAAATGGTGAAGACGTATTGAAGAATTTCTTGGGATGTCCATGTGGCAGCAACGTCCACACTCGTACGGGTCGCACGTAACTGCCTGCGGTACCTTTTTATTTCCTGGAAAACCTGCGATATATAAATTTCATCGTAAATTTCTGTCAGATTGTCCACTGCGGTAGCCATCTAAAGCTTCTCGCATAAACTTTATTTCAATATTGTTGATTTGTTTCTTGGCTTGAAAATAAAAGTTATAATTATAATGGAATAAGCTATTATTTACTTTTATTCAGACTAATGACGTTTTTATTTTATTACCAGCGAACCACCCCTCTTGCACTGCTTGTACTCATAATGGCCGCTAAATATTTATCAAGTTAAATGAATTAATCTTGATATTGCGTGGGTTGAGAGACACAATATCAGGACTGCCTATAAATTCACAGAACTTTGTTTCTAAAGGGGTAAAAATACCATATCAAGCCTTGTTCAAAATGCAAATTCGTTAAATGCATTTTGTTTTATTTTCTTGTTACAAAAAACTCTTAGTAGTTTGGGATCATATTTAACACAGCAATTTTTTCCAAGCAGCTCCGTCGTAAATAGTGACTAAATGAGATTCAGTTATGAATTACGATAGATTGTATAAATGTTTTGAGTTATTCAAGGCAGTTTGAATAGTTTAGAAGTAACAGCTTGAAATAAAAGTTGAATTGTAAATCTTAGTTAAAAAATTGCTCGTCCATTGCTCTATATCGTCATGACTATAAACTATTAATTACTCTCGTGATTAACATTACTATGTTAATGAGCCCAAGATCAAAATCGCCTCGTCAAAGATAAACTCTGCATTTGGTGTGAATTCTTTGTAACAGTTTTTTTATTTCACTTCTTTCTTTATATATATATATATATATATATATATATATAGTATATGCAGTTTCTTTGTTGTTTCCTTCTAATTTCTTGTATATTTACTATGAGTGAATTTCTTCACTCCCATTATGTTTTCTAACCGACTTCAAAAGGATTCGTCTGTAAGAATGGGGATTCCGAAGTGCACCCATATTTTTACAAAATGGGCAAAAATTATTTAACCTACTTTCTTATACAGGGTGTATATGCATAAGTGCAAAGGATCTCAAGATGTGCTTCCTCGACTCATTTTGTGACGAAAAGTTGCTATGAACATATGTCCACAAACGCTTCGTCGCCAATGTATCTACAAAGTGTTGAAATCTTCAGACTTCAGTTTATGAGATGTTTATTCAATTTTGGAGCAGTAGTGCTTCAACAAAGTAATCATAATAAGAGCACTGAAACGGTCACGAAAATCTACAGGCTGCTATTTTTTCTGGGGTCAAGTGTTCTTTTTGCCCCTACAACTTTTTTTCAGTACATTCTTGGCAAATTGTAAATAAATCTGTTTGAATATGCAATATTTATTATTTCTTGAGTTTTTTCGTATCTGCCACTGCTTTTGTGAAAAAAAAGATCAATTTCATGTGTAGAAACAAACAATTCTTAAATGTTTGTTTTTTAGGCGGCTGTCATATTAATTCCTCTTATTGACAATTACTCAAACTCTTTATTAAGTTAATATAACAATTAACAAATATTAAAAGATATTTCAGCCATGTTAACAGCCAGGCTGTGAGGCTTTACAATTAGTTCACCAGTATAACCGAGACTTAACCTAACTTAACTAAGGAAAAAAATATAATTAATTCCATTTTGTCAATTTAATTTTGGGATTGAGCAATCTATTAATATCATCTAAAAGAGCAGTCGTTACACTTCAAAATCAAATAGAGGCCGTTTGATTTAATAATTAAACAACAAATAGTCATTAAATATTGAGTCAACAATAATTGTATAAGGTCAATTCAATTTAAGAGGCAAACAACATTTTAACAGGTTTAATTGTTGTTAATTTACTCTCATTGATTTTTACTGACACACAGTCACAGTGGTGCCTGACTTCTGGCGGTTTGTTCAAAGACAGAACTGGCTGACATGAATTTCGTCCACGGTCTCTCTAATGACAGTTCCTTAGGAGCGTTGAGAAGATATGCTGCAATGTATCCTCAACGTGTAGCCCCTCATCACACTGCACGGCTTCATCAACGACTAGAGAAACCTAGAAAACATGTTTGTAGTCACCACTGCGATATTAGAACACAAGAATTAGAAGAAGCTGTACTTAATTTAATTGACGAGCAATCCGATACCAGTACTAGGAACATCAGTTATATCCATATCAAGTAGAAAGAGTCTAGGCACCGTTACCTCGTGATTTTCCTAACCGACTCGAATTTGCATTTTGAATGTCAGATATGATTAGGCAACAACCTGAATTCCTTAAGCAAGTTTTTCAAAGGAAGCCATTGTTAAACACCATCTCAACCCCATGCGGGCGGAAAGAAACGTGTTGATTGGAACTGTTGGGGATCACCGGATTGGTCCACATTTCCTTCCACCTACATTAAATGGAGGTACATACACTCTGCCAGTTCTACTTGATCCGATTCCTTTAAGTGTAAGAGCGGGAATGTGGTTTATGCACAAGGGCGCTCCTGTCCATTTTAGTATGAGAGCACGTCAATATTTTAAGGAAACATATCCAGATCGCTAGGTAGGTCGAGGTTGATCTCAATTTTAGCCATTTCGTTCACCTGATGTAAATTCGATAGATTTTTCAACTTGGGAACATTAGAAACTTTGGGTTATAGTGTAACTCCTGTTCAAAACATAGAAGACTTAAGAAAGTGCATTATTGTTTCTCGTAGTGTTATTAAGATTCTCCTGGTATTTTCAATCGAATACGCAGATCGACGTTTAGACTCCTGTGTAATGGCGAAAGGTGACCATTTTAAGCACTTAATCTGATCTCTTCGTTTTCAAGGTTAGGTAAACTTGTTTTTTGATTTTGTAATAAAAATAGCATATTGCATCACAGAATGTTTGTTATTGCGGTACAAATTGTTTTAGACAAAAACAGTGGCAGATACAAAAAAAAATGCAAGAAATAAAAAGATTACAAATTCATAGGAGATTCATTTACAATTCTTATCACTTGCCAGGGGCGTAATGAAAAAAATATTTGTTAGGGCAGAAAGAACACGTGACTCCAGAAAAAGTACCACTCTCTAGATTTTCATGAGCGTTTCTGTGACCTCATTTTGAAGAATTCATATAGGGGTTAATGTTCCAAAATTGAACTATATAAATATCTCGAAATCTTTAGTAGTCAGAAGAAAAAAAAGGACAAATCTAAAGATTTGAAAACTGCACGTCGAAAAAACATGCGTTTGCGGGCATATGTTCATTAACTATTCGTCATAAAATGACTCCAGGAAGCACACCTTGAAATCTTTTGCACTTATTCTTTTACACTCTGTATATGGTAGTGATCTTTGATAGAGGCGAATGTATTAAAAATATTTGTACAATTTGAAACGTATACTGTAATCATAAGTCACTTTTTCAACTCTATACGAGGTTTGCTTAAAAATGAAGTACCTTTATTATTGATAATGTCTAAAATTGTTGTCAAACAGAAGTAATTAGAATTAATAGTTAGATCTCATTATGCCATATGAGATAAATATTTTAATAGAAAGTATACACACATATGTAATACGTTTGCAAGTTTGCCCTTTTTGATTGGTAGTGCCCCCACATAGACTTCTGTAAGATACTTCAGTCTTAGGATTTTTTCGGTGATTACAACGAATAAGAAGCCGATGGCTGAAAGGTGTTTTGAGATTTTCTTTATCTGATGATGTTTGGATCATCGGACGTGATTTGTATCCGTATTGACTTGATTTTTCCATTTCGCTTCTGAGTAATAATCCGTCCAAGAAAGAACTTTGATTTAAAAACGACGATAAAGATATTAGTCGCGAAAAAGTACCTAAGTTAGTCATATAAAGAGTGTTTTTTAGAGGTATAGAACTTTAAAATGGAATAAAACAAGGATATATTTTTTAATTTAACATGAAATTTACTTTATTCGAAACATAATCTTCTGGCATTATAATCTTCTGGCATATGACCGCCATGGCTGACTCGGACGTAGTCTAATCTGGAGGTTCAATTTTCAATGACTTTTTCCAACATTTGTGGCCGTATATCGGCAATAACGCGGCGAATGTTGTCCTCCAAGTGGTCAATCGTTTCGGGCTTATCGGCGTAGACTAGCGACTTCACATATCCCCACAGAAAATAGTCAAGCAGCGTTAAATCGCATGATCTTGGAGGCCAATTCACGGGTCCGAAACGTGAAACTATGCGGTTACCAAACGTTTCTTTCAATAAATCAATGGTGGCACGAGCTGTGTGACATGTCCCGTCTTCTTGAAACCACAGCTCGTGTGCATCATGATTGTTCAATTGATGAACGAAAAAGTTAGTAATCATGGCTCTATAGCGATCACCATTGACTGTAACGTTGTGGCCAGCATTGTTTTTAAAGAAGTACGGACCAATTATTCCACCCGCTCATAAAGCACACCATACAGTCAGTTGTTCTGGATGTAACGGTGTCTCAACATGAACTTGAGGATTATCATCACTTCAAATCCCGCAGTTTTGTTTATTGACGTATCCATTCAACCAAAAGTGAACTTCATCGCTAAACAAACATCACTTATGAAAATCGGGATCAACGGCAATCTTGTTTTGAGCCCATTCACCGAATGGCCTTGCTAGGTGATCGTGTGGCTTCAATTCTTGCACGAATTGTATTTTGTAAGCACGCAAACCAAGATCTTTCCGCTAAATCTTCCATAAAGTGGATGGACATATATCCAATTCCTGTGCACGATGGCGAATAGACTGATTCGGGTTTTCCTTTACGCTACGCTCTACAGCAGCAGTGGATTCTGTACGCATTGTACGACATCTCTTTGCATGAGTATTATCAGTTAGAGTGAACATGGTGCGAAAACGTTGCATATTTAATCTAATTAATTGCTCTGCTGGACGATTATGTTGACCGTAAAATGGATGTAGTGCGCGATACGTATTTCGAACGGATGCATGATTTTCAAAATAAATTTGCACAATTTGGAAGCGTTGTTCAGGCGTCAGTCTTGACAGCTGACAAAATGGCCGCCGGTTAGAAGAGTGTTGCCAGCTTAAAGTTCTATAACTCTAAAAAAACACCCGTTACAACTTTATTCCACCAGGGACTGCAACTCAACGTTTTTCCTTGGAAAACTCGAATTTGCTCATATTGGCGGTAAGACGGCATAACATTCAAATATTATACATTAGAAACTGTTTCGTTTGATTCCAACTTATGAAGACACACAGTAAATACAGACCAATTGAGAATCTCCATCTTGAAGTTGGTTAACTGACATTTATTTTGATATAATTCTAAATTTATTGTACCTCAGGTTTTTTTATATTACCGCCTCCACCAAAAGTTACTATATAAGAAAGTCGGTTAAAAAGTTTTTGCCGATTTTCTAAAAAACGGTAGAATCTGTGTCCCTGAAAAAATATGGGACCACTTCGGAATCCCCCTGAACAAAACACAGTTTAAACGATCCATTTTCCTTGAGCCGGGTTCGATTAGTCGCTGAACACATATTAAAAAAACATATATACAGACGGATTGAGAACCTCCTTTTGTTGAAGTCTGGTAAAAATACCTATATGTATAGTGTATATTTTGTAAGGAACAAATTCGACGTACTGATAAATGATTATTTCCCTAAATTTACCACGCCACTGAGTATATTATCTCAATCAGCACATCGCAATTTGGAAATTAAATCGTTCACAAGCTTCCACAATGAAGTTTGTTTTTAATTATGTAATTGTGACCTACATACCAACGAGTTGCTTCAAACCAAAACAGGGGGCCTTTGCAACTTTATAAGTGCTCCTCGTACAGCGCCTCCTCCGTACCGCGAGCCGGGCGGCGCACTTACAAAATTAATGTTTTAAGTAATATTAACGGCTGCCATATTCATTCGTCTTATGGTCCCGTCCCTGCCATAACAGAGTCTCCCGCTTAAGTATATGAGTGATGCGAATCGCTAATTTTGGATATTATGCCATTAATTTTGCACGCCGCCACGTCTCGTTTCTCTTCGTTTAGAAATGATGTTTGATTTCAAAACAATAATACGAACGGGGAGTTAATAGGACGGTAAGGAAGCCAGTGATAATTTGTTTCACGTTGACATGCCTAATAGGAAGGAATTACACATAATGAATTGTGGATTATCAAAAGTTGGCAATATTAGCTATTCTACTGCACCTAATGGCCATCTCATATTCTCATTTATGTCCTTGAATACATTGAATCTAAATTATTTTTCAAAAATGGCTTTAAAAAAATTACAGACTTCAAGGCATAATAACAACAATTCCTGTTATTAATTAATAAAGATATTTATAGACTATTTTGTACATTTTTTTCGATATTAACAAAGTAAGTGGACGAAAATCATATACAATTGAAAAAAATAACATGTGATGACTTTATGTTAGGTTTCAGATTAGACAGCCCATTCTATGAAGATTTGAAGAAGATATTTTTTTAAGTATTAAGATGTTGATATTTGGGTTACAGAACTTTACTCGTAAGTTCAAGGTTTCGTAACAATGATGGTACATATATCCAAGTAATTGTACATTTGCTATGTAAACAAATTTTTCCCGAGACGACATGAATCAGTTTAATTTCAATCCACTAACATTTATTGAGACACTTTTTGTAATAATTCCACTTCAAAATCTATTTCAACCACCCACTATAACATATATTTTAAAAAATTGTTGAGCCACCCTGTATAACTATAACAGTGTATGCGACTGCCTATGGAGCACCCTGTAAACATTTTTTATTTCTAATTTTTTTACCACCTTGTATAACTATAATTCTATTCAGCCCTATATTTCAGTCATAATATACCTGCCACAACTTATTAGGTACACAATAAATCGTTTATTTTTTTAACATTTTTTAACCACCTTGTATAACTGCAATTCTTATATTCTCTACATGCAATTGCTTATGGGATACCAAATATAGCATTTTTTTCTACCATTTTTTAAAACACGCTGTACAACTATAATTCTACTACAGCATATGTGTCTACCAGCCTGTATATGCATCTGCCAATAGGTACCCAATGTCACATTTTATCATCTAACTATGATTACTCTCCACTCTATATCTCGACCATTCTGTAAACGTATCTGCTAAGGAGGTACCCTGAAAATATAACATTCTTTTAGCATTTTTTTAACTACCCTGTAAAACTTATAACATTTTATATCACATTCCATGAGACTGCCTATGGGCCACCCTATAAATACTTTTTGTTTCTAAATTTTTTTAACCTCCATATACATGCAACATATTGTTGGCTACCCAATAAATGATTTATTTTTAACCACCCTTTATAATTGCAATTCTACTCCATCCTATATTACAATAACTATCATTTTACTACAGGATATGTAAACCATCCTGTATTGCCATTGTCTACCCAATGTAACATTTGTTGAATCACCCTGTTTAACTACAATTCCACGTCCATATTCTGAGCATCCTGTATATGTTACTGCTAAGTGGCTTACAGGTATATATTTTTTAAACATTTCTTACCACCCTGTATAACAGTTGTTTTATTCTGCCATATCTTTCTACTATCACATGTATTCAACTGGTTATGCGTTACCCGATATGATTATTTTTTCTAACTATTCTCTACAACTATAATTTCTCTCTACTCCATTCCATATTTTAACGCCCGTCTGTATGCAACTGCTTATGGACCACTCAATAAAACATTTACTTCCTAACATATTATCAAACATCCTGTATAATTCAAATTCTAAAACGCTTTATATTTCAGCCAATCTATATATGCAAATGCTTATTAGCTCCATACAACATTTTTTGTACCATCATGTATAACGATATATACAAGCACAAAATAATAACGACATACAGAACTCATCTTCAATGTGTGCCTTAAATTATCATGCAAACTCGTAAGTTTTTATCATTTTTATGGTCATTGGGTCTTATCTGGTCCAATCAGCGTCGTCGTACCTGGAGGTTGGTTGCCGGTGATGCGTCGCATCAGAGGCCGAAGAAGAGCTCTCCAAATATTTTTAATTTGGACGCTGGGCTCGCTAATTATATTTTCGTTCGAGATTATATATGCCGTCTCTATGAATTTTCTTTTGTACCAGTACTTCTCCTTGTGAATTGGTCTAGCCTGGTCCCAGTTGATATTATGGTGTTCGGTCCATGCGTGATTAGCTAACCCAGACTTCGTTACCTCTGCCCTTTGAGTAGCTGTGCGGTGTTCCTTAATCCTGGTGTCCAGCGGTCGCTTTGTCTCTCCAATGTAAATATTGCCACATTCACACGGTATGCTGTATATACAGTTATTTGGTATTGCTGGTGCGTCGGGCCTCGTTCTTGTTATCATGCTCCTCAAGGTGTCGTTGCTTTTGAAGATAATTCTGATTCCATAGCTGTGTGCAATTTCTAAGTTTCTCCGACAGGCCTTTAGTATACGGTAATAGTAGAGTTGCTACCGTGGTGTCCTCTTCCTGCCTAGTTGGTTTGTCCAGCTTTTCAAACGCCTTGGTAATGATCGTTTCCGGATATCCATTCGCCAAAAGGTCTTCTCTAAGTTTCACTTGTTCTTCTTTGAGGGCTTCTGGTGTGCTGCAGATATTTTCGGCTCTATGGATTAGTGTTTTGATGATGCCAGTTTTCGTTGCTGATGGGTGGTTGGTTGATCTAGAGCAATTCACAAGGAGGAGCACTGGTACAAAAGAAAATTCATAGAGACGGCATATATAATCTCGAACGAAAATATAATTAGCGAGCCCAGCGGCCAAATTAAAAATATTTGGAGAGCTCTTCTTCGGCCTCTGCCGCTACGCATCACTGGCAACCAACCTCCAGGTACGACGACGCTGATTGGACCAGATAAGACCCAAGATAAGACCGGTTAATGATATAATATAAATACGACCGATACTCTGAATTTCCTATCATTCACCTGATGACGATAGCAGATACACAGCTATTGAAACGTTGTGAGATCAACCACTTCAAGACGATGGAAGTCCAAGGAAACTTCGAGGAACGAGTTACATTGTCTACCAACTTCTGACTAAAATTGTTTATTTACATAGAAACTGTACTATAATTTTACTTCAAATAAGTAGTTGTCAAGTGCAGTTGCAAAGTTTTAAAGAATGGCGCGTTTAACTGAAAAGCAGCGAATAGAAATTTTGGCGATGGTAGGATATGGCGACAGAACTCGAACACAAGCTGAAGTTTGGCAATTGTTTAATATGAAGTACCCGGAGCGGCTTATTAGACGATCGGTAGTTAGTAATGAGAAACCTTTTTTGTAGAGCATTAAATTTCCTTGATATTTAATTCATTTTGAGAATCCTGAATACAAAGTACTATATAGAAAAAGTAAGCCAATCTTTCAGGCTTGATTACAGAAAAAGGGCTCGTCTTACGAAAATTTATTAAGAGAGCTTTTCTGTGGGGAATTTAGTTTCCTACAAGGATGTCATTGAATTTTTTTTAAATTGACTAAGTCCGTTTTTTGGCAAAAAATGCGCTAGCTGTTAAAAAATTAACAATTGCGATGATGCACCACTTAATATTGTTATATTCTTATTAAGGGCTCAAAATCTCAGGAAAACTTTTTTTTGTCATCGTTAAAAAAATTCGTTTTTTTGCCCAGTCTATTATATATTTTAGTGGATTAAACTGTGCTGTTCTACCAAAAAAGTGGAAGGCTGCCATAAGTATCTTAAATTAAGTTAATAGTGAATTGCTCCTTATTCCTCAAAGCGACATCTATAATTATTCTATAATAATTGACACATGACCATATAGTTACAGAAACTATAACTCATTACTCTCCAGATTGACAATAATCCAACCAAATTGAAATCATAATCTTCATGTCTCGACACTAAACTTGATGGATTACATTAAACCTTACACTTTGACATCACTCATTTTTTTTGTTAGCTCTCGTTATATACACGATGAAACTGACAGTAAACCAGCGTCTGTCTAAAACCCGTCAAAAATGTTGCACGCCACCAGCAGCCAGGGAGGAGGGCCTCAGTCACACACACATACACCCAGCGCTAAAAAGTATCACATCTGCCTGTCTCTCTCGTCCCGACCTCATCTATTATAAACGGTGCTATCTTGATGGTACATATTGTAGAGAGAAGTCATGTAAAATATACGCGGATCATAAATTCGGGGCCGTAAAAGCCGAATTTCCTAATTGAACTTTCAATTCGAGGTTTATACGTCGACGGTAGAGGGCGCGGAAGGCCGCCGCGCCGCGATATGCCGAAGCGGTATCAGGGATTACTTTGCTTGATGAGAAAATGTGACTGACTGCCTTCCTGACTGACATCAAGGAAATTGACGCTGTTATTGAAAATTGTTCCGTTCTGGATTCAATCGGAATAATTGGCGGTAAGTGTGTAATGGCGAAATTATCGAATATTGCTTTAGAAATAGTATGAAGCATCTGAATTTTATTTTAGCTTAACAAATGTATATTTCGTTAAGAAGATTCTGGGGATAGAAATCAATATTGAAATGATTGCTGAAAACTAAAAAAAAGTTTTTCTTAAGGTTCTAATTCAGATATAAATATAAATAAACAGGAAAATTAAAATAACTGTCACTATTTTGTTGCGCTGATGTGTAAGTCAATTTCTATTTAAAATATAAAATATGTTGAATTAATAGTAAATCAAACTTTCTAACCTATTTCACCTATTTAACATTATTAAAGTAGATATTTTTTAAATATCAAAGTGTCCCTATTCTTCAAATTAGCTGTATAATATAATACATATTAAAAATTAGGCTTCGGCCACCTTCGGTCAAAAAAAGCACCTTCGCCCTCAACTTCGGCTTCGGCCAAAAATGTCGTTGTCTTATGTAATTTATAACTCATTAACACATTTTTATTTGAAGATGCGAGATGTAAAGACCGACATCTAGGATTTTGGGGAACCTTTTGGGGAAGTTACGGGTAACAGCAATTATATGGAACGGCTCCAGATTCGGAACCTCTTTGTACTAGTATCCTAGATGTCGGTCTTTACATCTGGCGTCTTCAAATTTAACGAAATGTATAAATAACATAAAGAAGTGTTTGAGAGGACATTTAATTGTGGGAAGCGCAACTGATGAAGGTTCCCTAACCAGAAACAATATATATTATATATATTG
Organism: Octodonta nipae; assembly: GCA_034190945.1. Lineage (NCBI taxonomy): Eukaryota > Metazoa > Arthropoda > Insecta > Coleoptera > Chrysomelidae > Octodonta > Octodonta nipae. The sequence continues at coordinate 22,869,390 of CM067223.1, forward strand.
TCTTGCATACAAAAGAATAACACCTCGAAGATAGTAAAATTTTTATTTCTGAACTAAGAAGGGTTTAACATCCCAAATGTTTAAATCTTACAGTTGTTATCATTTTTCATCTACGGGATAAAAAAATTATCTATAGTAATGTAAAAAAAACAGTTTTTCAACTTTAACATCAAACCTTTACTTAAAACACACTACATCTTTCCACAGCACTAAGTTGTCATCTTCATGGAGTAAACCAAACGGGTTTACTATTTGACCCAAATTGAGTGAACATATATTACATTAAGCTAAGTTAAAATGAATAAATTACTTAAAATATGAAACAGAATGAAACAAATGTTAAATTATATGTGCAGTTGTTGGTATATTTGTATCATTAATTATACACTTAGCATATTAACAATGTACAATAGGTATCATTTATGCAATAAAACAAAATCAGAAGAAACTGTATCCCCAATCAAGAAGACCAGACTCTAGATTACTTTAGGAGTAACTTTTTCAACCCCATGTTACCTTAGACACAAAAACTTTATTGGACAAAAATAAATATGTGGAGAACAAATAGACCAAAATGTGGTTGCACAAATTATTTCTGTTTTCTTTGCTTGGGAGATAGTAGGGCTAATAATCAACACGGGTCTATTCCGCCAGTGCTATTTTCAAGAACATACCACTTTATAAGCCTATCTTTAGTATCAAGGGATCGTATAATTTAGCCGTTGTTGCATATAAAATTGGTGTTTATAAAATAATTTGTTGAGGGTCTCAACAAAAATGGAAATTGTTGATTTTTCTTTCTAAAAAGTTCCCAAAACTCAGTGCAGAATAGCATTTTTGACAGACCATTAATAAAAGACACATTTTGTGGACACTGACAAATATAGAGAAAAAGGCATGGAAAGAGTTTGTTTAGTTGGTTCAAACTTTTTGGAAAATAGAAAAATTCCTTATTTTGAACACCTTGAACACCTAACGAATTAGTTTCAAATCCTTGGATGCAACAACTTTGGTATCTGACAGAAGAATAAGGCAAACAATTCCACCAGGAACCTTTGTACGATGGAGGAATGCTATCAAGGATACTGGAATTCACATATGAAGGCTGATCATTATTTGGGCTTTCAGAATAGCTCTTTGGCATCAACTTCTTCAAGAAAGTCCTATAAAAGTTTTTTAAATCTTTAAACTTAATTAAAAAGAATTACTTTAAACATGTTGTATTTTAATTAAGTAGATAATTAAGTAGATCGTTCAACCAGTGTTGTATTTTATTGTAAAACGCCGCATGTGCTATATTTTGTAAATTAGAGCTCATATAGAAATGTCAATAACAAATTTAAAGTTAAATTAGTATCATGTAACATAGCCCAATCATCAAAAATGCTGTTGCGGAGTGTTGTTGGCCTGTACGGACTGACTACAATAAAAACAATTTATATTTTTTCTAAAATTTTCCAAAAAACATTTAGAAAATATGAACAACTTTTGTTAAGGAATCTTCTCTCAAGATGAAAACTGAAATAATCGATTTTTTTCTTTATAAATAACTTTCTACAACTTTCTGATATGGTACACTTATCACACAAATTACATAAAACGAATTACTGCCAAAAACATATGTTATGCATATTTTGAAAGAAATTTTGCCATTCCGTTCGGACTAATACTAAATACGTGTATATATATTTATTTATTTTCACATTGGCGGATTACAACACAAATAGAGCATTATGTGTACACGTATAGAAAAGCATGTATGAAATTTGATCCATCTATTCAAACACAAAACACAGCTTATTATCTTGCCAGAACAGATACTGTCGGCTCATAAAGCCTGGCACAATTAAAGAGAATCCCTTATTAGAAAGGCAATGTTCAAACAATCTGAACTAATTAGGTCTCTTATTCAAAGACCTTCTCATACGATGTACTCGTACGTACACCGTAATTGCTAATTAATATTTTAAAAACCTTTTCTCTATCGCTGATTACGTGTGTTTTATGAAAAGGACTTCAGCGCTAAAATCAAACATAATTAGCGCTGTTCACAGAGTCGACGAGAATATTTCAGGTGGTTTTGGTGGTGGAATATTTGAATCCGCTGAATGGGATATTGTTTTCACTCCGTTTTCGAAATGGAGAACAAATGAATAACTGAATTAAGAGGCAGCTAATTACTCAAAAAACAAACATTCGTTTGTAAATTTTAACAACAATGGACTATTATTCCACATATTCGAACCTGGAGATCTTTGTTCTTCACAATATACGTAGTTAATTATGGTGGGTAGAGCTAAGCCTGTGAGCTTTGAATTTCTATGTCTTAACGGGAACAATGGCTTGATATGTTTTATTTTTTTGCTCTAAATTGACTACTCAAAATGCAGAATCAACTCTTAGTTTCAGGTTGTTATGTTGAGGTTATGTTGTGGAGATCAAGAGGATGAACCAAAAACAACAGAGATAAGAAATAAATAAAAACATCAGCAACAGAATGAATAACAAAAGATGAACTTGAACAATACGGAAAAATATAGAATTTTTAAAGACATAAAAGCCATGTATTAGTGTATGAAAAACGACAGCATTTACCTCATCTAAACATGATTTCAGTTCAGCTATTTTGTTAACTGTTTCGACAAGCAAACACAGAAGAAGGGTGGTCAACTTCAAGAGAAATGGAAAAAAGTAGAAATTGAAGTTGGATGAAAGTAACAGAGATTGAGAACAACCGGTGGGTCTTTAAGTTCCAGCAAAAACACATTTTAGTGCAAATTCCAACTACATTCATCACTATAGTCACCTTTCTTATGGAACGCTTTGCCTTTTGCCTCCAAGTTGGCTTCAGTAGCGGGTATAACTTCATCTGTCTTTTCCTGGAACATCTTTTTGAGATCTGCGAACAGGTGGAAGGCCAATGGTACCAATCCAGGTGAATATGGGGGGGGGGGGATGAAGCAATTCTACTTGATTGGGTTAACGTTATCCGGTCGATCCAATAACACATTACAGTAGTCGCTGTACTTTGGAAGATATACAATGAACCAAATTCCGGACGTGTGCTAAAATACTTCTAACTGTTGTATCTTCGACAACTTTGGTCTGTTTTCGTCCCTTCTTTTCCCTTGGCTATCTACGTTTCCAATGTTTCCAAATTTTTACATAACCACCTAATCACCTTCAAATTTGTCTTACTGTCATATTCATTGAATAATAGAAATGGCTGACAGCATTACCCTCGTGTTTTTTTTACCTCTTCAGTGTAGACAAAGTCGCACGGTGCCAAGTCAGGTGAGTAAACTGCATGGGGTTGGAAACGATGCCATTTTTAACTGGCTAACAGAGATGGTGCCATTCCACATTCCGTTGTTGTCGTTCTTTGTCCCATTGTAGTCGTTGCCGTCGATGCTCAGCGGTCAGAGGTAGCAAAAGATGGGGTCGATAAAGCTGCAGTCCAAAAGACCTTATACGACGGTAAACCATAAAGATGGCCTTGTTGAAGGCCTTAAAGTCTTGTACGTCGATCGTGAACTCCATTTGTGCCCTTTCAACATTCGATATCTACTCTTCTCTGATTTTGGGTATTTTCAAATCACACTTGACTATATCTCATAACCGTAGTTGGATTTCTGTTCATGCACTTAGCATTTTCTCAAAATGAAAAACCCCCTTCTTTGAACCCATAACTCGATCTCTTTCAAATTCACTTAGATGGAGTCTGCTGGAACTACATTCGGCATATACGTAGTCTAGGCAATTTAACACAAAAAACATCGATTTTTGATCCCATTAAACAGTTTGTTTTTTGGTGAATTTAGAAAAAATACAGTAATAATATTAATTGATCGAAAAAAGTTTACAGAAGAAAATATTCACCAAAGTTTCCCAAATTTTAATCATTTACTACTTACCATAGTGTTAAGAGAATTCATCCGACAGCTGGTGCAATCGGCCATCAACCAATTTGTGGAAGGTACATTATTCCGATATTTCTGGGAATCCGAAATGTTTTGTCTCTCAAAAGGTCGACCGCTGCCGTTACTGGGAATTCCCTTGAAAGAAGTTTCCCAATAGTTCGTTGACTTGCCAGAATAATTCCAAGAGAAATACATAAATACTGACAGCTGGCGATGGATCTCATTCAGTATTCGACGGCCCTATTGTTAAGTTAAGATAACATGTAAATAGTTCTTGTGAATATAAATTGTGTTAAAGTAGTGGAAATAAATTATAGTGAGTTGGACTGTGTTTTTAAATAAATCCAAGAACTGAACTGAACCCGGGTGTGAAAATAAAAACATTATAATAGCATCTATGTTTTACCACAACAATATTAACTTATAACATCTTCTGAATAATGCGATTTCTTTGTCAGTGAATATAGTAAAATAATCCATCTGGACATTCGAAATATAATAAATATTTATAAATCAAAATATATTCCTTCTTATAAATTGTAACATGAATTTTTAACAGAAAAAATAAAAATAAACGTTTATCTATTAAAAATTTGTGCGGCTTTCCCGATAATGAAAAATAACAATGGTGGGGCTAATCTAAAAAAATGGATTGAAATGCGTTACTCAAAATTATAGACCAATAGCAATATCATATGATCTAAGTAAAATATTATTATATATATTTTTTAAGATATTTTTATAAATAAAATCTGGAACATGTATTAGGAATATTCTTTACGTAACAGTGCAAGAAGAGTTTAACATTAAAAATTTAGAATATTTTCACAGGGGGAATATTGTAAGTTATTGTGTCAATAGATCTTTCAGCTTAGAAAAGTACACGCTAAATAATAACTGATATCGAGCTAAAAAAGTTGCACAAATTTTGTAAAAAAATTATACATCAATAAGCAAAGAAAAAGCGGTTTGTACCATTTTCCCTTGTGTCCCTCAACCGATTTTCTTTATTTTTGTTGTGTTTAATAGCTACTAAATTTTGACATTTCCTAATATTGCTAGCCGTTAGCTTATTATAGCATTGTGGTAAAGGTAAGTTTTTAATTCAATGAGTATAGTTCAAGATTTGAGTATCGTTTACTGAGAAAAGTTTCCAACAAAAATGAATAATTATTTGAGATTAATTAACACCCAGTGTCATTGCTGACTGTGTTTCATTAAAATTAATGAAAATTTTATAGCATCTTAAGATATGTGTTTATTAATACGAGTATGTTCTAATCTTTTGTAATTGTTTTGTAATACTAAAAGTAACTTTTGAGTTGGTTGCTTGCATTTTCTGCTTACGAGTTGAAATCTTTAACTGTGAAATGTTAGAATAAAGATTATAATTCGTTTTACTACTTAATTTAAAGCTATATATATTAAGTAAAAATATTATATTTAATATTAATTTTCTATTCTATTGACACTAATTGACACTAATTCTACAAGTTCTATTCAATTATATAATAAAACATTTAAAAAATATACAACCGACTTCTACCTATAACTAAAAAGCTAAAAATAATTATAACAAAATACAACTCTAGCAAATAAATAACACTTTCAGTGTTGTTAGGTACCCACCCAGGAAGTAAAAAATGTAAACATTAAAAGGTGCTCATTGTGTACAGAATAATTACCTACCAATCTAGTATATTTTTGAAGTCGTTGCCGAGCAACAATCAAGTTTGATGAATTAGTAGAATGAAGGATTTTAGATTTGCTAGGCACCGACTTCAAAAATTTACTAGATTGGTAGATAATTAATTTGTACAGAATGAGCACCTTTTGATGTTTACATTTTTTACTTCCTAGGTCGGTACCTAACAACATTGAATGTGTTATTTATTTGCTAGAATTGTATTTTGTTATAATTATTTTTAGCTTTTTAGTTATAAGTAGAAGTCGGTTACATTTTTTTTAAATGATTTATTTTCAACTTTTTAGTTTTTTTTGAATTCAGGTAGTATTCATTCTTTATTTTTTATTTTGGATGTATAACCTTAATAGACAGAACCAGGTAACATTGAAAGCCTCAACATTACACAATGATACTTTCTCATTTAAATTGACAGATAAATCTTTACGAACAAAATGTACTACTACGCGTTGACTTAATAAGCCCAAAATGTATTTATGCCTTATGGACTACGCCATGTAACCTTTGTTCAACTTTTTTGACAGCCCTGTATAACTATAGATAATTCCACTCCAACCTATGTACTAACCATCCTGTACATCCGACTGCCCACGGACAAGCATAAATTTGTTAGCTGCCTTCTGTAAAGTATAGGACGGAGTAGAATCCATCCCATATTTACGGAGTCAAATCCATCCCATATTTCAACCATAGTATATAACTCCTTGTGGGCGACCCCATAAATTATTTCATTTATAACATTTTACATTATCGCCCTATGTAACATTAATTCCTCTCCACACTTTATGCAACTTCTTATGGGCTATAAAAGAAATAATTTTTTTAATCACACTGTAAAAATATAATTCAACTCCAGCACATATTTCAACCATCCTGTATATGATTTGCTTATGTCCACATCATAAAACAGTTTTTTAATCACCCTATATAATTTTAATTTCACATTTTTTCCAACATTTTTATACCACCAAACGTCCAGTCCACCCTATATTCCAACCATCCTGTATGTACGGCTTCCTACGGACCACTATCATTCTAGTCCGTCCTATATTTCAATCTTCATATAAATGCAACTCCTTCTACCACTTTACTTTGTGATTTTGTTTGCTATAACTAAACACCCTGTCTATAAACCCACCAAATAGCAGTTTAAAGTTTGATATGTGTTGTCACTGAATTTTCTATTAGGCCGGGAGAATATGACAACCAAATGCACCGTCTTCGCAAAATGGAAAAAATTGCATTTAAATAGGTATTTGCCTGGTATACAAACAAAAAGGAGCTTGGTACTCATTGATTTAAGGAGCCGAAAATACTATGTTTCAATACCTATATGCTTGAGATGTACATATAAAATTTTCAAATTCGCAATTAAAACTTCCAGCGCCTAAAATTACCGCACTATTACGTTGGAATTAAAATATTTATGAGGAAATGTCCGTTATGTCATTTCGATGAAATTTTTGATAAGAATTTTGGAATTTTCGGCGATTTGGTGCAAAACTGCAAGTTGCACGTCGCAGAAAAGTATATGAGATCACCTAAGAATCTTCCTTAATAGATTTAGGGATATTGGTCGATTTCCATGCACGCATGTGTTCATTCACAAATTTTATAACTTTACCAATAGAATTCTTTTCCAAATTTTGAAGTTTCACCAATCCGGATATATACTCTATTAAACAAGATCATATTCATTCAAAACGGTGCACCACAGAAGAAGAAATCAGGTAACATACATACAAAAAAAGCGAAAAAATACGCGACGATTTGATAACCTCCTCCTTTTTGGAAGTCCGTTAAAAAAAACGAGCTTGGTACTCATTGATTTAAGGAGCCGAAAATACTATTCGGAGTTCAGAGTTGCAGGAACTTTCATATTAAATTTTCTGTTTTTATTGATGTGAATTTCATTATTTTATTGATATATCACAATCTTGAACCTTTAAAAGGTGTTGTGTAATAAATTGTCAGTACGCGGACAATAGAGAATATATTAAAAATTGAAGTTCTTCTAGGGTTGTTGGTCATCTCTTTTCTTTAATATTTCTGAATTCGATTGCAACCGTAAATGAGGGAAATTTTAAGTTGCACTCTTCCATTTGTTATATAGAACATTGTACCAAGAGTAGTTCCATTAAAAAATTTGTGGGTTCAAGCATTTGTCATAAATATTTCGAATACCTATATTGATTAAATTTTTATTTTTTCTTATTTCAATAGATTTGCCAATATGAATTGAAGATCCTCGAAGTTTCCTTGGACTTCCATCGTCTTGAAGTGGTTGATCTCACAACGTTTCAATAGCTTTGTATCTGCTATCGTCATCAGGTGAATGATGATGATCAACGAGGGACATTATCTACCAGATTCAGACTAACATGAATTGAAGAGTTTTGTTCATTACACCTACTTCTCCTATTTCTCAACTTTATTTCTTATAAAAATATACTTTTGACAAAAGAACCCCAATAATGTTTCACTGTTTTTGATAATGCCATCACGAGAAAAACGCTAGAAAAATTTGAATTTTTTTTTGTTTTGTTTGTTGTGTTGTCTCAGGAGAATGTTGCGCGAAACATTAGAAAATTTGTTTTCTGAATGATAATTGTGGCATCTTTTATTTTTACGGAGTTCTTTGGGAATAAATGCCACATAAACTTGAAAGTCTTTATATTTCAGAGGTCCAAACGTTTCAAGGTCTAAATCAGATCTTGTTTTCAATGGTATGAATACAAATTGAACAAAAAGATTAAAAAATTTTCTAATGCATATGGCGATTTTCAGTAAGCACGTTGCAAATATCGTTTACAGAGATGCATCGGTCGGAATTATATTGAAACGAGTATATAAAATAACCATTTTATCATTTCTTACTGCAAATTTTACAACCAATTCAATTATACAGTGATTTTTTTGAGAAGCGTTTGTTCATTAAGAGCAATCTCTCCAAATATTAAAAGTTCAATTTAATATCGAGTTTTGGTAAGTTTTAATAGACTGTTATGATTGAATAACCAAGGTATACATACACATACATACAGAAAAAAAACATAAGGTAGCCATCAGTTGTTCAATATATAATAGTAAGGGCAGAGTAGAACAATTTCGACCACTGGGCGACAACAAGTAATAATAATTTGTGTGTTAATTAATTTTCACTGCTGATTTATTTCTTATAACATTTTCTTGAAATTTATTGAATTAATTTGTTTTGTTTCTTGTTTCTTTTTGTTTCTTTGTCGGTTCTCCCGATTATACTTAGATTCTGATTTTGTAAACTGATTTAATTGTAATCAGTAATTGTTGATTACTATAAATAACAAAATAAATAAACAAAACTTTTTTCTTGTTTGTGGATGACAAATGGTTAACCAAGAGTTAATGCACATTTTTTGAACGACCCTGTATAAATAAAAGTATCTGTTGGAATAAGAATGTTTAATTTGACTTTACACCAGAATATATTTGCTCCCTTGCCACTTCTATATAAAGGAAAACTGAAATACCCTTATCCTTAAAACTAAGAACTCCTCCGTGTCTGATACATCTTCATAGTACTCGTTCGTATACCCTTTATTAAAGAATATATTCCGATATAAAGCGGGAGATGGACAGCCTGCTGCCCCTAGAAACAAAATAACTTTTCCATTCGCCAGTTTTGATGGAAAAAAGGGGGAACGTTATAAATCGTCAAAAGCAATATATCGAACGGAGAGGGCCTTATACATCAAAGTCAAAAGTTAATTTCCTTTGCGTCTTGCCCAAAGTTATTATTTAATCTGTGTTGCGGTCATTTTCTATTTAACTTGATTGATAGTAATGATATTTTCTGGGGACGGACGCGCACTATAATAAATGCTTTAATTGATTTGTTTGGACAAAAATAATGCTGTTAGCGTGGCGACTTCATTTTTCTTGCGTTTAGAATATTGTGAGGTGTTTCTGAACTCACGGAAAACCCTCATAAGGTTAGGGAGTAGATGACTATTGAAAGTCAACTATAGGGCGTTTTGTGAAGGCAAGCTGGAACAACGAAGGTAAGAAAATTGTCGATACAAGGCTAACCTACTTCCTATGTGTGGACATACAAGCAAAACAGGGAAGTCATAACTAGGGAGCCCGGTGGTGCTGATTTTTTTTATTGTAAAATAAAGATAACCGTTTATAAAACTAACCCTATACTACTGAAACAATAAATAAACATTACAACGTTGTTGAGAAGAACAAATAATAAACCCTACAATGATTAGCTATGGTTTTCCGGGATGTTTGCGGTGCGATCGCAGGTGATTTTCATTAACCTTCGAGCGGTGGAGAACTAGCATTTATTTCTGTCTGTCGGACCATGATCTCTTCCTGATTGACCAGTGAGCAGGAAACCATATTCTTTAAGTTTTATACCTTGTTCGTTTCTACTTAAATTGTTCTAATGTTATAACTCTCTATAGTTTCCCACTATGTTTAGATAGACGAGAGTTTGACACTCCGCAGGCTGGTCCCGACATGATGCGGGTATCTTTTAAACTCTTGATGTTGACAGTGGCATACTGAAATCTTTACAAGATCGGAGAAGGATGTGGCGAAGTTATTGAGTGGGTTAGAAAACCGTTGTCACATGATATTTCCTGAGCAGCTTACAATTGCGATCCGTTGTATTTTAATATATGACAAGAATATTTCCTCCAAAGTTTTAAGTGATCAAGTGATTCTTGATCTTTTCTCTGTTCAGATTTCTTTCTTAAATTTAAGGACCTACTCGTCTGAAATGTATTATATAAATAGAGTAATTTGTCTACTTTGTCTGTCAACGTGATTAATAGATTCTGGACGCTCAGTTCGCAAGAGACTTGACTTTACTCATTTTTTGATTATGATGATGATTTGAAATCTTGTTGGGGTCTGTATGGGTCGGTTACCTATATACATGGTGCTCAGGAGTGCAGTAGATATTCTTTGAAACTAAAACATCTAAAAACAACGACAAGGTTAAAATAAAGACTAACGTCCACCAGATTCGATATGTTTCCTATGTCAAAAAAGTCAAATCGATTATACCTATCACTGTATAAAACCTAACCCCATGGTTGGGTTGCTGCAGATAATCTATTTAAATTATTAGAAAATTTAAGCCTTGCTACATTTTTTTTACTGATTCATTTGTCTCCTTATAGATTTTTTCAACATTATGAGTAGATGGTGTCATTACCTAGAGACATTTTTTTCAACGCGGGGTTTCAGAAAATGTAGAGTTCTTTGCTATTTCCCAGTCTTCAATTTTTTAGCCTGCGTAGCGTTGTCGAGCCCTATTCATTTCTATCCACAGTTCAGGAGATACTCGATTTTTCTGAGGTGGTTTTACTTTTGGTAGTTCATCAGGTGTGTCGATGTAGATGCGACTGTTTTATATTCAGCAACAGTTACTGGTTGTGCCTACAGAATCTCTTCCTCAGAGATATTATGATTGAACCAATATTCCTGTAGATAATGGTGTTTGTATATTGTGTGATAGTTTTCTGTCTTTGGAGATGTTTCAACTCCATATCTGAAGTAGTTATCAATAATTTGTATGCAGAAGAATGACATTTTGAAGGAAGTAATGAATATCTCTGACACGTGAGCGAAACTTGATATTTTAAATGACATTCTAATCTACGAATTACGGGATAACAGGGATGACATGGAACGACTCCAGGTTTTGAAAAAAATATTGGATGACCAACAGTAAAACTCACATCAACACATTTATAAAAAATTGCATGAGTTCTTGTTGATTTTCCTTTTAGGCTTGTCTGAGAGATAAATCAATGACATTCCAATTTGTTTACTAGGCTGCAGAGTTGATAGTAAAGACTTGAATCTGACTACATGCTAATGTTCAAGAAGCTATATGATGTATTTAACAATATAGTTTTGTCCACATCATTTGTGTATTCGATATATTTTGTATAATAATTAACGAGATAACGCTATTATTTGTAGGAGCTTTAAGACAAGCTTTACCGATTGTTATTAAATATGAGCTAGAATTATTTGGAACTTTATCTCAAGATCTACTGTAATATAATTTACATCGTTCTTCATTGGTGGCATGTTGGACGTTTTAGGAAAACGAAACATATTCTGGAGTTGAATATCTGAATAACATAAATAATTATAGCTGTCGGGCACTTCTGGTTATACAGGAAGGTGACTGTAACTTGTTATTTTAAATTCGTATATAAGTCAAAAACAAAATTTTCATAACCGTTTCGGATTGTCTATGACTAATTCATTCTGAGATGATATACTTTAATGGAAAAAAAAACTCCAATATACCCCAAATTAGATTAATGATTAACTTTGTTTGTCAAGTGTATTTTTTATTTAATAAAAAATATATTTCTATTAAGAATAGGATTCTGTATATTTTAACGCCGTGAGATATAACTTCCATATAAATAAAGTAAACAAAACACATTGAAATTGAACTTTTTTGCTGATCCACATATTCTTGAAACTTTTGATTTGCCCAAATATGTTACACCTCCTGTATATTAGGGTGGATCGAAAAAAGGCATTATCTCAAATCATCTTCTAATAGCAGTAATCATACTCTTTTAACTAAAAAGTATACGAACGATTTATACGAATAAATGAGATCTTCCGCTCGAACCTGAGGAAAACATATTTTTCCGAATTTCTGACTTTTTGATCGTTTTTCCCCAATAGTTGTGGAAATGACCTCATAAATATGTGTCAAGAAAATCCTATTACAAATATGTTTTTGCGTACACGTAACTAAATAAAGGGGGGGGGTACAATTTATTTCAGCTCAAAACGTTCAAAAATCCTTTTTGAATGAGCTTAAATAAAATTTATTTATTTGGTTAAGGATATGCACAAATATTTTCGTTATAGTATTTTTGTGGAGATCCCTCCTCAGGACGCAATATTTTTGTATGAATATAACAATAACTATTGGGGAAGAACGATTAAAAAGTGTAAAATTCCACAAAATATGCAAAAATGGGATTTATCTGTAGGTTCCAGCGAAACTTCTTATTTAATCGGATATTTTTATTTAGGGAGTCAGACTAAGTTTGACTGCTATTAGTAGTAGATCTGAAAAAACGCATTTTTTCTATGCACCCTACTGTGTATTAATATGTTAAAAAAATAATTAATTTGTTCAAACAAATCTTTTTTTAAATTTTCATCTTCATGACACTCTAATAGTTATAAGGATTTTATGTTTCCATAATATTCTGTCCATTGGTGAGTAATTCAGATTAAAATCTATCAAAGAGTTATTAATGTAAGGTCGGAGGATTTCTATAAAATATCGGACAAACAAATTTCTTAATTTTAAGTTTTTGACAAGTTTGTGAATTTTGGAATATAGTTCTTAAATATCAAATGTTCTAACAAATGAGATACCTGTGGTAAGCATCGACATGTTAAAATTTCCCAAGAACCAAATTGCCTACCATTCAGCGTTTCAAGTACAATTCAGTTTTATTATTTAAGTCAACAAAACGTTGGAAGCAACAGTCGTCCGACATGACTTCCGAATCTTTTTGCGGAAAAGAAAGAAAATCACTTTAATCATTTGCGTTCCCCACATATCACTCTGCGTCTTTTCCAATCTTCCGCCAACATTATAGAAAGAGACGGGCAGGCACAATGGCAGATCAATAAAACTACAACTACTTTCGTGGAAATGAAACAACAAATTTGAAATGAGAAAATAGGGTAAGAAATTGGTCTGGATCTAGTTTCATTTCGCAACTGTCTTTCTATTGAATTATTCAGCGGCCACAAATTCAATGTCGAAGGAGAGTTGAGGTTTGGAGAGAGAAGGATATGTAATTCGGGACAAAAATAGTGAAGTAAATATTCCAATCAAAGAGATTGGTCTGGAGTAATTGAATAATAAAATATTAAGATGATGGGTTTGTTGCATGTAAGCTAATGCTTTTTTGGAGAACAGTGAGGTCCGATAGCTCAATCAATATATTAAAAAAATGCTGAGAAAGTCGAATTCTGAACCATGACGTTTCTTTCTGACAGAGATATTGGTACTTTGAAAGGAAGTTTCAGGAAAGTAATTTTTTCACATATGTCAACAAGTGTCTGAATTGTTTTCATTTCTCTTCCTTTTATTACCAATATTGTCTATGAAAAAATTGACATGGCTAACGCTTTTTGTACAGTAAGCCATTTCATAGAATAAGAAATTATATAAACTAGCGGTCGCCGATTGGTCGAAATTCGATCCTAATTCATTAAAATTATGAGTTGAACATTATTGATGTTATTTTATTTGTATAAGATATAGAGTTGAGGCGAAATTAGAAAAGTATACCAGGCCTTTGCCATCCCTATTATTTTATTTGGATTACGTTTATAAAACAATTCAGGAAATATTTTTTTATTTATGTATATAATTGCAGGATTATTTTTACATAATATATCTATGTAACATGTTCGATCTAATTATCACCGGATTTTTCTTTGTAACATAAAAGTTTCCGTCATTTGCACACAAACGATTTTAAAAATAGAGATGACAAACAACCCAATGAAAACTCCAATATTTAATGGAATTTCCATTGTCTGCTGATTGATAATTTGTTGCACAAAACCTTCGGACTATTGTGAAAATTATATTATATTAATGATGAATTATATTCACAACAAAAAATTACAAATATTATTTTCTACGAAAGTTAGTACTACTTGTCCGAAAAAGCAATACAGATCTATAATTTACAACACTAAATATTTTGTTACTGAACTATAGGCAACTTCAAAGATAGTAAAAGATGGTCATCAAACGGCCTGAAAGAGCTTTACCCAGCCACTCCCTTGTTTATCATTTGAAAACCAACCTAGCATGTGTAATTACGCAGTGGTTTCTGTTGTCGTATAGATCGTTTTGAATTTTAAATTTTTTGAACATTTAGGTTGTAAACTTTAAAGCCAGCAATGTAAGATTTCAAAGGTAAAATATGCCAAGATAATATTTTGTACTCTAGAATAAATGTACCTAACTTAACCTAATAAATGGGGAAGGTACATTTTTTATGTTCAAACAAATCTTTAAAATGTTTTTAACAGTCAGAACTTTGCAGTAATGGGACCATGTCAATATAAAAAATTTACTTACCAACGTAGTAACCAATGACGTTTTCTGTTTTATGTGGAAAATAAAATCACGTACTGTTAATTAATAGTAGTTAAATAAACCTATTTTTTTCTGTGAATTGAAATTTAAACTTTGAAAATACTCTTTTCTGACTGAATTGAAAACTTTTAACATAATCGCTACAAAAGTAATGAAATGTCAAAATTTAAATCAAATTTCCGGCAGATGGCGAAGCATTCAGGGTTGTCAGATCTACCTATTTATCGTGAATTTGTGCATAATTTCACAATTTATTGTAATCTTAGTTAAATTAAATGAAAGTTACCCGACAAAAATAAAAGGACTCTAAATTAAAAGTATAAGGTTAAAATAAACAAAATATTATCAGAAATAAATTGATCAGGTGCAACATAATTCTGATTTTAGTTGACAAACCATATTAACAATCCAATGAATGTTGCAACCTGAAAACTTGTGGGCGCTCAATAAACGGCGATTATTATGTATTATAATTTTTGGTGGTCTATAGCATGACGATATAGGATAACTTTAGCGAAATGCCAATATTTTTTGTTTTACATGTAATTTAGTTTATCTTTCACATTGGAGTCAACCTATCTTATGATTTTCTCATCTGCAATCTGGCGGCACTGGTTGGCATTGACAGTATGGATGTTAATAATGATTTTTTATTATTTTATTATTTAATTATTGAACCAATATTATAAATTAATTTTAGCATTCTGCACTGAAGGTCATCTGTAGCTACTAAAGAAAAGCAACAATAACGAAAATCTGTTGACAGGCAGAGGAGAAAATGGTACCTAACCGTTTAGTCTTTGCCTATTTATATATAGATATGAAAATAGCGACAATGGTTTCTGGCTCATTTGAAGCTGACACCTAGATATTTTCGAATAAAAATAACAAGAGGTCGCCCAGTAGTCGAAATTCCACCAAAATCATTTTAAAAATTTCAAATAATAATATAACTATATGTATTTGCACTTTTTTGTGTACCTATGCGAAATAGTTCACTATCATTATAATTAAGTAAAAAATTATTTCACCAAGGATAATAATTATTTTAAAGTTTTCTTGGGAATAACACAACAATTGAATTAAAAAAGCTGTATATTGAGAAAGAAAATACCAAACGTTTCAAATTCGATTCTGACTTCGTTGTCAATGGCATTGACAAGGAAGAACATGCCGCAAATAACATTTAGAATACAAGGATAATAATGTACATGTAGGACGCTGAGGCATATTCAATAAGCAAAATCAAATAATGTTGTGTCTGAATAAAAAATTTACAATACAAATACACTTCGAGAATTCAAACCGTCAACAAAAATCAAGAATTTAAAAAAATCTTGATTTGAATTATTAGAAAATATATGAAATAATTTTGTCTGCAAGTAGTGGAAGGTTTAATGGTGCAAGTTCAGCTATCATGGAGTAGATGGGGCAATAACTGTTATTAACGCACAATGTTGGCCGTTTGATCCTTTTTTTTATTATTAATAACACCAAAGCCCGTCAATTATCAATTAAAAAAAATTAAAAAAATTGGTTCACAAACAGAATGAAATAGTACCGAACTCTTTTACATATATGTAATTACATAGTGTTTTAATAAAATACACATATTTAAAACGACAATATGTTCACTTTAGGCAAGTCATTCACCCTGTATCAAGGGGCAGGAGTTTGCAGGCATGATAAATCAAATAATAAACTAATATTAAACATAAGTAATATTTTTAAAGTTTAGTTTTCCAAAATGTTTTACGGTTATTCAGATATTTCACAATTACGATTTCAATTTCTAAGAAGAAAATGCAAGAAACGAACTCATAAGGAACTATGAAGATGCAGTAAAAATAAATAGATACATAAGTACTTACATATTAGTACACCTTAAACTACACTGTATGTATAATCTCAATCACTTCAATTTAATACACAACACAAAGTTTACGATGACTTTTCTGTATTATATCAAAAATATAAAGAATTACAATGCACTTGCTGATAATTTATGTTAATTAATACTTTTCATGTTGATTTTTGTAAGTGCATTGAAATTAAAATATTTCAAATAATTTATTGATAATTTTCACATTGAATTGAAAGGGTACATTAACCTAACGGCTAACAATGTTATGATATGTCAAACTGAAATAAAAATAATCAGATTCGCTAAAACGATTCAAAACGAAGATTGCCGAGAACATTAGAAATACTGCCATGATGTCAGATATAACTATTTGTCTTAAATCTCACTAATTGTATTAATATCATGAGCTTTGTGAGATTGGTTAAATTGTATTAAACTATTAGCCATTAAAATGGAATCAATAAAAATTAAAAGCGTAATGTCAAAATAATAAAATATTATCGGAAACACATTGTCAGTTGCCACACAATACACAATTCTAATTTTAGTTGACAAACCATATTTAGAAACAAATTAAAGTTTCAAACTTGCTAATTCCAAATAAATAATTATTATCATATAATTTAAATTTTTATGCGTGAATTCTGAATAGCGTGATAATGTGGAATAACTTTGGGAACCGATAGAAATTTGTAACTTTTTTGTAAGCATTCCGCACTGAAGCTCGTCAATAGCTACTAAACAAAACACAAATAAAGTAAATCAGTTGGGGGACAAAGGAGAAAATGATACCTAACCCTTTTGTCTTTGCCTATTTATATATAGATAATAACACCGTAAGTGATTTCAGTGAAGTTAAAACTGATGTTCCACAAGGCAGCATTTTGAATCCATTATAATTTACTTTATATATTAATAGTATTGTATTTGATATGCAACGATGAGGACATCTTGGAATAGAGTTGGAAATACGATGATTAACTACTTTTGTGTTTTTTTGGGGAATAACACCACAATAGAAATAAAACTACGTATATTGCAGGAATACCAAACGGTTCAAAGTCTATTCCGACTTCGTAGTCAATGGCTTTATATTTATATGTTAAAAAATAGATTTCATAGCTATCGAAAACTACTGCAAAAATGATCCAAATAATGTATAAAGGTAGAGTAGCAACAAAACATAAACATGAGCACAAAAAAGTAAATATTTAAGATTACAGGACGAAATGTCAAATATTTAATTGTTAACAGATGAAAGAAAATGTTAAGTCTTTGTCTACTACTTTGCACTATTTTGCACTTGAACTATTATGAAATCTTTAACCACTCATTCACTAAATTCTATAGTACTATTATAAATAAAAAAATTACTGTACTAATGTGATACAATTTTAAATGTAGTAATAATAATAGTTATAATAACTGTCATCTAAATAAAATAAAACAGTAGGAAAACTTATTCATTTGAAGATGCGAGATGTAAAGACCCACATCTAGGATTTCCGGGAAAACGATCACATAGATGTTCAGAATCTGGAGTCGTTCCATGGAATTGCTGTTACCCATAATTCCTAGGTTAGAAAGTCTTTAAATTTAACGAAAATATATCAAATACATAAGGAGTGTTCGAAAGGACATTCAATTGTGGGAAACGCAACTGATGAAGGTTCCCTAATCAGAAACAATATATATTATAGAAATTGTCTTGCGTACAAAGAATGATACCTCGAAGAGAGTAAACTTAATCATGTAAAAAAGTAAAACCATGAATTTTATTAGATATTAAAAAAACAATGAAATCATCTCCCTGGATTATAAAGTGATAAAAATATAAAAATTATGTTATTGAAATAAGCATAATCATGTTAATATCACTTAAAACTGTATTTCAAATAAATTGTATAATCTACACAGGGTTAACTAGCATTATACTGAATGTGTTAGTTAAATAATGACGACAAAAGTTAATGTCCGATTACATCCTAAATCCGCTACTAATTTCAATTTCTTACTTTTACTTGTTCATACAAAACCTCAAAAGATTTTTTACTAGATATCTATTTCTATTTGATATTAGATTTTGACAGATTTATGTTGACTTCTATTTTTTAACCGACTTCTAAAATGGACGACATTATCTCATTTTTTTAAGTATGCTCAGTGATTATTCAAAAACAGCTTAAACAATTTTAGTGCATTGTATTTAGCAATATTACGGAGAGGTAACATATAATTTTCTATAACGTGCGATTTACAGTTTTTCAGAAAATCTGAAAACAGTAAATAAGGGACTACACTCCCACGAATATTCACGATTTTCTCTAAAACGGCTCCACCAATTTGAATATTGTAGATTGTATTATACAAAAATATCTTTCAGCTTGATTCAGTATATTTTACTATAACGTAATACATACTAATTTGAGAAAATCGGAAAAATATGTGCAAAAGAAGGTGATCATCAATATAAATATCAAATTTCTATTTAAAGTATCAAGATATGCCATAAAAGTATATCGTACGGGGTTTTTGTAACGGTTTTCATTTTGAGTGAGTTGAAGTCTTTTTGAAACGAAGTTTGTTTACCGGGCTTGCAGTAAAGAGAAATGGCAAAAATAGTTGGATGGAAGCGAAAAATTGTTATGCCGGCGACATTTTCTATACGGTGTACGGCTGTAGGTGTGTATATGTGCGACATGTGAGTACGAGTATCGATATTCGAGCAGCGTGGTTGAATTAGATGCCGAAGTAAAATTTGTACAGTTATATAGGTGCGAAACATCTTAAATAATAATGTATTACTGTGGGTGGTACTTAAGCAGTTGCTTATAGAGGATGGTTGGAATATAATTATAGTTTTACAGGGGTGTTCAAAAATGTTGTATTTGGTGGCACATAAGTGATTGCGTATACAAGGTGGTTGAAATAAGGGTGGAGTAGAACTATAATTATACAGAGTAGATAAGAAAATGTTTAAAAAAATTAAATAGCATAAGCACTGAGGACATTTGAATTGTAGGGCGAAGTAAAACTACAGTTATTCTAGAGGAGAGTTCAAAAAATTTTAGAAGCAGTTGCATATACAATATGGTTGAAATATAATGATATAAGGAGTCGAATTATACAGGGTGGTTTAGTTATAGACATGATTTCATAAAATGTTATAAGCAGTTGCATATGGATGATTCTCAGATAAGTGTGATTTTTACAAATCAACATTTTTTTAAATTCAAAAATGCTTTAAAACCTGTGTTATGGGTGCTATTGGTCTTTTATCATGCTTTTATTAAGCCTGTAACGTCGTTCTAATGCAACTTCAATAGAAAAGAAACGAACAAAAAATTAGAAATATTACGGCTACGGTACTGCCACCAAAATGAAATATTCAAAATACTTGCCTAATAAATCTCTTTAAATTTTTGAAATAATTAAACACATGATAAATTATAGGACATTTATAGTATTTTCTTTCTCGATTTTAACAATCTTTAAAAATCAACAGTAGAATTAAAATAACAATTTTTATAATATTCTTAGAATAAAACAAAATTTAACATTAGTTAAATCTATTATTCCTTTTTACCAATCAATATTAGGATATAAAAACGAAAATCAGACATGCCACGGTAATAACATTTTGGGTATATTTCTGTAAGTTATTCATTATCCATGAATACTTATGATTTAATATACAATGTCAACGATAAAATGCTATCAAATTTATTATATTTATAATTTTCAGATAAAAAAAATCATGTTGAATAATAAATAAAGTACTAGACATAAAAAATCACAGTTATCTGAGAATCACCCATATACAGTTGCATAAATGGAATACTTGAAATATGGGGCAAAGTACAATCATAGATATACAAGGCGATTCAAACTATATTAGAACCAGTTAATAGGGTGGAGAGACTTTAACTATACATAGAGTGGTTTTAAAAATATCGGGGGACCGCGGTCTAGTTTAATTAGAGTATTGTTACGAAATTTACCCAAAGCCGACCCTGTTTCATTTCAGTGCGACAACAATCGCTTTGAGATAAAAAATGGTTCTCGAAAAGACTCGACAGCTGTAGGAGTGATGACTGATTTTACTGGAGAATTCGACGCTGGCATTATAAAGGAAGCAGGTCAGGATCGCGAGTTCAGTTGGTTGTACGAAGAGCTTATATGTAAAATTGTTATTGTGATATTGAATTGTTGTATATTCGATGTAAATAAAAGTTTCTAGAAAAGTGAAAGTGAATAGTAGTTTTATAATTTTAAATTAAACCCACGGACTTCACAACAGTATTTTAGTTTACAGGGGAGTTCAAAAAATGACAGACAAATAAGTTATATTGGATGACCACAGAAGCATATACAAGGTGGTTGCAATATAGGGTAAATTGAAGTTATACCCATAAAAAGTATCTAATTAGTTAAAAAATACTGGATTATTTTTTGAAACTTTTATAATTTCTTTTAATGATTACCTGAATACAGATTTTAATGCCATTCACAACGAAGTCTGAGTAAGATATTAGAAATTATGGATGTTTTGAATATACAGTTTTTTAAGTGCAGTGTTGCTTCCCAGTAGAAAACATTAAATTGCTGGTGTGATAACTTCCATAATTATAATATTTGAAGTACTAAACTAAATATACAGTGTCATCATTAAGTTGTGCACTAAACTCATAAATAGGTCAAATGTTTTTTTTTTCGAAAAAGCCGAAATATAATAATTAAATTTTCTTGAGAGTAACACCAAGAAAACTTAAATATAATCAAGAACATCGCACAAATAACCTTTAGAAGACATGCCGAAATATGTCTGAAAAGGAATAAGTATATTTGTCGAAGCGATGACGTCACCGAATTTCTTGTCACTATTAGATAGAAGACATTTTTCTGCAATTCACACAGTATTTCAATCACGGGGTTACATATTAATTTTTGATAGAAACTACCATTTGCAAGTGAGACCTTGGCAAAACGTCTGCGAGTTTCGGGTGCGTCGTTATCAAATTACAAACGGTGTTTACTACTTTCTATCAAAAGTAGTAAACACACAATATGTAACCCTCTGATTTAAATACGGTGTGATCTGCAAAAATGTCTTCTATCCAAGGACGTGAAAGAACTGCAGCTTACTGTTTTGCATGAAATTTACTGTCATCAGCGCTTTGACAAATATACTTATTCCTTTTTTGAGATTATGACATCAGAAGCGTAAAAATATTAATCGTTTGACACGTTTCTCGAAAAAAAAAAGTTTTATTAATTAATATCATAACACTGAGAAATCTATACCTACTTATAACATTTCAGTAAGAAGGAACGCTGAACCTGAAATAACTTTCTCGCAGAAGCTCTCACCGGTCCAGCTGCGGCATGAGATCGTAACTGGAAGCTATTCTTGTCGTTTTCATTTTTATTTTCATCAATTGCGTCTATAGAAAACGGTCTCCCTCGAAAATTTATTACCGAAACGTCGGAGTTAATTAGATCTGCCGTGTAATGGTGATTCAGTGGCGGTGATGTTCTTTTGCATTATTACAAAATAACTACAAGGTCGAGGGGACGTAAATATAAGCGATTTATTTAGCTGAAACGTCGGTAAACTAGCGTTCGCCGTCTAGTAACGAATGGGTTTTGGCATGTATTTTGTGATAAAATTCTCATGATTAAAGAAAATGTATACGTTCTGTCAGTCGAAGCCGTAAACATGTTTTCCACTTCCGCGATATGTGGAGGAGTTTTCGAATTTATTGCGATCGCTTCAGGAATCTCTGCTCGGTGGGGCGTTATTAATTTTCAGTCAAGTAATTAAAATCAGATGATGGAGGCGAGATTTTCGGCGGATAACTTGGCAGTGTTCTTACTTTCATTTGTTACAAGATAAAATATTTCCTGTAATACAGGGTTAGTGAAATGGAAATATAGTGTAACGGAAATGTACGCTTTTAGCTGATGGAGAAACTAAATACGAAGCAAAACTACTATATTTTAAATGACGGCTAAGAAACAATAAATATAAAGCCATTGACAACGATGTCAGAATAGACTTTGAAACGTTTGGTTTTCCTTCAATATACGTCGTTTTATTTCGATTGTGGTGTTATTGCCAAAAAAACACATAAAAGTAATCAAGAATATGCCACAAACAACGTTTAGAAGACAAACTGTAAGGTCCAAAACACTGAGATTCTTCGAAAGATGTTTAAAATTACAATTATAAGGAAAATGATACATACATTGTTGGAGGTCAGCAGCTGTTCTTACATCCAATAAAATTTATCCGACTGAATAACGACTTTTTCTTCTTCTTCAAGGTAGCCACTAGGGCTGTTATGGTCCTGGTCTTTTCTACCTTAACGACCAGTGATTATGTAAAATTACTGGATTCATCTTTTGTATTCTGATGTAAAATCTCTTGACTTTTCTCCAAAATCACATTTTCAAAGGGTATTAAGGCATTGAAGAATTTGTTGCTGGTATTTTCAGTTCTTTGTTCCCCATTGTGTGCCTCTTTTCGTCGTTGACAGTTTTTGTTTCTTCGTCCATTATTAGGGTGAATAATAAGAAACTCAACAATTCTCCTTTACTAATTCTTTTCCTAACCTGTATTCGAATTGTTAGTCTTCTATCTGTTCTAGCTTCCATTTTGCTGTAAACATGTTTAATAGTTTTGATGATGTCAAAGAGATTTTCTCTGGGGGGGGGGGGGGTGTTAGTAAATCCCATGTGTTCCTCTCATGCTGTATAATGCTTTTAAAATTTTTCATACAAAATAAGGCCGATTGATTATACTCAATTGTGTTTAGGCAATTTTTATTAGCACAAAAACTGAACCTATCCATGCTCTTCCGGTGCTAGATTTATTCTGCTTTTCCTGCCATTCTGATGGTATATTTGGTGTTAGTTTTAGAGTGGTTTTTAATTGGATTATATCTCCATAATTTTCGGTTCTATTTGAGGTAATTTTTTAAATGTATCAATATGTTTGTTATTTTTGTATATTTGTGCTTTAGTGTGTTTATAAACTGCAGTGAACTTGACTTTTATCTATAGATAATTAGTGTTAGTTCAAATTTACTGCGGGTTTGTTGTCGCAAATCCCATCCAAAGTATTTCACTCTCCATTAAGGATGATGTAGGGTTTCGTCTGAACACCCTGTACAATTATATTTCATAGTCGGAAATGTGTTAGAGGATCTTTCATCCAAGTTTACGAAATTTGTTAAATAGTTGGGTGCAATAGTTAGATGATTACTTAGAAGATTAAAATTATTGTAGAAGATGAAAGATGTATTTCTGAAGAAGTTTAAGCACTTTTTGAGAAATTGCTGTTTATTTTCAAACGTTTCTGATCCTGACGCCGAAACGTTTTTATTTTCCAAAAAGTGCTTAAGCGATAAGTATGTTATAGTGACAAGACTGATTATGGCATCAGTCAATCCCTCGATGAAGATTTATTAACCGACTTCCAAAAAGGAGGAGTTTTTCAATTCGTCGCGTTTTTGTTCGCTTTTTTTTGTATGTATGTTACCTGATTTCTTATCCTGTGGTGCACCGTTTTGAATGAATATGGTCTTGTTTAATACAGTATATATCCGGATTGGTGAAACTTCAAATTTTGGAAAAGAATTCTATTGATAAAGTGATAAAATTTGTGAATGAACACATGCGTGCATGGAAATCCACCAATATCCCTAATATTTTAGTCGATTTTTCGATAACTCCTATTGGATGTGTATAGTTTTTTAACGTTTAATCTATTAAGGAAGATCTTTAGGTGATCTCATATACTTTTCTGCGACGTGCAACTTGCAGTTTTGCAGAAAATCGCCGGAAATTAAAAAAAATTCTTATCAAAAATTTCATCGAAATGACATAACGGACATTTCCTCATAAATATTTTAATTCCAACCTAATAGTGCGGTAATTTTAGGCACTAGAAGTTTTAATTGCGAATTTTAAAATTTTCTCAAGCATATAGGTAGTAAAGCATAGAATTTTCGGTTCCTTAAATTAATGAGTACCAAGCTCGTTTTGTTTGTATACCAGCCAAATACCTATTTAAATGCATTTTTTCCATTTTGCGAAGACGGTGCTTTTGGTTGCCACATTCTCCCGGCATAATAGAAAATTCAGTGACAACACATGTCAAACTTTAAACTGCTATTTGATGCGTTTATAGACAGGGTGTTTAGTTATAGCAAACAAAATCACAAAGTAAAGTGGTAGAAGGAGTTGCATTTATATGAAGATTGAAATATAGGACGGACTAGAATGATAGTGGTCCGTAGGCAACCGTATATACAGGATGGTTGGAATATAAGGTGGACTGGACGTTTGGTGGTATAAAAATGTTGGAAAAAATGTGAAATTAAAATTATATAGGGTGATTAAAAAACTGTTATATGATGTGGAAATAAGCAAATCATATACAGGATGGTTGAAATATATGCTGGAGTTGCATTATATTTATACATTGTGATTAAAAAATTATTTATTTTATAGCCCATAAGAAGTTGCATAAAGTGTGGAGAAATTAATGTTACACAGGGCGATAATATAAAATGTTAAAAATGAAATAATTTATGGGGTAGCCCACAAGGAGTTGTATACTATGGTTGAAATATAGGACGGATTTGACTCCGTAAATATGGGATGGATTCTACTCCGTCCTATAGTTTACAGAAGGCAGCTAACAAATTTATGCTTGTCCGTGAACAGTCGTATGTACACGATGGTTGGTACATAGGTTAGAGTGGAATTATCTATACCGGGTTGTCGAAAAAAGTTGAAAAAAGGGTACATGGCGTAATCCATAAGGCATAAATATATCTTGGGCTTATTAAGTCAACACGTACTAGTATCATTGTGTAATGTTGAGGCTTTCGATGTTACCTGGTTCTGTCTATTAAGGTTATACATACAAAATAAAAAATAAAGAATGAAAACTACCTGAGTTCAAAAAAAAAACTCAAAAGTTGAAAATAAAACATTTTAAAAAAATATATAACCGACTTCTACCTATAACTAAAAAGCTAAAAATAATTATAACAAAATACAACTCTAGCAAATAAATAACACATTCAATGTTGTTAGGTACCTACCCAGGAAGTAAAAAATGTAAATATTAAAAGGTGCTCATTCTGTACAAATTAATTACCTACCAATCTAGTATATTTTTGAAGTAAGTGCCAAGCAACAATCAAGTTTGATGAATTAGTAGATAAGTAATAATAAGCAATGAAGGATTTTAGAATTGCTTGGTACTGGCTTCAAAAATATACTAGATTGGTAGGTAATTAATTTGTACAGAATGAGCACCTTTTAATATTTACATATTTTACTTCTTGGGTAGGTACCTAACAACATTGAATGTGTTATTTATTTGCTAGAGTTGTATTTTGTTATAATTATTTTTAGCTTTTTAGTTATAGGTAGAAGTCGGTTACATTTTTTTTTAAATGTTTTATTTGATACAATTGCGACAATGAAATATAATTATACATACTCCAATCAGTGTAGGCAAAAAATGATAATACTGGGTAATTTGTCCAAGCAGTACCGATTTTCCTAAAAATTTTCTACTTACCCTCTGCTTCAAAGTTAAGCCTGTACCGGGGCTTGCTTTTTCCCGGGGGCGGGGTTCTACGCCTGCCCAGGGGTGAAAAATATTACATGAAAAATAGTCCGAGAATGAATAAATTAGCTAATTTTAAACATCTTCTGTTCTATAAAGGTTCTTCTGAAAGTCAATTGTTTTTGAGTTAAATGCAAGTGAAATTATCGATTTTTCGACAAAAATAAACATGTTTTCATAGTGTTTTTCGTAAATTTCCAATTTAAGAAAAATAATCATTTTGATCAAAAATTTAGCTTATAAATGAACAAAAAAAAAGACTGGGTTTATGGGTTCTGTAGAACCAATACAAACGGAGTTATAGCTTGTTGAAATTTTGTTTTTATTTGTCAAAACAAAAATTGAAAGGTTTATCGTGAAATAACTGAAAAACAATGTATTTTAATCCTTTTTTAAAGTGCTTAATTAATCATTTAATTTGATTTGTTAAAAAATTAAGTGAGTTATGACATAAGGTTGTTTTTTTTGTTTTTTGACAAAAAAAATGTACAAATTACTCCCTAAATACCACCCCAGTTGAAATTAATTGCTACTACTTCACAAATCACCTATTTGTAGGGTTTTTTATAAGCTAAAAGCTTATGCTTATTTTTGAAAGGGCTTGAGCTGAAAGGGTGGCCTAATACTACTATTTACGAACATGTATTTTATATTCACTTTGATTCAATTCACTTTTTAAAAAAAATTATTTATTTAGAAACATACAATATTAAAAGTGAACAATTAAAATAATTAAAGTACTTGAATAACTTAATAGTATTGAATGACTTAATACTAAAAGTGATAATATTTGAATGACAACACGAGAACGTTTCCAGTTGCTTTTATAACATTGCCAAAAGTGCTGATGCAAGTCAGCGTTTTTACTGGTTAAACGGACTCGTGTAGGTTTCCGGGAAGTTGTTTGCATATAATTCAAGATGTAATTTGATATCCCTGAGAAGTCACGTACGCTTTAAATTCCGTTGACTTCTCGACTGTCTGAACTAAGTGCTGATATATTTTGCATATAACATGTATATACTTTAAACTGTAATATCTAACTTAATTTTTATCCTACAAAAAAAAACATAAATAAAAAAAACAAAACCTACAATTTCGTACTTTATATCTTTTAAGTTATTTTGAAAAAAAGAATTTGTTGCAAAATTACAAAAATACTCTTGAGGCTCGACTTTTTTCAAAACTACTTACTTTAAACCAATCAGCTGAGCCTATTTGAAATAAGTAAGTCAAGTAATTTGTGAATTGGTAATAATAAATTTCAACTAGGGTAGTATTTAGCGGATAATTTATTTATTTATGTCATAACTCCCTTAGTGTTCATGCTAGAGACTTCTATAGAAAACCAAGTTAAAGGATTTTTTAAGCATTTTAAAAAAGTTTTTATAAACTTTTCTCAAAACTGCACTGTTTTTCAGTTATTTCACGATAAACTTTTCAGTTTTTGTTTTGACAAATAGAATAGAACTTTATTTGCTACACCGCAGTACAATCCGCATTGCTTTATTCTGTAGTAGCTGCAAACGATGAATTTGTTCTGATGAGTAGGAGAGTAATATTGACATGCAGTAGTTAAAATGCGGAAATATTATTGTGTTGTATACTATTTTCCTACACCATAAGGACAAGTTTCTACAAATTATCCAACTTTTTTACCTCTTTTTTTACATAAAAAATCTATATGCCTGTTGGAATTTAGTTGTGGGTCAAATATAATACCGAGATACTTTATCTCATTGACATAGGAAATTACTGAATTGTTAATCATTATTGAAAAATTCCCTTTGCTAAATCTAGTGCAGTTGATTTTGCTTCCCAGTAACATACACTTGGTTTTTTCAGCATTCAGTTTCAGTTTATTGGTCATAAGCCAACCGTTAAGAATGTTTAGCTCTTCATTCATGACTTCAACCACGTTGTTATAGTTTTTACCAGAGACTGAAATTAATGTATCATCAGCAAAAAGAATGACAAATGAATGTTTGAGATAGTAATGCAGATCATTTATATATAAAATAAAGAGTAGCGGCCGTAGTACACTGCCTTGAGAAACTCCATAGTTTGTTCGGATCTCATCTGAACAGCTACCATCTACCTTTGTTTTCTGTTTCCTAACACTAAGGTAATTTGCTAACCATTTAAGCACTACACCTTTTATTCCGTAAGCCGCACATTTTGACAACAGTTTTTTCCTATCAATAGTTTCGAATGCCCTTTTCAAATCTACGAAAACACTAACTACAATATTGCCGTCATCAATGTCCTTTTTCCATTTATTACATAGTAATTGGCATGCAGACTCAGTCGAATGATTATGCCTGAATCCACATTGGCAGACAAACAACAACTTATTATTATTTAGATATTACACTAACTGCTCATGTACTAAAATTTCAATAATTTTTTCAATTACTGGAAGTAAGTTGATAGGTCTTAGTTCTTCTGGTAGATAAATCAACCCAGCAAGTTGATTTATCTTTGGTACAGGTATTATAGTACTGCATTTTAAAACTGCTGGTATTACACCAGTTTGCAAACAAGTATTTACTACGTGCAATAAAAGATACCCTATTACTGAGAATAGATCTCTGAGTAACGAAATTGTAAGCACATCATCACCAGTTGCTTTGTTTTTTAACTAAGTCACTATTTTTTGTAATTTATTTATAAAAATGACAGGAAAAGTATCAATACTAGAATTAACATTAATATTAATTAATAAAAACAAAATTTCAATAATCTATAACTCAGTTTATATTGGTTCTACAGAAGACACAAACCCAAAAAAATTACAGCCACATTTTTGATTCAAATTATTTTTTCTTCATATAATATTTTTCACCCTCGGGAAGGAGTAGAATCGCCCCGGGAAAAGAGCAACCTCCGGCACAGGGTCAACTTTGAAGCAGTCGGTAAGTAATACTCAAATCCAAATTTTTAGGAAAATCGGTGCTATTTGGACCAATTACTCGGTAAAATGGTCATCGACTGGACTAACAGTGTATCTACATGAAACCCTACGCCGATTATAGTTTGACCTAGCAAAGGGTTTTCATTGTCGAAATTGAAAACCCCTGGTTAGGTCAAAATAAACTTTGGAATCGAATTCAGCAACCCTGAAACTATAATACTGTATATTATATTTTTAAAACACCTAGATGTCACATTTATATTTTAGACTCTCTTAAACAAAAATTGACACCAAATTTTTGGTTGCATTTTTGAAAAAAAATTACCTTGTCCCAGGGACATAACGCTCTTATATTT
Organism: Octodonta nipae; assembly: GCA_034190945.1. Taxonomy (NCBI): domain Eukaryota; kingdom Metazoa; phylum Arthropoda; class Insecta; order Coleoptera; family Chrysomelidae; genus Octodonta; species Octodonta nipae. The sequence goes on from CM067223.1 coordinate 22,898,967, forward strand.
GTGGTTTCTATAATCCCTTATTTTCCTACAAATTTCTCAGCATCAGAGAAAATCCAACCGTAGAATGTTCGAAGATAAAATCATTTGGGAGTCCACGCATCATCACCATCATCATCATCGTCCTCCTCTTCCAACCACCACGTCGCGTCGATACGTATCTTCCACCTCATTACGGAAAATAATTAGTGCCTCGCCGATATAATACGATGTGTTGTCGAGTTATATTCAAATTTAATGAAGTCGACGTGTTTCTCACATAATCAAGCAATTAAAAAAAATAATTTTCGTACTGGAGGTTATTATTCGAGCATAATGAAAAATAATACTATTATGGTTACCAAAACGAATTGAAATAAATTATTTTTGGTGAGCCGTATGGTAATGAGGACGACTTTCTGATGTCATTTGATTATTTTTAATGATGACTAATGTTCCTCGATGATTGCTCGTGTAAATAAGATGGTGTGCTGAGATAACGGTGTTTTCTTGAAAACGATCGTAATTATTGCCGTGTCAAGACGTTGTTGTTTATAGCCTTCTATTAAATTTTGCTCGTACGGTTTACATCATGGGAGTGTCAGCAAAGCATTCTTTTTCAGAAATATGGTTAACGAATTGGTGAAATTTGATGTAGTAAATGTTTGCGGGCTTTTAACATACCGACGTAATATCTTAAAATTCATGCAAATAATCACTATAAAGGGCGTTGCAATTTGAGGTTAATTTTTAAATTTTTAATAAAATACACAAATTATTTGAGAATGATCAAGTCTTTTATTTCAAATGATAGTACAATTGTTTCGGTTTAGTAAAGGAAAACAATATCTTGTAAGTGACCACCTGCTGTTGTACGACAAGCTTCTAATCTTTTGCCAAAATTTTCGATAATTTTCTGGCATAACTGCGGTTCAATTACTTAAAAACAGGCAATAATGTTCTCCTTTAGGTCATCAATTGTTTGTGGATCGTTGGCATAGATCTTTTCTTTCAAATAGCTCCATAGGAAAAAAACTAGGGGTGTTAGATCGCAAGATCTAGAGGGCCATTTAATGTTTCCTCTTCGAGCAATTATTCGATTACCAAATTTCTGTTTCAAACGATTGATTCTGCGGCTGAATGACATGTTGCACCGTCCTGTTGAAACTACATCAATATGCTCCAATTCATCCCACAAAAAGTTAGTAATCATCGTTCGATATCGATCACCATTCACATTGCCATTTTCAAAAAAGTATAGACCAATCACTCCACCAGCCCAAAAACAGTTACTTTTATAGATGCATCGGTTTTTCCATTATTTCTCGTGGATTTGCTTCAGCCCAGATTCGACAATTTTGCTTGCTAACAAATCCATCCAATTCAAAATGTGCTTCATCGCTGGAGATGATTTTGTTAAAAAAAATCACATTTTCAAGTTTCTGTTGTATGGCCCAATTAACGATTTGACGACGTTAACGAAAGTCTGTTGGCTTTATTTCTTGCGTTATCTAAATCTTGTAAACCTTCAAATGAAGATCTTTGTGCAAAATTCTGAATAAAGTGTTTTTTTGGAATGTTCAATTGCTGTGCACGACGACGAAATGATGTTTTTGGTTGTTTAACAACACTAGCAGTAACAGCTGCAATATTTTCATCTGAACGTCCACTACGAAATATGTTTTGCTTTTTTCATATTTTACTGAATCAGTTTCCACAAATTTTTGAACAATTTTTCCAATGGTATGATTTGACGGACAATTTTCTCTTCCTTATTCTGTACGAAATTTTCTTCCAACTTCTGCACAACTTTTACCAAATTTAAAATAGTTTTTAATAATAAAAACGCGTTGCTCTATCGTATATCTCTCCATTTTTAAGAATCGGAATATTCCTACTTGTTATCTGTCAAATAACATGATATTCTAGTACAAAAAATATAAATGGCGGCAAATTTAAAAATTAACCTCAAATTGGAACACCCTTTAGAAAGCAGTGTCTGGTACGGGACTGGACTGGTGACCAAGAAAATTTTTATAATCCTTGTAAAGATACATTATGATTTTCATAGTAATCGACCATTTGTGAACAAATTTTCATAATCATTTTAACAAAAAAAAAAATAATAATAATAATTAGCTCCTTCATACTTACGTATGCTCTGGTTATTCTATATGACATTGACAGGAATAGTTAATCTATATGATAGAGAGGAACACTCATTCAAATCATTCATTTGGCACGCCGAATATCGTTCAAGTTTCATTTTGGTCTTTGCAGTGCTCGAATAAGGGATAAATTAGTTGAGTTTGATGACCATTCCAAAATGTCTATGTCAGATTTTTGAATAAAAACCTGTTTAACGGGTTGCAGCACTTCATCAATATATCCTCAAGCCGCCAGATTGCTGCTGATGAGAACTAAAGATGATGTATTTCCCATACATATGACGCTTCTTATCATAAAACTTTGCATTCTTGCTGACTGATGTTCAACAGTCAGATCTGTATTTCCGGCTGTCATCTCGAAATTGCGTTATATGCTCGTCTTGTTGACCAAAAGAAAACCTGGATTCGTCACTGAAGCATATTACCAAAAGGATGTTTGGTCCTACCAGATTTGTGGAGTTCTGGACCTCACCAAGCGGCGACCCGTATACTGTTGTGTGAAAGCTGACACCAAAAAGGAATCAGCAAACCTTTAGCGCCTTTCCAAGTAATCTTCTACTAACCAAGATAATATTCGTACTGTAGCTACAACTAATGCAATGGAACCTAACTAATGCAATGTAACCTTCCCCAAATTCCGATAATAGATTAACATTAATTTTCTTTTAAATTTCAGAACCAGTCACTTATATTCCCACAATGAGTCACTTTTCAAAATACTTAGACCCTTTTATTTCCGGGGTGTTTAACTGACAATAGTGAAAAACTGCTAGATGCTTTTGACATGAAACATGTAGATACAAGGCGTTGAATTTTTTTGTTCTCTAGTATATATTAAATGAAATTCTCTTTGATGTCTTAATCAAGTTGTTTGAGGAGCGCATATCCTATGAACGGAATCAGTTTTATTCTGATCGTCTTTTAGAGCCTCTTTTCGACGAATCTACTGGCATTTTGTTCTTTTGCGGAGGATATATACGGAAATCGAATATTTCTCCAGTTACGTTCAAAACTATTTTTCGAAAATTTTGGAATAAGTAAATAAGGGAACAGAGGGGACAACCCGTTGATGACTTTGACTTCGACCCTTCAAGGGTTAATTTCTGAGAAGTCGAATCGATTTTTTTTTGATACCCCCATTTTTGACCCCGGGAATGAAAAAGCAGAAATTGCTGTTCAGTCAAGGTCAAGATATTGACAAGGTCGAATCGATTTTCTCAAATAGAAACCCTACTGGCGACCAAGGGAATGGAAAGAGCGGAAAATATACGTCTGATCAGACCTTGATCTTGAAGTATAGTCACGTCATTAAAGTCCGCAACATATTAGAATTTTTTTAATAGCAGATCTGGGTAAAATTTTACCTGGCCACAATTTTGTGCTTAGAATTTAAACATGATAAGGGTAACTCTAAGCACGCTACGTTTTTATATAATTATAATATAATTTTTCAAAAAATCTGAAAATAGCTTTTTCGGCTGAATTTTGAACAAGCATAAAAGAGGAAACATTAAAAAAATACTACTAAAAAGTAAATTCCGGGTTGTAAGCCCGGCTAAATTTTTCACATGTACCTAGAAGTGAATTAGAAACAACCTAAACATGTTTTTTTCAATATTCGCACAAAAATACCATTTTGACAAATAACAGAACCAGACATATAATAAAGATAAGATATACATTAATATGTGTACAAATAATGATGAACCAAAGATAGGTTATGTATGGCATTAAAAGTCCTTATAAAACAATGAAACATAAACTAAATTACAATCCACAAGCAACAAAAACAACAACGTCAAACTAACTGAATTAAAGGACGAAACGAACGGATTTATTGGCTTAATAAGCCACATAAATTATAGCATCTGAAAATTTTTGATACATTTTTCTTTTTGTATTTTTTTATCAGTTGCTAGTGATCCTAGTAAGCTAAACGATTATTAAAAATAATGTTCTATCTATCAACACTGTTTTTCATAAAATTTATAAAAGGTATTTTTCTTACCACCACTCCTTCATATCAGCCTTCTAGTCGTATACCTTGCCGTGCAGTAAACTTATTCCACATTCGGTTAATCTGAAAGAAAATCACTGAGTGAAAAATCGATTCCTTACCATCTCAGCTGTAGCTTATCAAACTAGACCGGCTTTTTCTTTTCAAGGGTTCAGGTCATTTCTATTGTAAATGAACTATGCGGATTTTCACAAAAAATGAAGAGCGCTACGTGATAAACTTTTACACATTATTAAAAATATACCTTACAAACAGACACTTTCGATAAGTAAGCAAAGCTACATCTCTCCATATTATACAAGTAGAAGTTCCACGGGGTAGCGTATCGGGGCTAGTAGTGAATTTTCTCTAAACTGTTCACGTACCAACAATACTTGTTAAACAACAGCTACATTTGCTAAGAACATGTCAACTTTATCATAAAATAGAGACATAACCATTGCAACAGTTCTGTCAGTTAATATACAGTAGATGATTCAATCCGTCGAGAAGTCAATCCAAAGTGCATATTAATAATAAACAAATACCACAACGGACAGAAATAAAGCACCTTGGAATCTTTGGCATAAATTATACATATGAAAATAAATTAATTTAACGTAAACAGATCAAAAATTACGAAATCTGTCCTAGGTAGGAAGTCCAAAATAAATTGCTGCTGCACAATACATTACTAAAACATAGTTAAGTGAAACACAGAAAATTGTTAAAAATGGTAGTGAATGTTGTTTTCCAGGTCTGGTCACTGAGCACTATTGATTAGAACACGGAAATGCGATCAGTATACCACTTTCTAAATCTAATTGTAGACATTTAGCTAAAAACAATTTTATCAAAATCCATTTTATGGTTTGTACATGATGTTCGAACAAACAAACCAACAAGTTACAAAAAAATATTTTAGTAGGTTTGTTAAATTTTAAAACAAAATCTATCCCACGTAATAAAAATTTACTGTAAATGACTAGTCAGTGGTTTATTGTAGAATTCTAGATATTTCTTTGTATACATATAATCTTACGAATTTAAAGCATACACTTCTATTTTGAATGTTCATCTGGGATTTTCTCTCCTCGCAGTGGTTTCTGAAAAAATACAGATAAGTTAAGTACTTGAATATCAAGGTGTAGTATCTAAGGGCAGTTTGTGGAAACTGCCGGGAACACTAGTTGCTCTCTTACAGAAAAACTCTCCCGCAGGATTAACTGTGAAAAAGTAGGTCTATAGATTTGTCAACTAGTATTCCAGTATAATATGTTGTGTATTTTTTTGTTGTACTTATCTGTTTTTTGTGACGTTTCGATTCCTTATCAGGAATCGTTGTCGAACAATGTTTGTTTGAATGTTTTGCACTTATTCGTCGCTTGACTTTTTTTGGTAATGTCAATTGACTGATTAATTGACTTTGAAGTTTCCTTTTTGATGTTCATTTGTCAGAAGTTGTTGCCATGCAACTGGTATCTCTACAGAGGGCGTCCCAATTTCTCCATTATTCAACAACATGCAGACACTTTCTTTGATTTTTCTTTTTTTTAGTATGTTCTTCTTTAAGTATTATTTTTCTCTTATTCCAGTCCATTTTGTGTGTACCATTATCCTTGAGTACATGATTTGCCAATCTTGTTCTGTCTATATGTCTTCTTGAGACGTTGTATTGGTGCTCTTTTGTTCTAATTTGGAGTGGTCTTGATGTTTCACCGGTATATGTTTTTCCGCATGCACAAGATACACTGTACACACAATTTTTGGAACTTTGAGTACCGTTTTCCGGTTTTGTTTTTGTCAAATTTGATCTTAAAGTATTATTTGTTTTAAAAATCGTTTTTACTTGGTATTTATTTATTTTTAGACGTGTTGGTTGACCGATCAAACAATAATTTCACTACAAGCATTTATAGGACACCAACACATACTAATAGATATTTGAATTTTTATTCAAATCATTCTTTAAATGTAAAAAATGAGTCATTAAATCCTTATATGACAGAGCCAAAGCAGTTTCAGCAACAAAGGAAATTTTTGAGAAAGAGTTATGTTTGATAAAGGAAGTTTTAGAACAAAACGAAAACCCAAGAAATTTCATAAACAAAACAATTTACCAAATCGAGAAAAAACAAAGAAACCAACAAACAACACACAATACTTCCAATTTAAATAACAACACACAAACTGATATTAACTCTACAATTATAAACGTTATTCCTTATGTTTCCGGCCTCTCCGAAAAAATTAAACGTATTGGCAATAAATACCAAGTAAAAACGATTTTTAAAACAAATAATACTTTAAGATCAAATTTGACAAAAACAAAACCGGAAAACGGTACTCAAAGTTCCAAAAATTGTGTGTACAGTGTATCTTGTGCATGCGGAAAAACATATACCGGTGAAACATCAAGACCACTCCAAATTAGAACAAAAGAGCACCAATACAACGTCTCAAGAAGACATATAGACAGATCAAGATTGGTAAATCATGTACTCACGGATAATGGTACACACAAAGTGGACTGGCATAAGACAAAAATACTACTTAAAGAAGAACATACCAAAAAAAGAGAAATCAAAGAAAGTGTCTGCATGTTGTTGAATAATGGAGAAATTGAGACACCCTCTGTAGAGATACCGGTTGCATGGCAACAACTTCTGACAAATGAACATCAAAAAGGAAACTTCAAAGTCAATTAATCAGCCAATTGACATTACCAAAAAAAAGTCAAGCGACGAATAAGTGCAAAACATTCAAACATTGTTCGAAAACGATTCCTGATAAGTAATAGAAACGTCACAAAAAAAACAGATAAGTACAACAAAAAATACACAACATATTATACTGGAATACTAGTTGACAAATCTATAGACCTACTTTCTCACAGTTAATCCTGCGGGAGAGTTTTTTCTGTAAGAGGGCAACTAGTGTTCCGGGCAGTTTCCACAAACTGCCCTTAAATACTACACCTTGATATTCAAGTACTTAACTTATCTGTATTTTTCAGAAACCATTGCGAGGAGAGAAAATCCCAGATGAACATTCAAAATAATCATGTACCTCCTCAATCATTTAGAAACTACATACACTTCTAGATGTAGCATGCAATGCACAAATATCGTGCTAAAGATAGAGAGGGAAATAGAGACAGCAAGTGGCTATTTCACTCGATTGGTAGGTACAGCCAATGAACTACTACACATAGCTCATTGAATGCAGGTCCCAATCAAGTAAAGTATCCTCTTGCCATCTCTATTTTCCTCTCTTTCTAGCTTTGGCACGTTATTTATGCATTGCAAGCTACCTCCAGAAGTACAAGCTCTATGCATACGAATTATCATTATTTTGGCACACATGAAAATTTAAACATCGAAGTAGCTTAAAACGTTTATCGTTGCATCTCCAAACAATTATAAATATAAATATTTCACTTACAAAAATATTAAAACACGCTTTTCCTCTAAATATTCGAACTCAAACACACCAAACTGTACAAGCACACAATTTTGTCGTATCTCCAACGTTCCGAAAAGCGGCAACGTTTTTCCTAATGTAACAATGTAAACTAACTAAATGGAATTTAACTTTAATTACGAAAGCAACTTTAGAAGATTCAACGTTATATTTTTATACAATTAAACCAAGTGTTTTCATTTCATTTAGAGACGTCCTTCCACTTTAATTTAACAAAAGCAAAATTAATTATACCTGTTGTGTCACTGACGAGATGTAATATGCTATCTTTTTAACTCAAGATTAATATAAATATTCCCAGAATTGGCTTAGAATCGTTTAATTAAAGTAATTCTAATTAATGGCATAATTATATTTTTTACACTTCAATATTTATAGAACTTGTAAAACATTAAAGGTACTAGATAAAAGCGCATATAATATTTCAAACTCTAATCAAAAACGCAGTATTCTACAAACGTTCTTCACCAAATTAATAAATCCGACAATTTTCTTTTTTTTTTTTTTCGCCGTAACTTAGTCTAAAGCTGGTAGTAACTGGTGAATAATGGGAAACTCAGATTATCCGATAATTTTTTTAATTCTTGATGGGCTGATTAAGACTGCAAAATTTATATTTTTGTTTATGTATTTCCAGGATATATAAAATTGTATAAATATAAAATTTGTTCTGATTGAAACGATGATTTATATATACAGATATATATCCACATATTTAGAACTATATCATTCAACGTATGACAGCCGTTTCGAACCAGGAGTTCTCGTCAGATACGCTTCCTTGAATGAAGTTCTAAAGTGAAATACTTGGACTTTCTATTGACATATACCATACTCTTGACAGATGGTTCGAATGTTTGCCTTCATATACTTAAATTACTCAATAGACGGTAGATGTCACCGATATCTATTAGGTTCAATACATTGACTGAAACGATTATTAATTGGTTAAAATTGAATCATGAAACTTTCAAATGATATAAATGCCTAAACTGACAAAAATTTCAAAAACCTCAAAATGCCAAAAAGACAATAATACCAATAAAATGTTTCAAATGACAAAGTAAGAATAAATCTCCGTTTCAGGCATTAGGCTTTTGTCTGTTACGGCGCCCAAGGCCGTAACCAGCAGGAGGTCTAAAGATATAACTCTCCCCCCCCCCCCGTACAAAAATTTTGGAATTCAAGGATTCAAGCTTCAATACAAACCAATTAACTTCCTTTTTCATAAAAATAAATTCGGTTATTATATATTTTTACATATCCTGTAGTCCTAGTCGGTCCATCACCCATCAAAATCAACCAATCCCCCCGTAAATATTGAGGTAATAGAAAAAGATTCACTACAAAAAATGTTAGAACATCAAAATCGTAAAAAATTTCAAAAATATCATAAATGAAGAAAATATCTAAAATGTTAAAAATGACAAAAAAATAATAAAAAGTTCAAAGAGTCAAAAATACATAAAAATTGTAGATGTGAAAATTGTCAAATGATTGTTGACGATAAAAATGGCAGATACGGAGCCGGAGCGGGTCAGGTAGTTGGTTAATAAAAGTTACGCCAACACATTCTTAATAAATTATTTTTTTAGGATTGAAATTATTTAATGATTCAAAGTTCACACACAACTGAATTTGAACCCTTTTATGATCCGACGAAGGAACATATTTCTTCCCAAAAATAGGTGATTGTGGTACTTAATTCTACCAAAATCTGCCATAGAATGTCAAAATAGAACGTATACCGAAAACACTAAGTAGATGGGAACGTTTCGGGAAAAGACATAACTTTCAAATAAATTGATCCATGATAAGCATTCGCGGGCTGTACTGTCAGTATTTCCGTTTATGGAGTCTTCTTATTTTATATTACTGTAAATTCTTCTGACTACTAAGTTTTCGAGGTATTTAGTTCAATTTTGGAACATTAATGCCTCTATGAAGCCTTTATAATAAGATCATAGAAATAGTAATGAAAATCTAAATGGTGGTACTTTTTCTGGGGTCATGTATTCTTTCTGCACCTACAACCTTTTTTCAGTAATGGCAATTGACAAAAATTGTAAATGAATCTCCTATGGATTCACAATCTTTTTATTTCTTGCATTTACAGAATTACAGAAAAAAAACAGTTTTGTTTGAGCCCTTCTAAGTGCAGATAACTTCATAATTCGTTTTAGGGTACATGTTAATAGGGACTTTTTTGCTTATTTTCATAAGTTATGTATACAGCAGAACTCTATGTTAGAAACACATAGAAAGAGGTCTAATAAGCAATTATACATGTCGCCAGCGATCGAGGAATATTGTAGTGATTACTGAAAATAATAAGCGTATTGGTACAAAAAGAAGTTTGCTGGCAAACAACATGAAAAAATCCGAGAATCTGAAAAGATGTGGAAGTTGTGCTATACTTAAGACAGAAAATAGGACGCACAATATATGTTCTATGTGCAATGTCCACCTCTGCTTGAGAACCAAAAGAAATTACTGCGCAGAATATCAAAGTTAACACCTATTTGTGTATAGTGATTTGATTAAAAAAAATTAATTATTTTAACTAAACACAGTTTGTGTTACTATATAAGCCATTGGGAAAAAACTCCCATAAAATTTCAAAAAATTTACACACTTATGTATTTTTTAACCCACTTCTAAAAAGGAGGAGGCTATCAATTCATCGCGTATAATTTTTTTTATGTATGTTACCTGATTTCTTCTCCTGTGGTAATGAATATGGTCTTGTTTAATAGAGTATATCTCCGGACTGGTGAAACTTTAAATTTGGGAAAAGAATTCTATTGGTAAAGTGATGAAATTTGTGGATGAACACATGCGTGCATGGAAATTGACCAATATCCCTAACATATTGGTCGATTTTTCAAAAACTCCTTATGGATGTATATAGTTAAACAACGTTTAATCTATTATGGAAGATCCCTAGGTGATCTCATATACTTTTCTGCGACTTGCAACGTGCATTTTTGCAGAAAGTCGCCGAAAATTCCAATTATCTTATCAAAAATTTCATCGAAGTGACCTAATGGACAATTCCTCATAAATATTTTAATTCCAACGTAATAGTGCGAGAATTGTAGGCACTGGAAGTAATGATTGCGAATTTGAAAATTTTCTATGTACATCTCTATCATATAATTAGTAAAACATAGTATTTTTGGCTCCTTAAATCAATGAGTACCAAGCTCGTTTTGTTTGTAAATCAAGCAAATACCTATTTAAATGAAAATTTTTCCATTTTGCGAAGACGGTGCTTTTGGTGTCACATCCTCTCGTCCTAACAGAAAATTCAGTGACAACAAATGTCAAACTCTAAATTACTCTTTGGTGCGATTGTGCACAGGATGTTTAGTTATAGCAAACAAAATCATAAAGTAAAGTGATATGATGATTGAAATATTGGACGGAGTAGAATGATAGTGGTCCATAGGCAGCCGTATATACACGATGGCTGGAGTATAGGGTGGAGTGGATGTTTGGTGGTATAAAAATGTTAGAAAAAATGTGTAATTAAAATTATATTGGGTGATTATAAAACTGTTGTATGATGTGGACGTAAACAAATCATATACAGTAGGGTGGCCCAAAAAAACAAAATATATATTTTTTTCGAGTCTCGCGTGAAAATATGTTAGTTTACTATGTTTTAAGAACTTTTACCAAAGGACAGGTCGAAAAAAAATTTTTAAAAGGTCGCTCCGAATTTTTGAAAAATTCCAAAATCGCCGAAAACTGCATTTTTTTGTTTAAATCTTTTTTAGTGTAAAATACTATAAGGATTCTGAAAATTTTAAGCCAAATTTTATTATCTGAAGGTCGCTCCGAATTTTTATAAATTTCCAAGGTAAATACTTTATATCTTTTTGAGCTACTCTAAACATGAATATTATCCACCTAAAAATTTTTTTTCTTGAATTTCACATATCAAGGAATTAATTTAGAACGCGAGAAGCAGAAAAAAAATAGAATAATTTTTACAGGTGCAGCGTAATTGGCAAAAAATCATAATTTTTTAAAATTATTTATTATTCATAAATTAACATTCTGATTATATTCTCAGACTTTTTATAACTTTTGCAACTTTTAAATACAATAATTGTCAATTATTAGCTACATTTAAATTATTTTTAGTTCAATTTATTGATGTTAAATATAATGTAAAAATACTTTAGTAAACAAAAGTTTAAAATTATTGACGATTGAAGCAATGCTAAAATTGACTATTATTGTATTTAAAAGTTGAAAAAGTTATAAAAAGTCTGAGAATATAATCAGAATGTTAATTTTTGAATAATAAATAATTTTAAAAAATTCTGATTTTTTGCCAATTACCCTGCACCTGTAAAAATTATTCATAATTTTTTTTTTCTGCTTCTCGCGTTCTGAATTAATTCCTTGATATGTGAAATTCAAGAAAAAAATTTTTTAGTTCGATAATATTCATGTTTAGAGGTAGCTCAATAAGATATAAAGTATTTACCTTGAAAATTTATAAAATTCGGAGCGACCTTTAGATAATAAAATTTTGACTTAAAATTTTCAGAATCCTTATATTATTTTACACTAAAAAAGATGACATGACGAGAAAAAAATCCAGTTTTCGGCGATTTTGGAATTTTTCACAAATTCGGAGCGACCTTTTAAGCATTTTTTTTCGACCTGTCCTTTGGTAAAAGTTCTTAAAACATAGTAAACTAACATATTTTCAAGCGAGACTCGAAAAAAAATATTTTGTTTTTTTGGGCCACCCTAATATACAGGATGGCTGAAATATATGCTGGAGTTGAATTATATTTATATAGTGTGATTAAAAAATTATTTATTTCATAGCCCATAAGAAGTTGCATAAAGTATGAAGAGGAATTAATGTTACACAGGGCGACCATATAAAATGTTAAAAATGAAATAATTTATGGGGTAGCCCACAAGGAGTTATGTACGACGGATTTGACTCCGTAAATATGGGATGGAGTCTACTCCGTCCTAGAATTTACAGAAGGCGGCTAACTGTATGCTTGCCCGTAGGCAGTCGTAAATACAGGATGGTTGATACATAGGGTGAAGTGGAATTATCTATAGTTATACAGGGTTGTCAAAAAAGTTGAAAAAAGGTTACATAAGGCATAAATATATTTTGGGCTTATTAAGTCAACGCGTACTAGTACATTTTGTTCGTAAACATTTACCTGTCGATTTAAATAAAAATGTATCATTGTGTAATGTTGGGGCTTTCGTTGTTACCTGGTCCTGTCTCTTACGGTTATACATACAAAATAAAAAATAAAGAATGAAAACTACCTGAGTTCAAAAAAACTAAAAAGTTGAAAATAAATCATTTTTTAAAAAAATATAACTGACTTCCACCTGTAACAAAAAAGCTGAACATAATTTTAACAAAACACAACTCTAGCAAATAAATAACACATTCAATGTTGTTAGGTACCTACCCAGGAAGTAAAAAATGTAAACATTAAAAGGTGCTCATTCTGTACAAATTAACTGCTTCCCAAACTAGTATATTTTTGAAGTCGGTGCCAAACAATCATTAAGTTTGATGAAGTAGTAGAAGTTTGATGAAGTACGCAATGCAGGATTTTAGATTTGCTTGTCACCGACTTCAAAAATATAGACTGGTAGGTAATTAATTTGGACAGAATGAGCACCTTTTAATGTTTATATTTTTTTACTTTCTGGGTAGGTACATAACAACATTGAATGTGTTATTTATTTGCTAGCTTTGTATTTTGTTATAATTATTTTCAGCTTTTTAGTTATAGGTGGAGGTCGGTTATATATTTTTTAAAATGATAGTATGGTTTTTATTTGTCTTACGTCTAAATAAACTATAATAAACAGTTGAAGACAAATATTTAATCTTAGTAACTTTATGGTCCTGTAAGGGTTAATAAAAACCTAAAGTTTTAAAAACTACTTATAGTATTAACCTTGATTAAGCAAATTCTGTGATACAAGCACCAAAACATTTTACAAGGTATTATTGAGCTCAATTCCTCGCCTACTCAAAACCCCTCTCGATCTCATCGTTCACTAAAAATTACTTCGCCTTCCTGCCGCCCCTGCTCCCGCTGTTCCCCATTAAGATCCTGGATTCATTCCTAATTAAACTTGATGTCTACCAATTAAGTCTTTGCGCTTGTTATTCCTCTTTGTAGCGAAATTTTTTTCTCGAGATTCCGCAACGCTCACACGGCGCGGCGGCTGCGGCGTCACTCGATCTCTCTCTCTCTCTTCACAGGGAAGAAAGAAGAAGTTAAAAGGGGGCAATTACAAGATTTTAAAGGCTTCGCTGCTCGGCCCATAACTCGGAATTAATTGACGTCGGTTTTGTGGGCAAAAATGCTCGATTCAACAAGACAGATACAATCGGTTGGTGAAGAGAGCAAGAACGCCGTCAATGCCGCTCGAAACGCGCCGCCACATGTAAACATCGAGTTCAGGGTTACGATTACTTCTTTTTTTTTCGATCAGGTTGAGGAGGACATGAGAAACAGGCGATTAGTACGGTTCATTTATTTATTGAGAGGGGAAGCGATTACGGAAAAATCGTATCCGATCTTATTATAATGTCAAGAATAAATGTTATTGCCATCACATTAAGATTATTAAAGGGCATATCGAGTTCGTTTATACCAATACTATATTTATTTTCAATTGAATTTAAAGAAGAGGAGATCATCAGTTCATCGGATTTTTTTGTATTTTTACCGACTTCAAAAGTCGATTACTCGAAACCGGCTCAAGAAATTTGGATTGTTTAGACTGGATTCCGTTAAGTGATCCCATATTGTTGTCAGGGACGTAGTTTTTACCGTTTTGTAAAAAATCACTAAAAACTTTTTAATTGCTTTTCTTATATACTAAGCTTTGGTGGAGGCGCTAGTATTAAAAAAGGAAAAATGCCTGTTCGGAACCTCGGATGTAATAAATAGAAAATAAATATCAGGTAATCAACTTCAAGATAGATGTTCTCAGCTGGTTCTCTATATACAGTGTCTTCATAAGTTGGAATAAAACGGAAAGTTTTCTTATAGAGAAAAATTTATTCTTCATAAAAATATGTTCATGGTCGGAAACGTATACTCTAATTTTTACACGTTACTTTTTTACTGCCTACGAGCTTTGTTAGCAAATATGATTTTTATTTGAAAAGTTAAGTACCGTTTAAATAAGTTTACAACAATATTAAATTCATTAGCGGTCGCCCAGTGGTCGAAATTCGACCAAAACAGTTGTTGAAAATTTAGAGATAATATACCTATATGAATTGCATAATTCCAACATTTTTTCAATTATACGCTTTTCTGTGGACTTATTTGTATATAAAATACTTCTCTACCATTATAATTAAGTTAAAAGTTATTTCTCAAACGATAATGATTTCAGTTTTGTTGTCTTACGGTTCCAGTTAAGGTACAGGTATGACGCTAACCCATATTTAAAAAGCAAAATCAAATCATGTTCGGTACCTGGAGATAAAAGAATATAAAAATTTTCATGTCATCATATTATTATTGAAGATAATAGAAATACAAACACACGTCGAGAGTTCAAAACATGAATAAAAATAAAAACCTTGATTTGAATTACTTGAAAATATATAAAATAATTTTGTCCTCTAGCCACGGAAAGTTTAATGGCGCTAGTTCAACTATTGTGGAGTAGATGGTGCAAACAACTATTATTAAAGGAAAATTTTAGCTGTTTGTTACGTTTTTTTTTATTAATAATAATAAAGGCCGTCAATTAACATTTGAAGAACTCAATAAAACAGTATCTGACTGGAAGATTATTTACCCAAACATAATTGAAATATATGTATTGATAATTATCAATATAAAAAATTTCAAATACATTTAAAAATGTTAACAACATATTTAATAATAAATTAATATTAAATACAATATTTTTTAACTTTTGTTTTTGCAAAATGCTTTGCGGTTATTCAGATATTTCACAATTACGATTTCAATTTCTAAGACGAAAATGCAAGAAACCAATTGATATGTAACTATGAAGATGCAGTATAAATAATGATTATACATAAGTACTTATATATTAGTACACCTTATACTGCAATTTATGTTAAGATGCAGTATAATTTCAATAATTTAAATTAAAAAGACAAAGTTAGCAATGACTATTTCTGTATAATGTCAAAAAGATAAAAAAATACAATGCACCAGCTGTTAATTTATATTAAATAATTGTTGACAATTATTGTAAGTGTATTGAAATTCAAATTTTCAAAATAAAACATTGATCATTTTCATATTGAATTGAAATGGTACCTAACAGTTAATAATGTTATGAAATGTCAAATTGAAATCAAATTCGCACAACGACGATGGCCGTGAACATTAGAATTATTGTCATGAAGTTAGATCTAATTATTTATCTTAAATCTCACTATTTGTATTCATGTCGGGGCGTTTGTAATCTTAGGTAAATTGTATGAAATTATTAGCCTTTAAAATAGACACAATGTAAATTAAAAGTATAATGTTAGAATAATGAAATAATATCGGAAATACATTGATTAGTTGTCACACAATATACAATTCTAATTATGGTTGACAATCAACATTTAGAAAGAAATGAAAATTTTGATCTTGCGAGTACCCAATAAATGGTCATTTTCATATAATATACATTTTTGTGGGTGAGATCTCAATAATGTAGACTAACCGATCAAAATTTGCTAGTTTTTCGTTTAATTGAGTTTCATTTTCTTATTGGAATAATTCCGTCTTACGATTTTCTCTCCAAGCAATCTGGCAGAACTGTTTGGCATTGACGTAAATTATGGATTATTTATGTTATGTTATTTTATTTAATCAATGAACCAATATTATAAATAAATTTAAGCATTCTGCACTGAACTTCGTCAATAGCTACTTAACAAAACTCGTCCTCCTGCTCGTTTTCTTGTGTACACTGGAAGGCCTCAGTTAGATCAAAAGACAAACAAATTCTCATTATTTAAATAAAGTTGCCGATAAATTTCTTATGCATGTTACTGCTTTCTTTTTGTTAAAACTACATTTTACAGTTACAAATGTGCATATGAGAAAGTTTTCCAAATTATCTCCAAATTTTATTGAACAAGTCCATAAAACTGTCATATATCATAAAAGTAATGGCTACATCAAGACAAACACGACACAATCTTGGCACAGTACCCTTATAAAATGCCTTAGCACCTTCCTTCTTCCAGATTTGTACAATGCAATCCCAAGTGTTCCTATACAACGAAGATTCGAGCCCTTGCATTCGCGTTTTAACCACATCCAATGGAGTGTTCCCAAACACTGAAGCGGCCCCAGCAAACGCACCAAATATTCCAACTAAAGCTTTGGGAACGTTTTTCTTGGGATCACCTCCTCTGTAATAATCTTTGCATGTCTCCATAACAAAAAATCGGATTGCTTGATTGCTACCTTGTTTCAGGATAGTGGCGGTCACTCCTTTATAAATACCTCCAAAGCCATGTTCCTTAACAATTAACGCAACGCCATGGAGAAATCCTCTAAAGCGTGGTTTTGGAAGCCTTCTGTCATGGATAAACTTTACTTTTATTGTTTCCATGGGTGTGACAACTAGAATGGCCTCAGTAACGCCGGCACCTAAGCCACATAGAAGCCGGCCCAACGGAGAC
This sequence comes from Octodonta nipae, assembly GCA_034190945.1. NCBI lineage: Eukaryota > Metazoa > Arthropoda > Insecta > Coleoptera > Chrysomelidae > Octodonta > Octodonta nipae. The sequence continues at coordinate 22,916,287 of CM067223.1, forward strand.
AAGTTTCCAGTGGGCAGAACCATCCGTTCTTTATAAAATTCGAAGGAGCCAAATCTCACGGCGCTCTTAGGTATGGCGCCGTATAAAAGGACGCTCAGGCCTCTATATAATCCAAAGAATCCGTATGTTTTCACTGTTTTCTTCACGCAGTCAACTATACCCATATATTGTTTTCTGTCTCCTTTTTCGTCTAATTGTAGCTGCGTCTTGACATATTCAGTTGGGTATGTTATGCAAACTTCAATACCCCCTGTGATTCCACCTGCAAAGATGCCCTTGGCACTCCTCTTTTCTCCTCCTGCGCCAGCTGCTGCACCATTGTTTTCGAGCCAAGGTCGTTGGTAAAATGGATTATGGCTGAGGGCTTTGTTGGAATACAACAGGTCATCATATAGAGAAAACATTGAGGCACAGTATCTTTATATCTTGACAGCTACTACATTGCAGCTACATGAAGCACTTTATGACACCTAATTGTCTGACGTTATTCTGTTGCAATAAGTCGTAAACTGTATTATTATAGTCCTGTAACCACATAAATTAGGGGTTGGTTTGAGCCTTACATACACTTTTATACACCAGGTAATATAGCAAATTGAAGGCGTATTTTGACATACACAATTTTTTTATGAACTCAATGATATTTTGTAGGGGATAATTGACATGATTTTGAAAGCAAATTCTTAAAAGTATAATTTATATTTAAATAATTTGGCTAAGGGCGAGTTGGCCTCGCATACTAAGGGTTCCGTACCACCTTTAAGATTCTAACATTCTAATTTCAGAGAAGCAGGGAATGAGTGCATTTTCTTATATTTACCCTAATATCTTTTAAAGGAAGCGTTTTAAATTTATAAAAAATATACACTTTTATTTTCCACACATAGACTTTTTATTTTATCTGCTACATGATTCCCTTGATTTGTATAAAAATATGTTTTTAATTTTTTAATTTGGTCCCCAAAATTTTTAGTTTTATTTTACTAATAAACTTTCAGGTAAGCCTTTTATAATCTACTGTCTGAAATTTAGGCTCTGCATTTTTAAATCATAAATTATTAAATCTTTTAGACAAATTGTTTAAAATAAAATTAAGTCGATGTTTAATATTTTATAACAAATGATATAAAAATATGTTATATTTATAACTCACATAATGACCCTTTTATTTGATTACATGATGAGTTTAAAAATTTAATTTTTATTTTTTTTAATTCTATAATTTGTCCCCAAAATTAATATTGGGGTTTTCTTATAATTTTTTTTATAAAGTGAGCCCCAGTACCCCTAATTATCATATCATACTATTATGAAGTCTTAAACGCACTACCCTTTATTTTGAAAGGAGGGTATTAAACGTACACCATTCGAAAGGTAATTTGCCGTAGATGTGCAAAATATATAAAGAATCTTTATTTATTCATTTTAAAATACGTAAATTAAAGTTAAATTTTTTGAGTAGGCCCCATCTATGAACAAGTAGTTTAAGCCTTAATCTATTCCAAATTTTGACATTGAGATAGTTGAGAAGAGTCGACAGTAAAAACACAATCGTCTTTTGAGAAGAAAAAAATGATTTAAATAATCGACTCTGATTTTCTTTTCTATTCATCTGTGACGGTACTTTTTTTCGATGACAATAGCTAATATTAAATGACCAAATTTTTCGCATTTACAGACGAGCCATCAAATTTTTACTTAAGTACACTAGCTTTAGTGATTCTAAGCTTAATTGATACATATTATTTAATATTATCACAAATTCAGTATGTAACCCCTTCTATCACAACTCTAATAACAATTTACTAATATTTTGGGAAACCATGTGTATCTATTATTGCCTTAAAAATAAAAGTACCTAACACTCACGAGATGTAATATGCAAGTGTTTTGTTAATTATTTATATTTGACATGTGCAAATGGAACTTGATTAAGTTATAATAATAACATAAAACGAATTGTTTTGCAGTTTTATTTCATGTAAGGTATTCTTTTAAATTAATTTTAACACGTCATCTCCAATATTAGCTGTCAATAAAAAACTGTTTAATGTTCTTTTAACGAATACTGTAAATATTTTTATCTAATAATATAGTTCATATAATTTTGTTTTTATTTGTATAAATCTTAATTATAAATAATTAACTTCTTTAAAACTGCAGTAACGTAACGATTTTGTCAAAATTTCACCATTTCGGGGTTTCGGCATCTAGAAATCGTTTGTTTGGGAAAAATCGTATTACCGAGAAAGAACGATTGTTACAGTTATGACAGTTGAGTTTTGAAATTACAAGAGTTTCAATACTGGATGATTTGATAATCTACTTGAGATTGGAACTGCTGTTGAAAAATTATTTTAATACAAATTGATGTGTAGGATCTTATAAGATTTTTATAACTATTTAATATTTTTGTAGCATTACATTTTTACAACTGAGCCCTTCAAGAAAAATGCTGGTTAGATAATTTTTCGATGGGTAAAAGTTATGTGTTCTCATGTTAATTTAAGACACACAATGAAAGTCAATCGATATTGTTATAGGATATACAGGGTGTGCATAAATGTTATATGTAGCCCACAGCAATGACATATGCATATTTAAATTTACTTAGATATAGGGCGGTGATTCCAGATATGTTAGAAACAGAATGTTTGTTGGATGGCCCACAAGTAGCTGTATATAGAGAGTGCTTAAAAAATAGAGAAGTGTGCAATTATGATTATACGTCGTTAGAAAAAATAATTATAAAGTGTAGCCCATTAGCGGTTGAATTTACAGGGTTTTTGGCAAAAAGGGGTGGTGTAAATATGTGCTGGAGTAGAGTTATACAGTGCGGTTTAAAAAATATTACAATAAAAATGAAACATTTCGTAGCTCATATGTAGATAGTTAAATTATAGTCCAGAGTAAAATTATAGTGACATAGGGTAGTTAAAAAAATTGTAGCTAAAATTTTTATATTGGGCAGTTCATCAGCAGTTACATATAAAGGGTAGTAGAAATATATTTTGTGGTGGAATTATTATAAAGAGTATTTTAATAAATGTTAGAGAAATTAAATTAAACTGAATCATTTCATCTTGAGACAAATTAGTTTATACAGAATATCCGATTATCTGGTTATATGTACCAACATTTTTGATGAATCTTTGAATTTACGATTTAAGCTCGGTCACCCATGTACTGAATTTATTAAATGTACAAATGAAAATTGAATAAGTAGTAGTAATAAATTAAAACAGATTATTTTGAAGTTTCTAGTTATATCATTTCTACTCCATTACTATTCAATTCTTTCAATTGGAATTGTCAATTACCTTATTCTGTTTTCTATATTATTTTACCGGTTAATAGCTGAATTATTTAATTTTAAGAAATTTCCTTGTAACTAAATTTTAGTATTTAATTTCCATTTACTGTCTCTGCCATATTAAATTAATAATTAGGAATTTTAACACAAATAAATCTATTAATTCTATATGAAAAAGTAGTTGAATTTCATTACTTATTAATTCAATAGTTCGAATTTAGACCTCAGGCGATTTTAGTGTTCAAAATTTTAGGAAATATGGTTACGGAAATAAAGCGGGAAATTAGAAACAATTAATTTTAAAAATATGAAAAACATATAGTTATATTCTCACAACGAACCCGTTCATTTGATGTATTGCATGCTGCGTTAGAAATAATTTTAATTTAATGTTTTCCATTTAATACTGTAATTTGCTCCCTAAAATTAATATTAGGGGTTTCTCCTTATTTTTTCGGTAAAACTCAGGTGAAGCCCTATATCTCTAATTTTTTTGAAAATTTTACTTATTATAGTTTCGGAAATACTGTCGATTTTTTGAGTTTCCCCCCCAGAGGTACCATTAAAATAAAAATTGCTTCATTAACGGTATTGTTATATACTCGGTGGGTTCAATTTAAATTTAAAAACTAATATTCACTACCACTTTGTAGAACTTTTATTTACATCAAATATATACAACAGCTGTTTTGAACATCAGAATAACAATTCTACATAAGCTTTTCGCTGCACTAACTGACTTCCGCGATTATGGGTCGCTCCTTTTAAAACCAAACCTGCATCGAAAACTCTCGGAAAATTCATCATCAATTCTACTGCTGCCGAGAAATTTCGAGATCAATTTTTGTCCTAAAAGCGATCGATATCGTACTGGAATGAAACCAGGGCCGGCTTAGGGAAATTTCGTTACAGTATATACTCCTGATAGGGTCACCACACTACACACTAGTACCAAACTTCAACCTTTTCCGTCCAGTAGTTTTGGAGAAAATTGCTGTGATGTGAAAGAGGCAGAAATACGGAGTGATATAAAAAACCTACTTCAACTGGCTTAAAATAAAAACTGTTTAGAAACCATGTGCAATAAATCGCTATTTTCAGATATATATTCATTTTTTATCTGATTTAAGGAAAATTCTATTGATTACTTTAGCGTATTCTTATCTCTCCCTCTCTCTAATTTGTATTGTTTTCTAAATTTTCCACACTTTTTTATATATTTTATTATTACTGCATATGCTTATTTACCATTTTTAACGTTTTTTTGATCCAGTCTGTATAACTATAGTTTTACTTATTTCAACCTCCTTGTATACGCAACTACTTATCTGCCACCCAATACAACATTTTTTGAACCACCCTGTATAACTTTAATTCTATTCCACCTTATATTTCAACCATCCTATATATGCAACTGTTTATGTACCACCCAATATCACATTTATTTGTAACGTTTTTTGAAGCCTCCTATATAACGGTAATTTTACTATTGTTCAATTGCGCACATTGCTTGCTGCTTGAATTTTCATGCCCGCACACACACACCTACCATCGTATACCTTATAGAAGTAATCGCTCACATAACAATTTTACTTATTGATATACTACACTAACGAAATATTGTGTGCCATTTTACTCGACTGTAACCCCCGTAAAATAAAAACCGTTACAAACTTCCTATACGATATGCTTTCGGGTTATATCTTGACATTTTATCTAGATATTTATGATGAACATTTGATATTTACATTACCGTTTTTTGCACAATTTTTTCCGATTTTCAGAAAAACGGTAGGTTTTACTTTATAGGAAATTATACGGAATCAAACAGGAACATCTCTTTGTAGAATACAATTTTAAACATTCAGCTGGATTGAGTCGTTTTAGAGAAAACAGTGTGGATTAATTGAAATTCACTGAAGTATAGTCCCTTAATTACTGTGTATGAGTTTTATCTTCATTAAGAACAAAATACATAATAAGGCGAGCTCTAGAGGACTTTGAGGTATGATAGTACAACTGGTGAGAGAAGCGACAGAAGGAAAGAAAAAGTGCTTAGCTGGGACGTGAAATAAATCTTAGCTAGACTAAACTTATGATAATAGACAATGTGAAATCCTTTTACTACCGAACATCCCAAATGTAGATAAATTGGCATACCTAACATCCCTGCTAAGTAACCAAGGAAGGTACAAAAAAAAGAAATAAAAAAAGGCGAATGGCATTGGCACGAGAAGCCATGAACAACTTTATAAGAATATGGAAAGATCGTCACATGACAAGAAACACGAAGATCATGTCAGTCAAATCTTCTTGTACGGAGCGGGGAATCATAGAAGATGGAAACATCAGACATACGAAGAATAGATGCGTTTGAAATGTGGTGCTGGCAACGTATCTTACGGATTCGTGGACAGAGAAACGCACCAATATATCTATATATATGAAAAGAGTTGAAGGGCAAAGACACACAACAAGACGGGAGAGTAACAACCTAGAAAAAATTATAGTATAGGGAAAGGTGCAAGGTAAACAACTGGGCAGGTCACCTGTCAGAAGTAAGGAAAATCACAAATACACCACCACAAACCCTATTAACTGAATTAATGGACCAACAAACATGGGATACTAAATTAAATAGATGTACCTGATTTCAGGAGCTCACGATTTCTTACGTCACATTTTTATTTTAGTTAGTTTAGTCGAATTCATTTTTATCGGAAAATTCGTTCTGTCGGTAAATGTGCATTTTGTATCCAACCAACAAACTTCCAAACTTCACTAAAATCCTGCTTTATTATTGAAGTTGAATTAAATAATTCATTGTCTTTGCTTAGGATGTCCCTAGGAGGTATACCCTTCTCAAAAAAATTCCAATCAGTAATGTTGTCATCGTACTTACCAACATATAATTGTCAGTTGTCACGTCAAAGATTTGTTAAAAAGCCTCCATTAGATTCACGATGATAATAACCTTAGCGGCACTAAAAGTGTAAAATTGACTGACTGCCTTAATGTGTCCACTCTCAACGGGCAGGATGGCGAACGGGCAATTACCCTCCATTAAACCTCTCAGTAATTGGTTCCCGGTTCTAATGTTATTATTCCAAAATGAAATGGTCTTTTTCAGTGTTGCGAAGCTAGCTAATTAATCACGTTCTTCTTCTCATCACTAATGGGGTCCAAATGTTCATTTCACCTAATGTTCAATTAGGCTAATGTACATTTGCATCTCCTGGCAAGCAACGCCGAACGTCGTGTTCCCGTCTTTGTCCAGCTCTCGGCTCTTTACTTTGCCTAATTGCCTTTTGTCGATTATGTACATCTGTCCTTATTCGATGGCTTTTTCCCCGAGTTTTTTTTCTTCTATTCTAAGTACTCTTACGCAACTTTAAAAAGATTATTAGCCTAAATGAATTCGACGAGATTGATTGATGGAGTTTTCGGAAAAAAATCATTATCAGATATTATTTGAATTGTTTTAATGCAAATCATTGAAACCTTAATGAATGTAAATGTGCATTTATTGATTTATTTAATTAAACTAAAGTAGAAATAAATACGAATTACAAAGGTAAAGAAAACGCAAGCCAATTTGGAGTAGCTGTCATTGATGTACACTGTACACATACGAGGGGGCTCATAGAAAATAGTTCATTTAGAATTATAGTTCTGTAGCTAAAACGGTTTTTTTTCATGCGAGACATGTTTAAGTAGTTTCTAGATGTTCTACGCCTATGGTACGAATGCTCGGTAGTGTTTATATTTACTCCTTGTTTAGAGTTGCAAAATCAGTGTTTTTTGGCCAAATTTAAATTATAAGTGGTGTGTACAAGTTTATTAAGGCACTAGAGAATCCACGTGAGTTATATCCTGTATCAACGATTACTTATTTAGTTAGTTTCGCTTTTTTCAATTTAGTGTCATCATCTAACCTCTATATTGGCACAAGATATTTTCGATTTTTTTTATACTTTTGGCATTGGTGTACCATTTTAGATTGGTTTTATAGTACCAATTGTCTTATTATTGAGTAAAGAAATTTGAAGTACAAATAACGAGAACAAATTAGAGATGTCATCTATTACACAATGTGCTTACTGCAATAAATACTTTACAAATAGCCTCAAGATAGGCTGCTGTGTCTGCAATAAATCATAAAGCACTCATGTGTGGGCATCGCCTTAGAGGAAGTGAAAGTCATTAATGATAACACTGATAAAGGTTTAGAGTGGTCATGTTCCAAGTGTAGAGAATTCGGTAACGAGTTAAAAGGAATGAAAGCCCTCATTTTGCAGTTGGAGAATGACATTCAGCAACTAAAAACTAGATATGGTTCATCTGCCGTGGAACCTGAACTAGAATTAGATGGCGAAGATGCTGTTCACAGTATAATCCGGAAAGTCAAAGGACTAAGGAATCATAGAGAATATGGGAACAAGCCTATATCAATTACCTTTGATCATACACCTCGACAACACGATGCCTTTCGTATACTAAAGGAAGAGCTGAAGGACCGTGAACAGTCTGGGGAAACCAATTTACGAATTAAATACATCAAGGACGTTCCTCAGATTGTGGGAAACTAACGATGCCCCACAGTCCGCAATTCTTGGTGGGTTACTACCAGAATGTTCGCGGCCTCAAAACAAAAGTTGATACAATTTACGCGTCGGTCTCGGACAGCGAATTTGATTTGATTGCTCTTTCTGAAACTAACTTAAATTCAAGTGTGAACAACAGTGAACTCTTTTCGACGCAGTACAATGTTTACAGGAAAGATTGGAAGCTTGATATTGTTGATCGTGTAAGTGGCGGCGGCATACTTTTAGCAGTGAATAGCAGATTTATCCCAAGTGTTGTGAACTGTACATATATAAATACCAACTTTCCTTATGCTGTAGTTGTATATATTCCACCTGATATTGACCTGAATTCTTTTGAGCAATTCTTTGAATCTTTTGATCAACTAGATTTTATGTGTAAGGATGAGGTTATTATTTTAGGTGATTTTAATCTACCTGCCTTTGTACATCACGATCCAAATAACAGAAAGTCTTCAATTATGAATAACTTTTTAGCAATTTACAATTTACACCAGTTTAACGATGTTAGAAATTCCATGGATGATGTTATTAGATTTGGTTTGCTCCAATTTAGATAATATTACTGCCTCACATGATTGTAATCCGTTAGTTCCCGAAGATAATTATCATCCAGCATTAGTTATTAACTTTCAATCTAATCCATGTCCTAATTCATATAACTTCAGGAAAGCAGACTTTGCTTCGCTATATTACTCTCTTTCTTGTGTAGATTGGTCTTTCTTAAGATTTTTACTAACGTAGATGCTTGCTTAGAGGTTTTTTATACAACTTTGTATAATATCTTTGATGCGCATGTTCCGCGGTTTAATACACACAAACGTATATATCCTAAGTGGTTTACCTTTGACATAATCAAAAATATTAAAAGAAAGGCTAGGTTGCATAAGAAATTTAAGAAGTCTCATAATATCACTCATTTCGAAGAATTCAAACATTTAAGGGCCGTGGTGAAAACACAAATTACCACAGTATATAAGGAATATGTTAAAAGTATCCAGTCTTTAATACGAGTTGACTCGAAAGAATTCTGGTCGTTTATACGTGATACAAAGGGTATATCCAGAATTCCTGGCAACATCACATTTAATAATGGGTTTCTTACGGATCCGCAAAGTTTACATCTGGATATGACGGTGTTCCGTCTTTTCTGATTAAAGATTGTGCTGGAGTTCTGGATGTTCCTCTTAGTATCGTATACAACCTATCATTAAGATCCTTAACGTTTCCCACTTCTTGGAAATCAGCTAAAATATGTCCGGTATTTAAATCCGGAGACAAATCTGCTATCGAGAACTATAGGCCAATATCTATATTGTCGAATTGAAGAAATTAAATTAGTAGCTTTTTCGAGAAATTGAAAATATTTTGGAGTTTTATTTTCATTTTTCCAAACAAATTTTAATCAATCAATAATTAAATAATAATAATAATATATCCATTATACAAATTAATTTAATTTCACATTTAAAATGATTTTTGAATTTAATAAACTTGCAACAGCGCATGCTGCCACCTACAGTCTGTATATAGATTCATTTGACATTAAATTAGTTACTTTAATTTAAAAAATAAGATATATAAACTATAAGTTTGAATAAAATTTTGACAGGGGCGGCATTTTTTCCGGTGCCCAGGGGAAGGGCGGCATAAAATTAAATTCGGTCCTGGCTTCACTCCACGATTTTCGATCGGTGTGAGCTTTATTGACCCGAAATGTTTCGTGACAAGCTTGTTTGAGTGGCCCGTTCGTTCACCTAATTTGACCTCACTAGATTTTTCTTGTGGGCATATTTAAAATGGGTCTACTAATGAAAAAAATGTTACGAGTACATTAGAAATATTTATGCTACCTCTTCCGTTCTTAAGGTATATGAGGGAAACCGGACTAAGTATCGAACAATGATAAGTGGGAACTGTATTGCTTTTTCAAGGACATAACCATCAATTTATTTTTTATAGAGAGACAATTTTTGTTGAAGTATCGATCAAACATTGAGAGCATAATTCATCGAAATGCTAATAGTTATGTTTTATAAAAATAATTATTATACTCGTTACACCGGTGTTTATTATCAAATCTAATAAGTAAAATTTATTTATAAAATTTATTATATTAAATGGGGTAGTTTCCGAGTGAGAAGCGCGCCCAAATTTGTGAAATAGTCCACGTTTCGGTCGCTGTCTTGAAGCCATTATTACGAGACAAAAAGGAAATTAGGAATGAACTATGGTTTAATTTGAATTCGATTCCTCAATCTCCCTACTCCCTAAGGCATTTTATTAAATTATATATTTCAGAACTCGATCAAACTCGAGGTCTCAATATGTAATATTTTGATTGAATTACATAGAAAAATCATGTATGCTTTTGTGATTTAGACAAACTAAGTCTACTTTTTAGGGGTTTGTGTCCTTTATGACATAAGATACTGTATAGGTTGCTGAAAGTCAAACATTATATTTCACTTTGTAAATTCGGGAACGGAGAAATTGAGTGTCTTTTTACTTTAAGTTCCCCGAAAACGCTATACTGTTGTATTTTAACGTAAAACTAATAAAAAAATCTTTTTAGGAGTACCTACAGAGTTTTGGTAAACTAAAATCATTCAACACAGAACAAACATCTTTGAAATTTCATTCAGATGGGATTCATAATAGTTTGGCAGGGGTGACATGAAATTGTTCCCGACTGGGTAGTTTTCCCTCAAATCACTGTCGAATACAACCTTTTACGTCTTCCCAGAAAATATGGTTTAGTTTCAACTAAAATAAAGTCGAGGAAGAGGAAAACGAAGAAAAGAAAAGATAGAAATAATAATTTGATCAGTGAAATCGACAAGACATTCAAAATCGATTGCTAAATTTCCTACACCAAACCAAACTTGCTATATTTAACCAAGTTTGGTTTACTCCATGAAAATGACAACCTAAAGTTGTTGAAACGACGTCGAATATTTTAAATAAAGGTTTGGTTCTGGGGTGCAAAACTGTGTTTTTATACAATTGTGACAGAACAAAGGTTCCACAGCATATAGGTCACACACAAGACTATAAAGGAAAAAATAATTACTTAAGCCAATATAATTCCATGTTTTTAAAATGACCTAAAAAGTGTAAAATAAATAATTTCTCCCAGCCCCATACAGATTGATGACAACATACAGATTCCTCACCAGATTGCCCTGAAAATGTTTGAAATACAAACATAGAGCAATGCTATTGATAATAGCTAGTAGAGGTGTGCTCATAAAATTACATAGCAAGTTTAATAACATTTAGTGTATGCGCTCCTCTGTATGAGGTTGGGAGAACTGATTATAGCCCCACAACTTACATAGAGTTTAATTATTGCTAATATTATTTTTGTTTTAAAGTTTGTTTAAAATGTTCAATTTAAAATGATTAACAATTCTGAATAAATATAATATATGTCTGTAAAACGTCACGCAATCATCAAAAAAAGTTCATGTCCCGATGCCATTACAGTTCGTATGATGTACCCACGGGAAGTTGTCAGTATCTTTCATTGGCCATTAGCAAGATTGAACCCTCGGTGTTGTTCTTCCCCGAGCTTCCGGAGCTTTATCCACGTTCTACCCCTCCGGTTCGTCATTGAAAGAAATTGTTTCCTGTGCGTCTGAAAATGAATTAATGCATTACAAACATACATTATTGATTAGAGCTAATGTAAATGCTGCTAATTGTAATTCGTGAATTGCCCACCTACACAGGCTCTACGCCCCTCGTTTCCTGTTCTCTTTCAATAAGCTGCTACCTTTTACAAGAGATCCTAGTGCTAGTGTTTTCTTTACATATATTATTTATTAATTGTGTTTATTTTGAGGATCAGTTCGTTATATGAAGGACCGAGGTCCATTCGAAACAATGTTATGAAAAATAACATTCCCATAAAAATAAAAGGTTACATTTTATCTTAAATTCATATAATTCTTATATGTCTTTAGAACAATAGCATAAAAAAGACGGTTTAGTCTTAGGACCATTTAGACCTTACTAACGACAAAATGTTTCAAAATGACTGGAACAGGCAAAGGTGACAAAGGTTTAGGAAAAGGAGGCGCGTGATAATACCAAAGTGTAGCAAAACCAACCATAAAAGTGATTTTTTTAGACGTATGTCAGGAAATATACAAGGTAATCAGAGAGGTGCTTGAAGTGGTCCTTGAAATTACCAATCAATGGCAAAACTGTCACACTCATGGATGTTTTTATGCTTTGAATGGATCTGGACGTACCTTGTATGAATTTGGTGGGCAATTAATTCATTGATGCACAAATAAATAACTGCCCAATTGCAAGGGAAAGTTTAACTTTACATACGATTCTCTCAGATTTTAAGATGCAGAGGTTTCTCGACATAAAAAAGGTGTTGCTTTATTATTTTTCAAACAACTTAAACAACATTAATGAGGCTGGTGTGGCGGAGTGGTTTAAACTTATCTTACTGCCTAAATATCCCGGGGTCGATTTCCGGTTTAGGCAAACTTTATTTACAAAAAACATAAAAAAAGAGTTTAAAGATTAAAAAATTTACTGTTCACATGTTATAAAATTGAGTATTTTAAATTATTTTGCAAGTTATTCTGTCTTCATTCAGAAATTGTGGGGACATCTCTCTTGTGCAACTGTTAGGACTGAAGTCTTGGTTGCTCGCCCCCTTAATTCCGGCCTTTATTACAGAGTTTCTGAGTGTGACCAAATATTCCCAGACAAGAATTTAAAGAAATTTGTTCATGGGTCTCTCAGCGGCCAAAGAAACATTTTTGTAGGATTCACCTAAAGTGAATTTGCACAAAAACAATCTTTAAAGCACATAAATCTGAAAAATTTCCTAATATCACGCATTCATATGTTGACACTGGTTTTGAAAGCGATTATAAGAGCAATGAGAAAGTCATCATGAGAACAGAGGTTCATAGCTGATTCTGCTTTTTCAAGGATGAGACAAAAAACAAAATAAATGTTACTTAACTTGCGGTTACTCAATTCATTTCATCTTTTTCTCAGGAACACTTCAGAACTTCACTTTTTATTCAACTTGTCACAATGATGAACAAATTCTAAATGAGTAATAGGTATGAAGAAATAATAATTGGCCTCCCGAAATTTTCAGGTACAGTATGTATACACTCCTGTGTATACATACTGTTTTGTATATTGTGAGATATTAATCTGTATTCCTATACTGGTTGATCATATAACTCAGAATGTCCATGAGGAAGAATTTATGTAGAGACAACCAGAAATGCGAAATATTTTTCGAAATGGCCCTCCTATACTTTGTTATACTTTTAAAAGTCAAATACCTGGCTGTTCCAGGATAAAAGTGAGGGAGTGAAATACCCATGTACAGACAAAATGATTAAAGAACTTTTCAACAATTTTCCAAAAATCACTTATCTGTAGTCATGTTTTGAGAAAGAAAACTCTAGTAATCTAATGATAATTCTTTTCAGTTAAAATCAAAATAGAATAAGTTATGAATAATATTAGAACACAAATCGAGTGTGATATAAAATCTGCTTAACTGAAGAACGGAATTCGTGTAGTGTGTAGTGTGTACATACACACACATTGAAGAAGAACTAAATAATATAGGATAAATGGTAAAAATGTGTTCATTAGCTATTATGTAAATGACATTACATGTCTCGTAAACATGAGACTGTAATTAAACTGCGCAACAAAATATTCTTGATATCGACGATTTAAGACGATTAGATATTTACTATAGTAAACAGAAGTAGTTTTTCAAAGTCGTGAACAGATCAGGATATGCATGAAACATGTATTAAATACAGGTACCGCTCAGCTTCGTGGGACACCCTGTATATGAAATATGTCAAAAGAGCTGAATCACTACTGAAAATATTCAGGGAAGATTAACAATTCCTATTCTGTGCGGATGAAACTGACCCTTCAGTATGCAAATTTAGCCAGAATTGTACTAGGCCAACAAAAACTCTATTACTAAATTTATGCTGTGTTTGACTATCTTAGCAGAAAGAACGGCACATCATATGGCAAAGGAAGCAACAGTAGACAGTAGAGTCATCTATAGATGCAAATAAAGACACTCTACATTTGGAGGAATTTTTGTAAATTAGTAAAATGAGCAAATTACTATACGGGTATATATATATATATATATATATATATATATATATTTGTTTTTAAGTTTTCGCGGGCACTAAATGTTTTAGGTGGTTTCCTGGAATTCATCCGCGTAGTTGATAACTCATCCCTGCCGGGATCGATGGTAAAATGACGACGTTTCGGCAGAGTCACATCTGCCCTCTTCAGGTCGGTTCGCATAATTCTCGTAGCCTTCAGAAGCGAAAGTGTTAAGATCGAGTGACATGTACTTGTACAATGGTCACTATGATTTTGTGTCTAGGAGTTGATGTTTAAAAAATTATATTTCCATTTACACTTTGAATAATATAACCCAGGCAGAGAGAAAAATCAATTACAAACTTGTGATATATGATACCCAAAGTATCCAGCACCCTTTCGTTTTTAGAACGATGCTTAAACGAACCGTAAAGTCTGAACAGTGTAGAAAATTGCTACTGGAGTTTAACATGATCCAACAAAAGGCTGTCTAATGTGAGTAGAGCATGGTCTGTGAACCTTCAGCTTTAGGGAAAATGCTGAAAATCTTCATAAAACGCGAAAATTGAACGGATCTATATTTTGTTTCTGTGTTACGACAGCTAAGATTTAAATGAGAATAACCTAGTAAGTTTTCTAGGGTCACTGAATCCGAATCTGACATTCATATGACTCCATTAGGTGAAGGTCTTTTGAAGGTCAAAATAGCTAATGCAGAACAACCATTCTAACGAGATGTTTTTGGTCTCACTGGTCCATGTGATTCCAGAAAGTAAGACTTAAGGCCTACACAATGTCAAGATTAGTAAAAAAATTATAATGTGTGTAAATTATACGTTTATTCATGTATAATTTTTCTAGCTAAAAGTGGAATACTCATAAGACCGAAGACACCGTGAATCTAACCCGAGGTGGTAAGGAGAATGTGACGTAATAGTCACGAAAGAGACATTGTGTTCAATTCCAGATGCCGACTAGCCACCGAACTCACGACCTATCAAATCTCCCACAGGTAGTAATGACGATGATTTATAACATTCATATTACTCCATTTTAACTTGATATGGTCGAATCTTGTCTCCTTTGTAACCTCGCTTTCGAAATCAGTGAACTCAAAGACTTAGAATGGTTGTTCTACTACATTCGTAGTTAGTGAAATTTTCGAGTTTTCTGAACATTTTCACCCTTATTCTGATCCCTTTCAGCCTTTTTCAGTAATCTGAAGGGTGACAAAACATTTTCTAGTTCAAGAGCGCCTTCAAAAATTTGATAGGTATGCACTGGGAAGGGTTTTTATTGTACCAATATTCGATAAAGCAGGGATTTTCTACATATTAAGGACTTTCAGAAAGTTTTCAGTATTTTTTTAAAAGGAGAGTAATGGAGCAATCCTTATGATGGAATGGAATCGTATTCAGATAGTCAAAATACATCAGGTATATATTTTTTTGTATTCCAGTGTAATCAGTAAAAATCAATAAGTATATATATATGTATATATATATTGTTTAGTTATTGCATTTGAACAATAAAATCATTTCAAAAGTTTTAAAACAAATACACGGATTAAGGTCGCCAATTGCCGTAATGGAGACGAAATTGTGGTTCATCCTGCATAAATTTATATAAGTGGGATTCCCCAAAATTTGTCAGCAAAGTTTGAACGTTAACTTTTCCTTTAATAAGAGATCTCTCAAAAACTTTATTACCATTAAACTTCGCTTTCTACGTACACCCGAACAAATCTTCCAAAAACACTCTTGTATATCAATACACTAACAGTTAAATTCAAATGAAGACATCTCCTCAGCTTAACCTTAATGGAATGTAGTGAATGGAGAAGAAGGCACGCCGGCCGCTCTCTCTCCATCATATCCATCTCTGTTCCGCCTTGGATCTGGCGACGCTGATATGCGAGAGGCACTCAACTTAATGAAACGAGTAATCCAAGAGGAGCTCTTCGCCTAATCCATCTCGATGCATTCCTTTTGCGTTTTAATATTCATCTAAAACACTTCTGGATGCTGCCTGTGGAGCATCGGAATAGATAAAGATGGAAAAAAGAGGAGAAACAATTGCGGAAACAGCACTTAGGTTATAACTGTTGGAGGAGAAGGTGTTTTTAATTTGGACGATATTATTACTGGAAGTTTATGCAACAATTATTGTTTTCTCAGATATGTATAAAAGTTTCTCGTAATTATTTCTAAGTAACTCGGACAGTATTTTTTATGGAAAAATAGATACTTAAGTTATATCTGAGTGATTGAGAGGATAAATTGATGTTTTCGGTACTTACCCCAGATGCTGCGAAACAGGCAGCAGGGAGTATCGTATATAATAGTGAAGTGCGATAAGTATGTGGAAACTGGCCTGCAAGCTTGTTGTATCCTTTAAAAAAATTGCTCTTATGATAAACTATGATATTTCAATATAACTTTTCTTCTGTAACTCTTGTATTAGATACTACAGAACATGTTGTCCATCAAACTCTAAAAGCCTTTGTTTGCGGTAAATAGGTTCTAAAAGTTGAGTTATTTTACTCCAAGCATTGCATAGCAACAAAGTGGGTTTGGGTTACAGACTCAACGTTCTAATCGCGTGGATGAGAGGCTTTAATAAGCATAAAGTCTGAAACAACGGACTTGTTTTCAATTTAAGTGCTCTCAAAGCCAAACTTTTTATCCCTTTGCCTGCTATTACAAGAATAGAGCGATTATGGAAAAACTGCGAGTTTGAGGGACTATCTTTTACAGTTTTGGCCTTTCAGATTTTAGATCGACCCAGAAACGAGAGTATATTTTGCTGAAAAATTTTGGTGTGCTGAAAGGCCCAATTGTCGAACTGTCTTAAAGTATAAGTTTTAGCCTTTCAAATCTTGTTTTTTTTCCCTGAAATATTGCATTTACAGGTTTCTTTTAATTGCTTGTGAATGGGTGGTTTCTAGGGGTTGGTTAAGTTTGGGGTGTGTAGGATTGAGGTTGGTTTAAGGTTGCTGAGTTAGTGTTGTCAAGTTTGAGGTTTTTAGATGGGGATCGACCGACATCTAGGATTTCCGAAAAACTAGCACACCGAGGTTCCGAATATGGAGCCGTTCCCGTGTAACTGCTGCTCCTAGGATTTACAGGAGAACCTTAATTACACGGAACGGCTCCAGATTCAGAACCTCTGTGTGCTAGTTTCCCCGAAAATCCTAGATGTCGGTTCAACATCTCGCGCCTACAAATTTACTGTTATGTATCATATACATAAATAAGTGTTCGAGGAGGACATTCTATTCTGGGAAGCGCAACTGAGGAAGGTTCCCGACCAGGAACAATATATATCATATATATATATATATATATATATATATTATATATATATATATTACATATATATATATATTGTCTTGCGTACAAAAGAATGACACCTCGAAGAGAGTATAGGTGTGTTTAGATTAAGGTTAATGAATTTGGGATTTGGAAATTTGAATTCGGTGTACAATATGTGAATAGCGGTTGCGGGTTTCTTAAAATTTAGAATTTTAAAATGCAATTAAAAGGTATTTAAGCAACCTAAACGCGATTTCAAACGTTGAGGCTTTAAGATAGTTGAAATAGTTATCCGGTAAAAAAAAAATTATACGATGCTACATAGCTGTAAAAATGGCCAAAAGCTGCCATTTGTGCTCTTTTTCGTTAGGATATCTCGGAAGCCCGAGCCAGTTGCGCTATTTCGACCCGACTGCATCAAAGGAAAAGTAAACCCTGGTTTCTGACTGAGATTAAACTAAATTTTATCGGCCTCTGCTATCAGAGTTTCACACACATTAGTTGAATGCGAGTTTGTTGTTATAGTATGAAGTGGTGTATAATGAAAACAAAGGACTTTCGAACTTCATACCCACTAAAACTAATGATTCATGTGTTCAGAACTATCAATCACCAAACACAAGTTTCTGAAAACCAAAAGTCAGTAGATTGCTAAGCTTTGCAAAATGTAGGGACATTTAGGAGTTGTACACAGAAAACAGTAAGCCTTTGTGTGCATTAAAATCTACATCTACAATACTTTCAATCACCAGAGTAAAATAGTTTAAGTTTTAGGAGCAGTAGAAAGAAAACAATTGACTTTTAGAGGCGCTGGGGCGAAAGTCATTTTCATAAAGATTCTGCTGAGTCCGTTAAGGACATGGTATAAGACAATAATGTACTTCGTATGCAAATATGAACAGTCTTGAAAACGGCGTATGGTACAAATTCGGGAGAAAATAATGAACCGGTAAAGTGGCAATGAGAAAAACTAGAAATAATTTGAAAAAAAAATTGTGTGAATAAGTGAAGACCTACAATTGAAATGCTTACTTTATACAGAATCTTTCATTTTATGGTATACTGAAACTTACTATATGTTCTATGGGATTATAGATATACAGGGTGGTTAAACAATTCGTAGAAACAGAAATGTTTTATAGGGTATCCTACACACACTATATATATATGATTGTCTAAATATACGGCAGAGTAGAATTTAGAATTATAAGTTACAGAACGACGTTAGACAATTTCATAAATGAAACATTTTTATAGGGAGGCCCATAGCATTCGCTTATACATGATGTGGATTGAAATTATCTTTATACAGGGCGGTTCGAATAATGATATAAAAATAAATAGGCTGTTGCATGTACACAGGATAGTTAAAATATAGTGCGGAGTAGAATTATAGTTATACAGGGAAGTTAAAAGAAAGTACCATCACGTAATGTTATACTGGGTAGGTCCTATGGAGTTACACAGAGTGGTTTAAAAATATTATAAAGTGGAGTTATTATTTAAAAAGTGTTTGAATATATGCTAGAGAATTAAAATAAAATTAATTAACATAGCAAATGTCCGATTGTTTGGTTATATGTACTCACAGTTTTGATGTAGCCTTGAATGTAATAGTGAAGCTCCGTCACCGAGGTAATTTTTGTAATAAATTTGAAAAGAATTTTTGATTAGGGACTGAAAATATTAAATTTCACTAGATGTGTTACAAGGCCCTTTGTGTATTTAAAAAATAATGGAATGTAAGCCTCAGCCGAATAGGGTTCAAGATATGTCTGTTTTTTAGAATGTGATATCATAATCGAAAAGTGACGACTTCCGGGATTTTTTATAATTGAGTATAATATCTGAAGTAATGAATTCATTGTATTTGGATGTTCTACACAGTTTATTAATTCAAATAGGTGAGGAAGCTATAGAACTAAGATTTCAACTCGAAATGAATCGATTCTTATTTGGAATGCTTTATCGAGAGCATATCGAAATCACTGCTTAACCCTATCCTGAAACCAAAATCTCGGAAATAAATGGGACAGAGAAAGAAATGAAGCACTGATGTACTAAAAGAAGCCCTTGTTCGAGCAGTCGATAAGCGCGTACATCCTAGAGAGAATTAAGGCAAATTGCGAATGCCCGCGGTACGGAGTGAGAGAGACTCCCTAAACTCCCTAATTAACTGGAAAACTTTCATGGTTCCCTTGCATTGAGGACTAATTAATGTTCGGAGCTCCTGGAGGCAGCGTTTAACCCGCTCCGGGGTTCCTGGGCCTGCTACGATGTTTGGCCCTTATAACGGTTGGCCCGCTGGTTTCGGATTGATACTTTATAGTAACCTAATTCTTGGGGAATCTGTGACACAAGGAAAAAGGTCATTGAGAAAACGCAGTTTACAATTCTCTTTCGATTTTATGTTGAAAGAAGAAAATAATTTCTGAACTTAGTGGTATTCTGAGAGTTACCCTTTAATTTGTAACTTTTCTTAACTGCACAGTTACTACTTCTAAATAGAGTTTGTGCAAGAACTTGTTGTTATTTTCTACTACAATAGACAATTAAAAAGGAAAATTAAATGTGAAAAAAGTTGTCTGTTTCAGAATCCACTAAAACTTTTTATTAAGCTTATTAATAAAATTGTGCTATTATTCCATTGTTCCATCTTTTGCCGAGAAATTCTAAGTAGGAAATAAACACCAAACAATTTTTTATTTAATTACATTTTGGTTTCGCACAAACACGTATTATTCTTCTAATTATGTATTTGTTAGTCAATTTTTTGTTGTATTTTGATTGTCTTCTGTTGCATATTGGTTTCATAAATCGTTACTTTCGTAAGGCACTTTTTGTGTTGGATTTAGTTTATGTTTTAGCTTTATTTTAAATATAGTCAACTTTTCAACAAAAGGAAAAACTATATTAAATTTGTTTTTTCGGCCTAAGATCTGTGAGATAATTTGAGTTATAAATTGTAAATCCAAATATGTATGATGTTTTATTTTTTTTGTTCTTTGTCTACTCTCTCGATTGTACTTAAATTCTGATATTGTAAAATGATATATATTAAGTAATAAACCCGGGGATTTTTTTAATTTAAAAATTTGGATTTGTTCCAAGGAACATGTTTGATAATAATTTCTGCTATAATTTAAAATTACTGTGTTTTCAAATAAAGGGAAAGTGGGTCCAGTTTGCATTACGTGATTAGAAAAGGTTGAATCTGTTTTTTGTGATCTATAATATAGAAGTTATTACAGTCCGAACATATAAGCTTATAATAATACACCCCTGACCAGTTTTATACATTTTCTTTGTCTTTAGCATCAAATAATAAGTTTGATAACTAAAATGGCGGTTTAAAACTTACTTTTATGCCGTGAGATGATAAAATTCTGGCTATTTTGTTACTGCTGTTTTCGAAATAAGATAAAGAAATGTATTTTATTGGACTTTCTTAACAAAGGGATAAATACTTTGATAGGTTAGTTGAAGCTCTTTGCGTGAATAGTATTTTTTGAACTAATAACAGTTTACACCACTAATTCACTGGTATAAGCTCAATAAGGACCCAGGGTCCCAAGATCCTTTAGAGGCCTTGGGAGAAGAAGAAACTTCTGAAGAATCCGAGGCACCAGAATTAATAAAATTTGATCATTTTGTTAACTTAAGTAGTATTAAATATTAATTAAAATAAACATTCGGTTAAGATAATTTTGACTTTACAGTCACAATTACATGGATAGTGGTCGCCCAGTGGTCGAAACTCGATCCTATTTCATGAAATTGTAAAACGTATAATTTTATAAGAAACAGGGTTGTGGAGAAATCGAAGAAGTAGATGTAATGACCAAAATTGTTCACTCATATTGACAAATCTATAAAATCTATAAAAGAAAATATAAATGTAATCAAATTTCGGTATGCGAAATATTTTTGGCAAATGAATGACCCCCCAAATTTTTGGCTGGAACCGCTCCTGGGAAAATATTCGATATAATAATTGGAAGATTGTTCTTTGCAACCAAAAGTTTTCGTCATTTGCAGTTTCAATCAAGTTCAGGAATATTAAAGAAAAGAGAGGACCAACAACCCTAGGAGAACTTAAATATTTAATACATTCTCTATTGTCCCATGTCTGACAATTTTTTACACAACACCCTCGGGAAGGTTGTCACAATAATATTAATCAAATAATTAAATTCACATTAAAAACAGAATATTTAATATGAAAGTCCGAAAAATCAATACTGATCTACTATATTGACTATTTTATTACTAAACACTAACAACAGTTGTATGACACTTCCAGAAGTACATGCTCTAAGAATATATCTAAAGATCGTTCCATACATAATTACTCAATGTATTGACTGTCTGGCGGCAGCAGCACTGTCAGTTGTTTGGCGATGACAGTTTGAACGTAAATAATGAATTTTTATTATATTTTATTTAATGAATGAGCCAATATTATAAACTAATATTAGCGTTCTGCACTGATGGTCGTCAGTAGCTACTAAACAAAACAAAAATGAAGAAAATCGGTTGAGAGACAGGAGAAAATGGTACCTAATTGTTTTGTCTTTGCCTATTTATATATAGATATAGATACTATTTAAATATTTTTGTACAATATTTTTTTTCAAATTAATACTCTATTTGGCATTAGTCAGAGTATGGTTTGAAAATTGATATCCTGCCCGAAAAAATGTTCTAATAAGCTACCTGAGACATGCTTGCCATTGATTCGCCATCCCCGCTCTATATCAAATTGAGGAATGTCTAAGGTTGCTGGATGACGTCTTAAGATATTAATGCGGACCTACCATATTGTTGGCCAGTCCAGAGGCTCTATGTCAGATTCTTGCATATAAGCCATTGAGTCGTCAGTAGTATGAAGTTTAGTGTTATCCTGTTATTTGGTATAATTTGTAGGTGTACTAAATTTATTTATTTGGTAAACACAAAAATTGGGCTTCTTCAGACTTGGAGTTGAATCGTATACACAACAGATGAGTATACAGTTCAAATACAATAAATACATTATCTTAAAGCATCGATGAGGAAAACAGCAACCACAAATCCAGGCAATTTCTTGCTATTATACTTTCTTTCGTTACAACTTTCATATATTTATCTGTTAGAGAAAAAAGTTAGGGGAGAAAACTCTAATGACAAGTCGTCCTTTTTGCAATGACTTGTCTTCACTCGATTCTTAGTGCTTGTAGATGTAAACTTAGTATTTGTTATTTGTTCTTTGTTACATACAAACTTAAAAATAAATATGTATATTCTGGAGGATGCGCCAGTACAAGAAAATGTGTAATTTAATAAGCAAGTAGTGAACTTTATCAGTTAACATCTAGATGTCAGCTTATAATGTACAAATTATATCTACTCACTGATAATTATACAAAATATACTGAACACTTTAATTTTGAGTTTCATTTACATATGTTTTCATCTATCCTATCAATTCAAGTAAGGTACCATAAGACATGTTACTAAGCTCATACCTACTTTATTGATAATTTATTACTTCAGACTTTTCGAAGAAAGAATTAATATGAGAGATTAAATTATTAAGTCTCCATGGATGTAGTCATTTTTCTAAAAGGACAAGAAAAACCATAATAATCTTGGCGGGCTGTGGTATAATTTATGGCAAGCTTATCTCCATCGGTACACGAATAAATTAAAGTCAAGCATCCCCACTTACTCCTCCACCCCCCCCCCCCCGTAAATTATTTGGATTTCTTAAATCTGAAAGCTGCATAATGCATAGTTAATTAATTACTAATTACAGACACACACACATATACACACATTACTGAATTTCCAATGTTGCTTGCAGAAATATTTTTCTTAATCACTCAATTCTTGTGGGGTTTATATTATTGTAATTTGCAGAGGGCCCGGCTAGCTACATATAAGGTAGCATATGTTGTTCTTGTTATGGTGCCGCGTGATAGATTTGTGAAAGTTGGTAGCGGGTTCCCATTGGGGTAGCTGATTAGACAGCACAGTTGCGACATCGAAATATAATCAGTTTTTCACAGAACTTAAAGCTTTGTTGGTCTTCTCTCCGTAGAAGAATTCTATGTTTAGGCGTTGAGTTACACGTTTGGAAGAAAGTGAAAAACCGTTCAACTGGAAGTAAATCAGTTTATTTCTCTATTTCAGATTCAAGGCCGTAGCCAGCGGAGGTTCTGGGAGTTCAAACTCCCTGAAATTTTCGAGTTTTCAAGAAATTTCAAGATTTAATTCTAACTAAGTAGTAATCTTTTTCATAATGCCGTATCCAGACCTTCCACGAGGCTACACGAGGAAACGCGAGTGCGAGACTATGAACGGTGCACTTGTGTCCTTTCGTCTTGCCTTGCCTCGTTTCGCTTTCGCTTCGTTTTGTGTTGGTTTTTCAGGCCGGATCAAAGGAGGCAAGAGAATAAGGCGAGAGAATCAGTGCTCCGGTCAATTTAGGCCTAAATCAGGAGGAATGTTTCAAAAATTTATAAGAATATAAGAATCTGTAACTTAGTAAAATTACTCAAAATACAATTATAAAAGAAATCTCAAAACTCTTTATCGTTACGGTCTATGTAAAAAAATTGGCTCAAGGTCGAAGGTAAAAAAAAAATTTGTTTTCGCGATTTTCAGCAAAATAGTGAGATTTATCGAAAAATACCTCAGATAAAAATTGTAGACCATAAAATTCTCTACAAAAATGTTTGAATAGTCTTTTCTAAGAACCACCGTTTTAGAGATATAACGCTTTAATAGTTCAATAATTTGTAATATTCATAATGCTTTGCCGGAGTTTTCCAAGCCATCTTTGAGGTAGTATACTTGGCGTGTTTTTTAACGTTGTTTCCCCAGTAGGCCTATTCTACGGGTCTGTTGTGATTTTGTTTGTTTCGGAACTATTGCAAAATAATATTTATTAATAAGCGTTGGTAAAAATAAACGCGGTGTAATTACAAAAAAAGTTGCTAAATTTATTCATCTCAATCATAATTTTCGAATATTTCTGCTTCCTCTTCTGTTTCTTTCAGCGCCAGAAAAAATGCTGAACACAATATTTAGCAACTGCAAAAAGGGATGTGGTTGCAAAAACCGTTTTGTTTCCTGACCTGTACACATTGTCAAGGCCGGTCGTGCTCTAATGTTGAGTCACCAACTGTAAAGGACTCCTATGATACCAACGACGAATTGCTATTCTGGCAATTTATTGCTTCCAAATTGAAGAAGGAGAAAAAGAAGAAGAAGAACGAGAAGAAGACGAAGATGAAGAAGGAGAAGAAGCAGAAGAGGAAGCAGAAATATTCGAAAATTATGATCCAGATCAATAAATTTAGTGACTATTTTGTAGTTACACCTCTTTTATTTTTACCACCCCTTATTAATAATATTACTTTGCAACAAACAAACAAAATTACAACAGACCCGTGGAATAGGTCTACTGTGGAAACCACGTTTAAAAAAAACGCGCTAAGTACACTACCTCATAGGTGACGTGGAAACTTGTGCAAATTATGAGAATAACAAATTACTCAACTTTTAAACCGTTATATCTCTTGGCTCTTAGGAAATAAATTATTTGTAGAGCATTTTATGGTCTGAGGTAATTTTGCCATAAAACTGACCGTTTTGCTGAAAATCGTGAAAAACTCTTTTTTTTTTACCTTAGACAATTTTTTACACAGACTGGAACGATGAGGACTTTGAGATTTATTTTATAATTGTATTTTGCGCAATGTTACCAAGTTACAGCTTCTTATGAATTTTTGTAACTTCGAATATGTGAACTGACCGGATTACAACGTAGCCGGCCACTGAATAAATCGAGAGTGTGAATAACTAGCACTCCTGCAGTCTTCATTCGCCAAGACTCGTACCGAGGGCCTCCAGGAGGCGCCTCGTGAGAGTGTAAGAATAAATTTTATATGTCTACAATTTTATATATCCTGGAAATACATGAAGAAAAATATAAATTTTGCAGTCTGTTCAGCTTATTCCCAATCAATAAATGATCCAACTCATACTGACATTTTTTTTGCAACGGCCTTGTTCAAGTTTAAAATTTGCACCCATTGCGTCAAGGTCTCACTCATCTGTAAGTTGCTGGGTAAACTCCTTGGTTATACCTACATCTCGAAGGTTGTAGCATCAACTGATTGATTGGCGTTTACCGGCTACTCCGGTGTAGTTTGGAGTACGTCACATCTTTATCAATTTTCTCAATTTCTATCGCCAAACATCTGTTTTTCAGGTCTCTCATGCTCTGCTATGTACACCTAGTTTAACCTCCGGTTTAGGATTTCTAAAAAATTGTTTGGAATTTTATACATCAAATTGGCTTTTTTGCTATAGATTGTAAAATGCAGCCAAGATAATTTACACTATTTTCTGGCGCACTGAAAGCAATAATTATAGGTTTAATAGAAATTTCGTCATGGTGGTCGCCGAAAACTTTTGATGCTATGAATCACCTTTTGCTTGATGCCTTCTTCTGCGGGCGACACTTCAACTTTAGATTTCTTTGTAGATTTCTAGGCCCATATTCGCGTCTTTTAAGAACCGTTTGTCCCTAGAGTCATTATTAAGAAGTGACTACATTTTGTCGTTAGTCTGTGGAGTACATTTTGACAATGGTTTTTTCTTTGTTACAATGTTGACTTTAGTCCCATCTATCTTTTCTGCTAGTTGTGCTAGTTGTTCATTTATGGTTGTGAGGTTGTGAGCTGTAGCAAAGTTGAAACCTTTGCTCAGTATATTGTCCGACTTTCTAATTTCCTGTGGAATTTTAATGATAAATCTGAAGATCGTAGGACACGACTGAGTTAGAAACTTAAGAAGGCCGCAGTCATATGAACAATGATGAGAAATCCTATATCGACGCATAGTAGGAGAGACCTGCGAGACATTTTTTGTAGGACAAACGCCCGTGAGACTTTCCGCTCGATTAGAAGAGCATAAAAAACATAAACTTGATGGTACGATTGTGTTCAGCAGTAATTACAAACGGTTCACAAAATCAACTTCATCAGTTCGACTGTGGTAAATAATGTTAGTCTCTTATCTATCTTTCTTCTCATGTTAACATCATTAAAATAAAGTTATTATGAAGTCACTGAAAGCACAACCCACCTACTAACTTGATCTTATTTTTGGTCTTCTTGATCATGCAGCAAAATACAACGTTACTACCCAGATGGCGAGTAATATCGATTGCAAACTAAAAACAAAATAACAATTAGCGTT